>OY748304.1:14128160-14264267 GCA_963556515.1 Nudaria mundana
CCCGTTGATCGTTTTGGCCTGAAGCCGTATTGCCGATCATTTATTAGCGAGTGATCTTCGAGGTATCACATGAACTGCTTGTTGATGATTAGCTCAAACACCTTGCAGATGACTGCGGTGACAGCTATGGGTCAATAGTTGCCTGGATCAGACCGATCCCCTTTCTTGGGGATCGGTTGTACGTTCGCCTCTTTCCAGACCTCCGGCACGATTCCTGTGGAGTAAGTCTAGGCACAAACTAGTCGACACGCGACAGCGACAGCTCGGCGACTAGACGCGGCGACTAGACGCGGCGACAGGCTGCGGCCGTCAATTTCATATATTTTGTGCAAAGCTTCGCACACTTGGCGACAGAGTCGCGGAGTCGCGACGACAAGCTAGGGGAGTCGCGCGCGCTCGCTACTTGTCGCCGCGTCTAGACGCGCCGTGCACGCGCACACACGACGACAGTCGCGCGACAGCTCTGCGTCAGTCCGCAGTCGTCAGTCACGCTGTGAGCTCTGAGGAAGGTGCATGTGTTTATTTTCCTTTGCATTATAAGCACCAAGGCAAGTGCAACTAGAGGCTCTATATTAACTCACAAGATGAACAACAACCGTCTCGCTTCCTGCATGACGTCTGTCGTAACGACTAGTCGCCGACGCTAGCGACAGCTCCGCGTCTAGTCGCGACGACAAGACGCCAAATGCAAACGACAACGCCGCAACAAGACGCTGCGAGTAGACACGGCGACATGTCGTCTAGTGTGCGGTGGCTGTAAGACAGGCGGTACAGACGAGTTAGTACAGGAGACAACTCGTACTCGTACTCGTTCCGTAGTACCACCGCCGGAATGCCGTCAGGGCCACTGGCTTTCCGCGTGTCGAGTGATCGCAGCACTGCCCGTACATTGCATTGCCTGAGTACAATATCAGGCATAGTGTGGCCACAGTTGGCGATGGCGGGGGGCTGCATGCCACGGTCTTCGACCCGGGAATTAGCCGCAAAGAGGTCTGCGAGTATATCTGCTTGTTGTTTGTGTATCTTATAATGGAGAGTTAAGGGACCTACGCGGCTCTGGTAAGATATATCCATACTGCCCTACTAAGCACATGATACATGTTTTTTTGTCCTGAAGAAAAATAAAGAAATGTGTCAACAGGGGCACCGAGTACAGATGAAAATGATTGTCCATTAGAAAAGACACAAACCTCAAATGTACCAGGAAATACATAACAACATAAGAGCCTTCAAGATTAGGCACATCTCTAGTCCAGTGGGTCTACCGAATTGGATTACCCGTGGTCCCACTGTAACTGACAGATTTTTACTTTTCCGGAACGTGTAAAAAATCAGTAGGATTTCGACAAAACTGTACAAGACAAAAGTTGTAGGTAATTTTATTGGCTTTCATTGCACAGAAGATACTATTTCTCTACGACTCACCGTTTTGAAGATATTAGCGAAAAACCTAAAAATGGGAACTTTAAACCCCTCCCCACCCTCCGGCTCCCACCCTCCGGCTCCCCCCCTTGATGCGGGGACTTTTAGTATGTTTACTCCCTAAGCACCCTGAACAACTTTCTGAAGGATTCGCTTAGGTGCCAGCTAACGCACGCTACACCTCCCTTTCAGTCATTCGTTGAGTGGACTAAATTAAATACATATTATAAGATATAATTATATGTATTTTTAGTTTTAAGGTATGTATCTATGGGCCGTAGAATAAGTTAATATAAGATCTGTAACTTTTCTGTAGTAGCCTGATAATAATGAATAAATAAATATAAAATACTAAAACTTTGGTACATGGTAGAAAGACTGTAGCCTACTCGTATTATTATAAACTTCTTTTATTCAAAATTTTGAATTCAAAAAATCGAATTTTTCGACTTGGATGATAAATATTTTTTCTTACCTATTTATTTATTGCTAGTTAAAATTTCGTTGTCAACAATGAAGTGCTTTTATGCAATTCCCTTTCGGAAAACCCTACTTTTCGGGAGAAAGAGGAAGAAGTAAAAAAGTTTACGCCTCTTACGTCCAAGAAGTTGTCCCCACTTATCGATTACAAAAATTTTTAAAGTTGTTCTGGGTTGTTCTAGGTTTGTGCTACTTTGTTCCAAAATATCGCGCCCGAAAACCAATTATTTTCGCAATTATCGCAAATAATAATTTCTGAGCTGGCCCCCCACTTTTAACCTTTTACGGCGCTCAGTTGCAGTTATGCATCATACCTTTCGAACAAGCACAGTCGTTCAAACAAACGAATAAATACCCTTTTACTCCGTGATCCATAATTACATCAAAGCATCCTATCGAATTAGATAACTACATTTGTGCTAGATGGCGTTGTTTTCATTTTTTGGCCAGTTGAGGTGAGAAACCTGTCAAAACCGGTTTGTGTTGTTCGCGCGAGATTTCATTTGTGTTTTTTTATTAGAAATACGGCAAATATCTACCCGCAATTGCTGTGGAGTGGCGGTAAGATATTGATTTTCACTAATTTGATATAATTCATATGTTTTATATCATATTTACAGAAATAGGTAGCGCTTTTGTTTTGTTGCAGAAATGCATCATTGCGCTAATCTATTACATTTTATTTCTATGCTCCTAACAATTTTATCTTCTTTTGTAGGCAATATGAGTTCACGGAGTTTAAAAATAATTGAGTTGGAAAATATTCTAGAGCTATGGGAAGACAGTGAGGATGGCTTGGACTACTCAGACGACGATGATGTAGCTGATCCCACATACATATTGGAGCAGAATGATCAGGATTT
The DNA here is from genome assembly GCA_963556515.1 of Nudaria mundana. Classification (NCBI taxonomy): domain Eukaryota; kingdom Metazoa; phylum Arthropoda; class Insecta; order Lepidoptera; family Erebidae; genus Nudaria; species Nudaria mundana. Next base: position 14,130,926 of record OY748304.1, read on the forward strand.
ACTTCAAGCCTCTGATGAGGAGCCAGAAGTAACAGAAGCAGAAGACCAGATCAATGATACTTTGCCACCGGATGCTACGACCAGTACCAGCACTATTGTTCATACGAATGAGATACCGTCAGCTATTCCAGTACCCAGTACCAGCACTATGTTTCAACCATGTGAGACACCGTCGGCTATTCCAGTACTCAGTACCAGCTCCACAATCACATCAAGAAACACACGTGTACCAAAAATAAATATCATTTGGAAAACTAAAAACTTAGAGCTGAACGAAGACCAGACGAGGTTTCGGGGATCTTCCAGCTTACCAAGTGATATACTTGAATTGCAGACGCCTTATCAGGTATTTTCTTATTTGTTCACTGATGATATTATCAATCTCATAACAGATGAAACAAACCTGTACAGCGTGCAAAAAAATGCCAGTAAACCTGCAAATGTTACAAGTCAGGAAATACGACAATTTATTGGCATGGTTTACTTCATGTCCATAATCCATATGCCTAATATTCGCATGTACTGGTCAGAAAAATATGGCTATCCTCTCATACGTGAGACCATGACGCTAAAACGTTTCGAGTTTCTAAGACAAGTACTACATTTCAATGATAATTCTACAATGATACCATATGGTCAGCCAAATTCTGATCGATTATATAAAATCAGGCCACTGATCCAGAAACTGAACCGTAACTATGCAACAGTGCCTTTAGAACAACATTTGTCGGTTGACGAACAAATGTGTATCACTCGTGGCGTGGAGAGACAGTAAAATTGTTCATCTACTATCCAACTTTGCTGGCAAAAACCCCACATCTGTCGTAAGGAGATTTGATAAGTCACAAAAAGCATACATTTCTGTGGAACGACCGTTTATAGTGGCAGAATACAATCGTCACATGGGTGGCGTAGACCTGATGGACAGCGTAATGGGCCATTATAAAATTAAATTACGCAGCAAACGTTGGTTTATGCGACTCTTTTACCATTTCCTCGACATGACCATGTGCAATGCTTGGCTGTTATATAAAAAAATTCATGTTGAAACGAAAAGTGCTGACAAGGTCCTAAATTCTGCTGATTTTAGATTAGATATTGCAGAGACCCTAATAAAATATAAAACAACAAACCGGCTGAAGCGCACTTCCGACGTAGAAGCACTCATCCAGAACAAAAAGAAGAAAGGCCCATGTCAGTATGTTCCACCAAAAGACGTCAGGTTGGATCAGTTAGGGCACTGGCCTGTATGGTCTGAAAAAAGGCTGAGATGTAAATTACCAGGGTGTACCGGAACAGCCCAAACAGGATGCGAAAAGTGTGGAGTGGCCTTATGTTTCAATAAGAATAATAACTGTTTTAAATCTTTCCATACTTCCTAATTTTTGTAACATTTCACACCGTGATGCACTTCTGCATCGTCATATATTTTTCAAAATTAAAAACCTTTCCTCACATTTAGATTTTTTTCATTATTTTTCCCATTATTATATACTTAATCTTAATGTATTTCGCGATTGTTCTGGGTTGTGCTAGGTTTGTTCTATATTGTTCCAAAATATCGCGCCCGAAAACCAATTATTTTCGCAATTATCGCAAATAATAATTTTTGAACTTGGCACCCCATTTTTAAGATATCACGATTCTGGGTGTTGTTCTGGGTTGTGCTAGGTTTGTTCTATATTGTTCCAAAATATCGCACCCGAAAAGAAATTATTTTCGCAATTATCACAAATAATATTTTTTGAACTGGCAACTTTTAAGATATCACGATTTTGGCGGTTGTTCTGGGTTGTGCTAGGTTTGTTCTGTATTGTTCCAAAATATCGCGCCCGAAAACCAATTATTTTCGCAATTATCGCATATAATAATTTCTGAGCTGGCCCCCCACTTTTAAGATATCACGATTCTGGCGGTTGTTCTGGGTTGTGCTAGGTTTGTTCTGTATTGTTCCAAAATATCGCGCCCGAAAACCATTTATTTTCGCAATTATCGCAAATAATAATTTTTGAACAGGCACCCCACTTTTAAGATATCACGATTCTGGCGGTTGTTCTGGGTTGTGCTAGGTTTGTTCTATATTGTTCCAAAATATCGCACCCGAAAACCAATTATTTTCGCAATTATCGCAAATAGTAATTTTTGCACTGGCAACTTTTAAGATATCTCGATTTCGGCGGTTGTTCTGGGTTGTGCTAGGTTTGTTCTATATTGTTCCAAAATATCGCGCCCGAAAACCGAACCGAAATTTTCGCAATTATCGCAAATAATAATTTTTGAGCTCACCACATTTTTGAGAAAATATTAATTTCCAAAAAAATGTAAATAAATTTTCAATAAAACTTATTTTTCTCAAATTAATTGAATTTCGAGTAAGTTGTAAAGTTAATACTCTTAACAAAAAAGTTAATATCAGGCGTTACTTTTCGGAAGTCCATAGTTAAATCAAATAAATCTAACTACGTTGCAATATTCCGGCACATGCAAATTACCCAACTCTCGTATTTATTCATGCGCACGTTCTGCACACCTGCAACAAAGGACTTCGGCGGCTTAAGGCTTTCGGTTTTGGAACAATTAGAAATCTACAAACATAGACGCTAGAACCCTAATATTTTAAATGATCAACTTAATTTCGCCTCTTCCCCTTTGCTGCGGGTAGGTGTACGTCATTCAAACAACGGTGGTGGGTAGACATAAAATAATTTGGTGTAATGGTTGTGGGTAGAAATAAAAACCTTAGAATATGAATAGGTGCGGTTTACGAGTTGTGGCTCATTCGGTCGCCGTGCGCCGAGCCATCAACATCTAGGTTTTTTATAATTTTTTGCTCGATAACACATCTCTTATATTTATTCTATTTTCAAAATTATTTCTCTATTCTTTCGGCCTAAATTCGCCGCTCAGCATTTGCAATTAGTAGCATGCATTGCATACCTAGTTATGGCGCGATATTTTGGAAAAATATAAAACAAACCTAGAACAACCAGAACCACCGCCAGAATAGTGATATCTTAAAAGTGGGGTGCCAGTTCAAAAAATATTATTTGCGATATTTGATAAAATAATTTGTTTTTGGGCGCAATATTTTGGAACAATATAGAACAAATCTAGAACAACCCAGAACAACCGCCAGAATCATGACATTTTAAAACTGGGGTGCAAGTTCAAAAATTATTATTTGAGATATTTGCGAAAATAATTGGTTTTCGTGTGCGATATTTTGGAACAATATAGAACAAACCTAGCACAACCCAGAACAACCACCAGAATCGTGATATCTTAAAAGTGGGGTGCCAGTTTAAAAATTATTATTTGCGATGATTGCAAAAATAATTGGTTTTCGGGCGCGATATTTTGGAACAATATAGAACAAACCTAGCACAACCGAGAACAACCGCCAGAATCGTGATATCTTAAAAGTGGGGTACCAGTTCACAAATTATTTTTTTGCGATAATTGCGAAAATAATTGGTTTTCGGGCGCAATATTTTGGAACAATATAGAACAAACCTAGCACAACCCAGAACAACCGCCAGAATCGTGATATCTTAAAAGTGGGGGGCCAGCTCAGAAATTATTATTTGCGATAATTGCGAAAATAATTGGTTTTCGGGCGCGATATTTTGGAACAATATAGAACAAACCTAGCACAACCCAGAACAACCGCCAAAATCGTGATATCTTAAAAGTGGGGTGCCAGTTCACAAATAATTTTTTGCGATAATTGCGAAAATAATTGGTTTTCGGGCGCGATATTTTGGAACAATATAGAATAAACCTAGCACAACCCAGAACAACCGCCAGAATCGTGATATCTTAAAAGTGGGGGGCCAGCTCAGAAATTATTATTTGCGATAATTGCGAAAATAATTGGTTTTCGGGCGCGATATTTTGGAACAATATAGAACAAACCTAGCACAACCCAGAACAACCGCCAGAATCGTGATATCTTAAAAGTGGGGGGCCAGGTCAGAAATTATTATTTGCGATAATTGCGAAAATAATTGGTTTTCGGGCGCGATATTTTGGAACAATATAGAACAAACCTAGCACAACCCAGAACAACCGCCAGAATCGTGATTTCTTAAAAGTGGGGGGCCAGCTCAGAAATTAGTTTTTTTGGATTTTCTCTGAAAATTTCAGTCTTAGCTCTATAATGTTTTGGAACAAAGTAACACAAACCTAGAACAACCCAGAAAAACTTTCAAAATTTTTGTAATCGATAAGTGGGGGGCCAACTTCTTGGACGTACGCCTCTTTCCTATTGGGATAGTAGGTAGAAACTATGGAAGTGTACTTGGCACGATTATGGCACTTCTTTCGCTTTTTCCACTTTAAATACTATTTTCATGCTTCTTCGGTTACGGGTACTCTTAACCTGGCCTTCGACAAAATATCTCTGATTTGGTTGAAGTACGTTCGCCTAGGGCTTAGGTCGACCCTTACCGGCATGTCCTTTCCTACTACTTTACCAAAATTATAGCCACTGAATTTAATTTGTAATAGTTATAATTATATTATAATTAAAAGTAAGTTGTTCTAATAACATTTCGAAAAAGATGTTTTCACTTTAGGTTATACTACGAATAAGTCCTTCTAATTCTTGTCGGACAAGTGATATTATACCTGTTTTCTTGTAGGACATTGTTTTATTTGGACAGAGAACACAAAAACCTATTACGTAATATTAATGTCGTACATTTGGTAATAAAAAAATAGTCTTGTCGCGTTAACAACTTTTGAGCGTCGGACTCAGATAACCTACCAGACAAATTGGAAGACAAAGTGACTGTTATATTTTATAAATATTAAATAACCAACAATAAAAAAATCAGCTTGCACCAGCAAGCTGATTTTTTGATTTGATTTGATTACCAAATCATATTTTGTGACTTCGTAATCCATACATGTTCGGAGCGGGGGACTCTTGTAACATACCACATATTTGGTCGGACAAATAAACATTTCAATAATGTTAATGATTCTCTTCCCATATAATAAAAATCTCACTGTTGGTAATATTTTTTTTGGGATCGTCAAGTCAACATACTTAACCCCTATTATCTCCCTTAGTTACCCGAATTGAAACTTCTCGTATCGATATATGTGGGAGACTCGGCAAAATAAAGCTACTTACGAAAAATGAGCCTGCTGTTAATCAATATGTTTCAATGTTCTACGGCCAGGGTACTATAGAGGATGTGCGAATAAACTGTTACTGAAAAGCAAAATATTGGAAACGAAATTCAGAGATATCCTATCGAATTTTTTCAAACTTTTGAAAAGCAAATCAATGATTTAAAAGGAGCCGGTGAAAATGTGAGCGAAGAAGACAGATTAATTTATCTACTGTTGTCATTGCCATCCAAATTTGAACATATCGTAAATATAGTAAATGCTATGCCCAAGGAGAACTAAACAGTTGAATATGTCAAATCGAAGATCATATTGGAATACAAAAAGAATGAACCAAGGAATACCGAATGCGACGAGCAGACCTTCACAAGCAGTAGTTTGTATAAACAAACTTGCTATGAGTGTAATAAAGAAGCGCACTTTAAGAGAGATTGTCCCAAACTAAAATATAGTCAGCGAGGTCAACATTATCGAAGATTTCAACGATAACTTCGGTGACCACGTCCACGTGGTCACCAAAGTTATCGAGCACGTAATTACAGAGGCTTTAGAGGTCAGCAAGGTAACAATATACATAATGAATCCACAGCAGGATTCACTCATCACATGGATTCAATGTTGAAGTACTGACAGCTGGAATGAATGAAAATACAACGAGTTGGCTTCTTGATAGCGGCTGTACCGACTACATCGTTAATGATGACAGATTATTTTGTGAGTACAAAAAGTTAGATGATCCGGTAAATATTAAAGTAGGTGATGGTTTTGCTTTAAAATCAGGATAAGATAGGAAAGATAACACTGTATTGTGATGTGAACTGTAAGTTGAAAAAAATGGACATTGATAATGTTTATTACGTTCCTAATATGAAGAGAAACTTACTAAGAGTGTCAAACATTGTAAACAAAGGCAACATGATTAAATTTAAAAATGAAACCGCACTAATATACAGTTCACAGCACACATTGATAGCGATAGCTAGGAAAAAGAATAAATTATATGAATTGGAAGGTATCTGCATAATTAAAATCTTTAAATTCAACAACATTCCGCTGCGCGAACGCACACCTAAAATACATTAACTTTCTAGAATGCAAATCTTGATTAAATAATGTATTTCTCAATCAATAACAATTATCTGAGACGCAATATACGTAACGCCAACTGATTCAAAAAAGGCCCAAGACGGGGCCTGAGGTCGTCCCACCGAAGCAGGTTAGAAGGCTTGCGTGCTGTAGGGTTGAGGCCCTGCAGTACGCAGATTCACTCACCGACGCGGGACAAAACCCAACCATAAAGATGCGAAATAACACCTGACCCAACTACAGAGGCCAAAATCAGCCAGCGGCATTGGGAATACATCCAAGTGCGCAACGGAGGCGCCCGGCAATGGACGCCAAAGGGCTGCGGCTTTAAAAAAACACAGGTACTTCGTGTTGCAAGGCAAAAAAAAATTCAAATGTGGGTAATTATTTTATTATCTTAATACGATTACAACATAAAATAACTCTTTTAAATAATTAACATTAAGCTTGTTCTTTTAAATTATCACATAAATATAAAAAGAACATTAAATTGCGACAATGTGGAATGACTTATTCAATGATTAACTTTGGTTCTAGGGATTAATGAGGGGTAACTTTAGAATATATTTATAATATTGTTTATTGATGATTAGTTTGAATGTAAGGTTTAGCATCTATCGATCGTGCATTATTAAATTATTATTCTTATTAATAATTATTATTATTGGTATGGAACTATAAAATTAAATGTATTTTCATCGCAAGGCAACGGGTTTAAATTTTTATTTTCAGAATTACAATATAGCTGCTACTTTTTATTAAATTCATTCGGCCATTTTGGACATAACCCATTATAAATGTGCCCGGTGACGGCAATAGGCTTGCCCTCTATTACGTGGGACTAAAAATACTGGCAAATTGTGGGTGTGTAATGCACCACTGCCTATCCGTGCGTGGATATAGGCGTGGATATAGGTGTGATATGTGTGTGTGTATGTATTTATACAGAGGGGACTTGATGAAATTCTACAATAGTTAAAGACGCTCCCCAACCCCCCTCCCCCGGGTTTATCCTTGCGAGGTGTCCGGTAGGGGATGAAGCACAGAATAAATAGGTAATGCACGATTGTGTAATGTTTGATATTAAAAAAAAAAAAATTATCTATGCCAATAAAACCGTTGTTAGTTTATACAGTTAGATTAGAACATGATGATGAAACTCTAATACGAAAAGGAATTAAGTGCCGAATAATTCTTGCCTATGCTACCGTGAAATAGTTAGTTTTTATATTCCTATTTATCTTTCTTTATTTTATAAATATTAATCAACAAAAACAAGAATGCATAGTTAGATATACTAAATTATCATACAATTAATAAATTTTTTCCTCTTGATTTATAGCTAAATCTTAACAAATAAAGGTACCACGACATACGTGTATCATAAAATAATATACATGATAATTATGTTTATCACAATTTCGACCCTTCGATCGTTTCAATACTTTTTTAAATAATAAATTGCAAGATTTCATTCGTTCTCAATAGAGTATGTAACATAGATTATAGACGGCTATTTAAAAATAAAACAAAAAATAGAAACAATAAACAAAAACCCTGTTTACACTAAACTGATGTCCACGCATGATCAATAGACTTGCGAACTCTTCTTGGTTATATTTCGACTGCACCAATCAGTCATACAGCCCCAAAAATCTCATTGTAAGTTAGCAACTCTATTGTCTATGAGTAGACATCAGCCTAGTGTGAACAGGGCTTAAGTGTGCAAAAAGACACGCATATTTCTTATTAATCGTTACAGAAAATTTTATTGTCAAACATCAGCTGAATAGACAGAGACAAAAAAGTCTATTTTAAAATTTTATACGCTGGTTTTTAATTATAACAAAGTTTAAAAAAGTACATATGTTATTTGTTAATGTTTTTTATTTATTTTGTAAAATCACATCAATTTTGAACCAATAATCTTACATTAAATGCTCCCGTGGTACTTTACAAATTTATAATTATTAAATAAATTTTACTTCAATCTTATTCTATTCCGGGCAACACGAAAAAAAATACATTAAAAAACAACAATTTGAATTAATTAGATGAATTTATTTACGAGCTACAATATTTATATAATTATAAAAAAAAGCTAGGCACCAAACGGTATATCGAGCACTTACTGGAGGTGTTTCGTACAAGTAACTTGTGTTTGAATCAATCCTATATAATTAAATGTGAAAATAACATTCCAAAGATTTCATTACCATCGAAATGACATTGTAAAATTAGTAGATATTTTACGAATGGTAACCACTCGGCCGTGTTTTTTTTTTCTCACACAATACTATTTAGGCAAAATATTTTATTTTAAAATAGTTTAAAATGAATGAACGCTAGCCCAATATATCGGTTAAAAATGACACCTGACACGTCACACATTAGTATGAATCGTAATATACGAATTAGAAGTAATTAAAACAACATTCCCACTACGACGCGTGAAAATCGTAGGGAATCGTAGGGTCAGTTCACACTACACTAGAGTCGGAGCGTCAATCTAAAACTTTAGCAAAATCACTCGCAACACTTATACACACAAATCATATATTTTTGTATTTCAAAGCAATGAGTTTGCTTAAACTATTCTTAAAATATTAAGATAGAAATCCTACTAATATTATAAACGCGAAAGGTTGTGTGAGTATGTATGTATGGGTGGATGGATGTTTGTTACTCTTTCACGTAAAAAGTACTGAATGGATTTGAATGAAATATTACAATAATATAGCTTATACATCAGAATAACACAAAGGCTACAAGTTATAAAGATATTGTGTGAATTGTTCAAAATATGACGCGGCGCGACGGGAATAAGAAAAAATCCAAATTACCACGCGGACGAAGTCGCGGGCGACCACTAGTTATAAATAAACCAAAGCTAACCTTAATAGCGCAATCTAGAAATTATAATATGAAGCAAAGAGAAGTGGTCAGAGCATTTCTTTGCGTGCTTTGTTAAAGAAAGGCCGTGGGTTCAAATCTTGTCGATGAAATTTCAGTTTTTGTGATTTATTTATAATTTCTATCTTAATATTTTAATGATACATATAATCTTCTAAGACAGAATCGGACACTTACTATGTGAATCAATCCGTCGTCACTCGTAAATCGACCTCGGAAATTATCATTTAAAATGTATAACTTTACTTCCGACCAAATCGGAGATGTTGTGACTAAAGGCCAGGTCAAGAGCACCCAGAAACGGAGAGCGTGCATGAAGATAGTTATGAAAGTGGAAGAATCGAAAGAAGTATGCCAGGATCGTAGCAAGTGGAATTCCATAGTATCTGCCTACCCCCATGGGAACAATATGTACAATATGTATGTATGTATCTGTGCGAATACTCTTTTGCTTCACTTGTGACAAATTTTATGCTTCTCTGCGCTGCGATTCTACGATAGTATGAATTGACCGTTAGTGGCTCAGGTTTTCAGATTTGAATATTTAAGATAGAATTACACTTCAAATAGATATTCATAGAGTATGGAAATGTAGAACATACCAGGTATCATGCAATTTTATTTTATTTATAAGCCGCGCAAGATGACAATGGGATTGGCGGCCATGTTGGTGACGTCATAGCGACGTAGATTAACCTGCAATACTGTTTTGTTATCCGTACTTTTCAGCGATTGATGACGTCAAGGAGCGGTTATTGTGACAAGGTTCTATCCCAATATCGTGCGCGGCTTATTTAAATAAGTATTCTATAGCTACAGTACATCAGTGGTTGTTTGAAGTTAACTTATCAGAGTGCGAACATGGAGTCCTGGTCTTCTTTGTTGATCTGTCGATGTCTGGGAGTGTGTTGTGGGGTGCGGTCAGAACTGGGATGGCCGGTGGGGACGGTGGGGAAGGCAGGCAACGGTTCGGTGGGGAAGGCAGGCAATGTGTCGGCGGCGGCGGCTCGCTCTGCCAGGAACTTGTCGAAGTCACTGCTGGTCACACTCTCTTGGACACCCGTGGCTTCTGATGCGGCCTGACATATGGTAAACTAAACTTTAATACTATGAAAACATTACAAAACACATTTGATAATTACAATAGGAGTTTTTGTAATCTATCTATATACACGAATATTTTTTAATTACCAGAAAAAAATCAGGGAAGTGATAGGTATTCGATACTAAACCCATCCATACTATAAAAAAATAATAAAGTAGTTATGTCATTTCTTTCCCTAAAACCACCTAATATTTGTTCACTACGTAAAATAATTTATTCATTAGATTTTCTTTCATTAATTCTACAATCGGCGGCGCGTGCACCCCGCCTCCCACGTACCGCACCGCCCTTTGAAAACACATGCCAAATAACCTTCAGTTTTAATTAAATTTCAATCATAAATGCAGTTCCGGTTGTGACGTCTCGATGCGCGCACTCTTTTGAAGGCAGGTGGATTGGACGGGGTGCTCCGGTCGCGTGGCCCGCTCTGTCCCCGGATCTGACGCCAATGGACTTTTTCATGTGGAGTGAAGTGAAACGTAGAGTGTATGTCAGTGAACCCAACACCCGTGAGGACCTCCGACAAAGGATAAATTGACGCCTTCGATGAATCTGCTAGATAGGTAGGTAATTTGACCTCTTTACCTAGGTACTTAACCCTTTAATACCTTACTTTAGTAATTGCAGATATGGGGGATATGGAATCGTAAAATAAATTTTAGTAATTAGGTACCTATTTAAATTTAAAATTACCTACTTAACGAAACAGTACCTATCATTTTTTATCTGCTAGACCTATCTTAGAGGTTAGAGGTTTAAATTACCTACCTATAGGTAATTTAAATCTCTTTACCTAGGTACTTAACCCTTTAATACCTTACTTTAGTAATTGCGTAATGGATTCGTAAAATAAATTTTAGTAATTAGGTATTATAGGTGCTTTGATTTCATTGCGAAATTACGTTAAAAGTTACTACGGTTTTACTCAGTTCACCCAAAATTTTCTTAAAAAATTACTGTCACAAAAATCAAACTCCTATGATGAACATTTTAACTAGGTACTTAAAACCATACAATAATCGTAGTTGTGTTTGACCTTGAAGACTGGCGTCTCGCATCGCAATAACAATCGTGCAAGTCGGCCGCTATCGGGATACTTCGAGTGTTACAATGTTGCAAAGTTCATTGATATGATAGGTACCTATTTACTATCAAACATCGTGCGTAAAATAAAATGGTGGTGTCCATGCGTGACGCACGTATTTTGAGATTTTAAAAACGTTAATAACTTTGTTTTTTTGTATTGTTGGGTATTTGTATTATTCCATATTTTATTGAAATACATAGTTCCAGATGAGCCCCTGAAATATTTATGGTAGTCAAAAAATATTCGTGTATAAATAAAAATGAATGCCGTTCGTTTGTCTCACTGAAACTGGAGAACGGCTGGACCGATTTGGCTAATTTTGGTTTTAAAACATTCGTATTAACTCAGGGAAGGTTTAAAAGGGCGGTACGAAGATTGCCGGGACAGCTAGTATAGTAATAAATATGTTAACACAATTCAGGTACTGTACACATCACGCCATCTAGCGTTAAACTGAGCAGAGCGTGCATAAAAATAGGGTAGTTGTTTGTCAAGGTTGTCAAATTTGCATTAAATAACACATAATGACGTCACTATAGTCCGGCAAGCTCGTGCGCGACCGTCCTGCGGGGTGACAGACGGTGGCGGGGACGAGGTACTAAAGATGTCAGCGGGTAGCGGGTGGTGCAGCGGGGAAGGGAAACGCGTGCATCTGCGCGTCAAATACGGCAGTCTCGGCCGCGCAGTCGAAGCGGCAACACGTGCTTGATATTCCGTACTACTTTGAGTTCGACGCACACGAGATTAAGATCTCAGGATGAGTAAGGCTATCTCAAGACAAGTTAAGGAAGTTGTACATAAAGTGTACCAATTTTTTGTAAGGCGAAAAACGAGGACGAATATTATAATTCAGATCTAGTATTTGACGATGAAATGGACAGGTACGTTATTGTTTATTAACATAATCGATTATTATTGCTTTAACTTGGCAGAGTGCTCAAGCTATAATCTCGGAATCATGTCATTGTACGTAAAGTTGTTTATTATTTCTATAGTACATTTTTGTCTTTTTAGATTCATAATTCAACTGGGTGAAAACGACGATGATGTTGACGACGAAAGTTATGAAGAAGATCAAACAGAGAGTGAACATGAAAGTGATATGGAAATTGATTTATAATAAAACAATATATCATAATTTTAGTTTTCCTAATAATTTGTCCTCAAGCATAATAAAAAAATATAAACAATAAAAGTAGTTCTTTCTATCTTTTTATTTACTCCTATATTACGTCACAAGTAAGTACAACTTATCGCAAGATTTATCCTGGCACACTTCTCTTCGTGTGTAGCCGTGTGCTAGAATGGCGCGCTACCTCGTCCCCGCCACCGTCTGTCACCCCGCGGGACGGTCGCGCACGAAATTGTCGGACTATAGTTACTGTTCTCGAATCAGCCACTATGAATCATTCGATTACATAATAGTATTGGATTTAGCTTTTATCTCGCACACTTATCCGAGCTGAACGCGTCAAACGAAACAAATTTTAGAATCCGAGATATAGTCCGAGACGCCCAGGACTTTAATTGGCTGTGCCATAGCGGCTGGCGCAGGCTGGTAGGATTTTGTTGCCTTTCATCAACATTTCATCGCAAGGCAAAGGATTTAAATTTTTTTTTAATTAAAATATAGCTGCTACTTTTTATTAAATTCATTCGGCCATTTTGGACATAACCCATTATATGTGTGCCCGGTGACGGCAATAGGCTTGCCCTATTACGTGTGACTAAAAATACTGGCAAATTATGGGTGTGTAATGAACCTCTGCCTACCTCTTCGGGGATATAGGCGTGATATGTGTGTGTGTGTATATATAAAATCTCATGTAAGGCTAAAGACACATGGTACGTTTGTACATGCGGTATCGTGCCGCATTATTTCCCGATAAAATGTCAGATGCCAGCTGTCTGCAGCACCGTACCGTGAAGCGTCAGCCTAACCTCCGAATCTTGAAGATTCAACGCGGATCGAAGTGTGCGAGGTTACATCAGATTTCTTACACGGAATGTTAAAATTCGTTTCTTCTACATGTTCGGCTCGGATAAGTGTGCGTTCACCATTGGCTCTTCACAACTACCCCTCACTTAGTGCATTCATTCAGTACTCACAGCTCAAGCATTGTACCGAGACACAAAATATATACTCCTTATAAACTTAAGACTAACTGTCATTTACGCGATTATTGAGATACTAGTACGGTGTCTTGCGCGGTGCTTAGCGCCGCACCACGCCATAGGTTTTGGCCTATAACTTTTGACCCCTTAGGGCTAGGTCAAATTTTCGATCTTTTTGCTTGCTTCCAGATCGAGGGCTATCCATAGAGGGGTCAACCATCATTGGAGCATAAGCAATTCGAGAGCTAAGGGGGACATTCCCCATTTCTATATCTATATATAGAAATGGGGAATGTCCCCACGGGTGCATAATGAGCTATGTATATCTATATTTACATAGCTCTTTATGCACCCGTGTGCACGTGACCACGGCTCTTGTAACAGGGTCGAAACGTCGGGCAATAAAGAGTGTATAAGTATTTAAGTAAGTATTTTTTGGACATTCTCACACAATGTCATCTATAGCCCAAATTAAGCTAATATAAGCTAGTGTTATGGGATCTAGACGACTGAAACATACTTATATATTTCTAAATACATACATATTATACATAGAAGACACCCAAACTTCGAAACAAATATTTGTGGATCACACACATATTCGATTCGACCCGGAATCGAACCTGGGACCTCAGGGACGGCAGTCGCATACTCATACCACTGCGCCACCGAGGCAGTATATCTCAATAATCGCGTAAAAGACCCGTTTGACTTAAGTTTATAATGTGTGCAAAACGCGAAAGTTCAAAAAAGTATTTATACTCCTTATAAAAAGCACCTCTCTACTATAGTGTCGTACTCGTATATTAAAACTTAATACAACATGTGCAAGATAAAATAAGTTTAAATTGAACAACTTCTACAATTGAGAAAAGCATTGCTGAATATAATAAATTCAATTAAGTGATTGCGTCGGCTTAATATTACGCTTCGAATACATATATTTCATATTATAATATATGAAAAACCCATTTATGCACGACCTGACCAGTTTCACCCTATATTCAGAGACCGGTCAGTGTGTCTAGTACCAGTTCCTTACGTTAATTTGCTCGACACCAGCGCCCCTAGCGGTAGCGTCAGGCGTCCAAATATATAATGTACATGTTTAATTCTTTTTATATACTCGTACTTACTATCTTGTTAAAAAAACAAAATGTTATTAGTAATAACATGTTGTTTTTTTTTTGGGAAAAGGACATTTCGAGAAAAGGACATTTTGGGAAAAGGACATTTTGAGAAAAGGACATTTTGGGAAAAGGACATTTTGAGAAAGGACATTATGAGAAAGGACATTTCGAGAAAAGGACATTATGAGAAAGGACATTATGAGAAAGGACATTTCGAGAAAAGGACATTATGCGATGAGACGGCGTCAGGGAACTGTGTGAAATGTATGAATACGAAAACATATTTCGAGCAAATTAACATAAGGAACTGGTACTAGACACACAGGTTGTTTTAAAACTGGTGACTGTTGCTTCATAAATGTATAACTACAAATTCCACCAAGTGCCAGCATTAATTGTGCCAATAAACCCCGTGAATATAAAATAAATAATAAAAAATGAAGTATTTAAAATAAAAATGAATAAATAAATAATAAAAAACAAACACACCTTCTCCTGAGCTAACCAAGCGGCAATTTCATCGAATTCCCTCTGATCCATGCCTGTCGGCTGTCGAATACATAACAAAAGCTATATTAAATAAATAAATAAATCTAGAAAAAGAAACCGTCTTCAAATGGTTGTCTATACATAATACTAGCTAATTACTGCGGCTCCACTCGCGTGATATAGTTCTCTCCCTCCCAATTACCACATTGAATGGATAAAAAGTAACGTATGTCACTTCCCCGAAGAGGCCACGCGGGTGGCCAAAGTCCGCTGGGCGCCACTGGAAATACTTTCTGGTGTCACCAGAGACGCCCGCAGCAACGTATGTCACTAGGGGATAATGTAGCTACATATTAGTGAAAGAATTTTCAAAATCGTTTCAGTAGTCAATCAATCAATCATTTAATTTGTGATCATAGGTACATTACAGGTCTTAAAAATACATAATAGTGTTTCTCTATGGTCTGCCAGAGATTGGCGAACAAAAAAGATAAAGTAGTAGTTTCTGAGCTTATGCAATTTTATTTTAAATTTATTTATTCAAGGACGTTTTACATTTTTTATATTTTACAATTAAAAAAATTAAATCTTAACCCCGTGCTAGTCGTAAACTGTGTTACGGCGTGGTAAGATTCTTGTTACAATAGTACAAGTAATTTAATAAATAGTAGTTTAGTATGCTAAAATTAAGGACAATATTGTAATGTGCACTATGATTTGAATAAGACACTCGAGCGATGAGAATTAAAACAAACAATCAAATATTTCCTCTTAATAATATTAGTATCGATTGTAATATTTGTAAATATTTTTGATATAATTAAACCGATTCCAAAAATTTATCTGAATATTAAACTGTATTATCCATGAGCCCTATTAATATATTTAGCGCGTTCCCGTAGGATTGGGGGTCGAAAAAGCTATACCACACGGCTAAAACCGCGGGAAACAGATAGTATGTATTTAATAAACTGAAACATTTTTTACAGTAGACCCATTTTCTTATTTACTTTTAAAAGACCGTGAAAGACTCAACTTCATTTGAAGACGGTTAACAAATAATTCATAATTAAAAAAAAAGCTATATAAAGTAATGGCAGATAGGGCGGCAACGTTGGCAAGCCTTTTGCGAACTATAGCTTGCTATATACGAATAAATAACACACCTTTGATAGAGGATACCTAAGCCTGAAATAATAATTAAAAAAAAATATTGAAAAACTTTTTACAAAATAGGTATCTATTTATAAACAATGGAAGGAAAATATTATTTTCGGGATATTTACCATGTCATGTGTTGTATCGAGTTTCTCATATTTGGGCACTTTTGTAAGCGACTTGATCACGAAGGAACAGACTCAAGTACAAGCGGTCGATGGACAATACATGATAAATATCTTGAAAACGTTTAAATACCTATATAATAGAAGAAAAATGGATGGGAAGAGGGACCGGGAACACCTAGAAGGACATAGTTGGACCAAATGAAAGTCTCTATAACTCCTGAACTAACAGAGTTATACCGTCCGTTATAGTTTTCCTTCAAAGTGCATGACATGGAATTTTTTCAAGTTCTTCACGCCAGTCGTTTAGATTTTAGAGGGGGGGACACGCCCTGTTTTCGCAAAAACATGCTCTCCAAAGCTAAATATCTCGCAAACGGACACTCAAATCAGAAAATCACGGACAATTCGGTCACATGATTAAATCGCAAATAAAATACTGTCACATGACCGTACTGTCACTGACACTGTTTGGTCACATGACCGTAATTCTCAACGATATCGTTGGTTGCAATGTCGGTCGGTTTAATTCGACGCTATCATGCTTTTAGGTAGGAATTGAAGTGACTTTAAGAAGAAAAGAATACCTTCAGGTGCATACCAGAGACGCCCGGCAATGGACGTAAGAGCCACGCATGCGCGGACTTAAAAAAAAATAAGATAGAAAAGAAAAAAAAAGAACAAAAGGAATATCTACTGTACAGATAAAGTTGAGAAGATGAATTAAAAGCAACTTCATACCAATACATACAAGTTTCGTTGAACGAGCAACAAATCTCCGGGACTACTCTGGTTCGAATTAAAAAGTTTTTATACAAGATTTAAGGGGAACGGGACAAATATAATTCATAAGCGGAGCCGAGGGCGTCCACTGTATACTAAGAGAACATCATACCATAGTGTTATTCGCCTGTGTCGGTCTCTGATTGGCTGTGGCGGCCAGACCTGACGTCGTCAACTCCTCCATGTTGTCCGCGTAACTACTGCCGCTGGAAGTGTTAGGTACTTAGTTACAGCAAGGAGACATAATATTGCATTCTGTTCGTACATCTCGAGGGAGACAGACGTGAGATAATATTGAGTGTGTTACTTATAATATCGTACTTATGAAAGTCAGTCGAATATACCTTGTTATTACAAAGTGAGCGTGAGTGAGTCAATGCAGTCTGAGTGCGCATGCGCCACACGGCTTTTAACATTTTTAAGTAGGTAGGTATAAGGTTAGCTAAGGTACCTATTATATGTTTTTTTTTTCTTTTGTGTTATGTATGGTGTGTTGTGTTTAATAAACTTATTTTCTTTCTTTCAATTCACATGAGCTTGGTTTGTACGCGTTTCTTCACATACCGCGAGTACCCGTAACATTTTTTGTTCTTGCGTTCGGTGTTTATTCAAATGCTCGCGGAAAATCTCGACGAAATGTTACATCAATTCGCTCATTAGTGAACCAACGTTCGCTAAATTAAGATGTAACAAAACGGCGAGCGCGCTGGACATGAGATTGAATTTTAGGTACTTCGCGGTTTAACAAAGGAGTTGACTCATTATTAATATTTATTACTCATATTATGGCGATATAAAAGACTTAAGTACGACCTCCGAGACGAAATAAACAAAGTTTTGGAGCTTTAAAACTCCTAAATTCTAATTGCTGTCTTCTGTCTTAGACATGGATGATTCGCTGGTAGAGTCTGAATCCGACATATTTATAACAGAACTATATATTCTATCAATGTTGACAAATGGTTGACAACTACGGTACTAAATGTTGACTTGTACCATGAAACATGCAACGACAGCTCTCGTCGTCCATCTTACGTTATTACTAAGTGGGTACTAGCTAGGAGCTGCGGTCGATGCCGTGGTACTGCGCTGCAGCATACAATTGAGCGAAGCGACTATTTCTATTATTATTTCTATCAATCTTTAAGGAGCAGATTTTCAAAAAAAGTTATTTACCAAAAATATGTCAATAACTTTTTTTGAGGGTCCTAAATCAAAATTCGGTCTTGAACAAAACCTGCTCCTGAGAATGTTTGATTTTTGAGTGAAACAATCATGAAAATTGGTTGGGTAGTTGTCGAGAAACAATTTCACATCGAGTTGCATTTGAGTCACCTGATAAGGAGCTCCACTCGCTTGGCTCAATAAGATGAGAGATAATAATCGCTCGCGATCGCAATGTAACGCAGTAACAGTTCGTTTGTTGACGATAATTATCTCGTTTCATTGGCGTTACTTTAATAGGTAATGAATAATACACGTATGTACTCACCCAGTTTTGGAAGTCTCGTATGTAACGTTCCTCGACTGCGCAAACATGTCGAACTCGTCCTTAGACGCTGTACTCACTACATCGGCCTGTGGTGACGTCACACCTGCAACGTGGTTCATCAGTAGGCTGTTTGTTTGTGTGTTTGTTGTGTATCACTCAACACAAGCAAATTACTAATATAACAGATAACTTACTCAGTTTGGCAATGTCGGGCACGTCGTCACTAAGATCAATCAAGGCATCGTCGTCATTCTGCTGCGCTGTAATTATAACAAAACATCATTTAGAATCAGTTGAAAATTGAAATTAATTTAGTGACCGAATACTGAAACGTCACTCAAATATTTAGAAGCTGTTTAAATGCTTGAGCAGCCCTTAAACTTAAATAAGAGAAATGGTTAACAACTACGGTACTAAATGTTTACCTGTACTGTGAAACACGCAACGTAAAACGGTCCGTTTGTTAACAAAAATTATCTCGTTTCATTAGCCTTACTTTTGAATGATGTTACAGCCCTTTGTTAACACAAAACAAACGAACTTTGTAATATTATGTAAAGAAGAGAAGAATAGAGTAAGGGAGTAAATTAAAGTAATAAAATATGAACATACGTGTCACAGGTACATTAGCTCCCGGCACGCCCATGGCCGCTCCCAAGATGGCGGACGGAGTCGCGCCACCTGTCGCTGCGTTCCTATAACATACATTAATATTAATGTCATAATATAAAACAAAGTAATTCACGCTGTGTGTTCGTTTATTAGATTAAATCGTTTAAACTAAGCAAGAGACTTTTTTAGTAATAGATAGAGGGATAAATGAGGAAGGTTTATAATTATACTAGCGAACCGCCCCGGCTTCGTACGGGTAAATGCCGATACTCATGTGAGCGAAGTGGAGTTCTTTCGTACAAAATTTAGAAGATATTCAGCTCACTTCCTAGATGATGAAGGGATCTCACTGACATGTGAGGGATTTTTAAGTTTTAAATTAATCTTTTGGGAAGCAGAAAACTGTTCGATGCGAGCAGAGCAGCGATCAACAGTTCTCACCTGTTGTTAACAAATCGGCTATGTCTCAATAGCAGATTGTTGAGTCGGTCGTTGGCCAGCAGCAGCTCAGCGGTGAGTGCCGACTCACCGGCCAGTCTGCCGATCAGCTCTGCAATACGAGTCTGCATTGCACGGAGTGTGTCGGCTAACTCCTGCAAATATCAACCAAATAGTATTTAAACAAAGCAAATACCGTGAACTTACGTTTTCCTATCGACTAAATTTGGGTCGTTCTGAGACAGTCGAAGAGAGTCCTAATGGTTTGGAACTAGCCGGTACTGACTCTTACAGAAGATACCAGCACTCCAGGGTCTGCTAAATGAACATAAAACGCCATACAACTGCTATTCTTCTACATTGCAACCGCAATTGGTCAAAAAGTCTACAGCCTGCTAAATTCACAAGCAACGCCAGAGTGGCGCCAGAAAGGCACCAAACCGTATGACTGCAGAGTACAATCCTCATTAGGTTACGGAAATTGTCATCCCAAAAAAAAAAACCAATGATTCCCAGTACCCCATATCTTTATCTTTTTCATCCTTTGACGTGCAAATACGATTATATTTTGATGCAATTGTAATACGCGACTCGGCCTCGGTCCTTGCAGCGGAGCGTGAGGAGCGGTCAACTTGATGGCTACTCTTATGTACAATAAGAGTGGCCTTCAATCGCTAGACGTCGCGCGTCGCCCCAAGGCTTTCTATCAGGCGGGCGACGTCACTATGGTGAACCCGCTCTAAGGCTGGCGGGTACCAGAGCACCCGCTCTGTCAACTCACGTTAAGCAGTTCGATGTCGCTGTCATGGTGGGTATTGTGCGGCTGCGTGGTGAGCTCGTTGAGCATGTCGCTCATGACGCTCATGTTGCCGTCCACTACGGACAGGTCGGCGCGGAGCTTGCTGGTTTGACTCTCCGATAGTGTCACCTGCACATATTATACAAGTTATTAGAATCGAATCGACTAGAATCGCTACCAACGAGACGAGCAAAATGACTAGCGAATTTTAGACCGTGTTTTTTTCAATGGTCTTTATTTCGGGCATCCCGGGTATGCCGTAGTAAGGAGCATGATTTTGTATGTCTGTAGCAGTGGTGTACTCACAGCTGAAGAGATTTGTTCCATAGGTGGGCGACTCGGCGAATTCTGCGGTATAATAGCGGCACGTTGTGGGGAGCCCACTATTGGTTCACCACCGTCCGGGACACTCTGTATAGTGTATAATGTAAAGAGTGGTCAGTAAATAATACCACACTAAATAATATACTTCCCTAACACAATGAAAGGAAGAAATCTGGTTCGGTGTAGGGTGTGGGTGCAGTCGCAGGGCTAATACTTGAGGCCAAACAAATCTCAACATGTTTTTATAAAATCATAAAAAGAATCAGTACCTACATTAAAGGCAACTAAATAAAAACTAATATTGTTGGTGTCTAAACAATTGATACTGGGTCTGAAGACATCATCAGGGCAGGATCATGAGATCCTTTCTACTTTCATCATCATGAGAACTTTCTGGACCGATTTTGATGGCATTTGGATCTATGATATGAATCATAGATCCAAATGCCATCAAAATCGGTCCCGAAAGTTAAGTGACGCCACCACGACTGAAAGTGTCTGGAAACCTTTGTTTACCTTGTTAATGAGAGCGTTGTATTATTTTATATAAAAGATTAGTCTATACAATGTTATCGTGGGTCGATAAACTTGTCTGTCTGTCAAGGTTTTGATAGCGATTTACATAAATAAAGCGTCATTGTGACTAAAAAACTTAGTTGCTGTATAATATAATATAATATAATATTCTAATATAATATAATATTCCCCTTCCCCCTCGGATGCGAAAGCTGATAGACGTGTGCACGTACTGCTCCATTTTCTGTTTTTTTCGTATATTAAATAATAAAGTTAAATTAAATTCAGTGTCTAAAATTCACGAAGATACCAGGCGGACAGAGAAACCTTGGAGTCACGTACAGTGTTTATAAAAGTACCAGGCGCAAGACGAGCTCTGAGTCACCTATACGTAGTGAGTACCTGTAGGTACATACATCACACTCAACTTAGTTCCGGCCTAAACCAATCAAACAGGTAGTAATTGGCGTTTGCACTAATTGGTTGTCACACCCACCTGCGTATACGCACGTCGACACCTCCCACATACTTTCGTAGGGCGGGGTCAATGACCGGTGACAGTATTGGATTGGTGATTTCCTGTCTCACATTGCATTTTTAAAGATGTTTCGTAATGTCCAACGTTCTCCAACTGTATCGCAATACTCCGTATCCGATTCTGATTTAATGAATATGCAAGAGGACTGTGGCTCAGCGGCGCAGAGAGACAAGCGCCGACGTCTATCCAGTAAATCCCACGATGACTTAACTGCCTTTAGGTTGGAGTTGAAAGAACTATTTAAGACGTTTACACGTAGCATTACTTCACGCATAGATACCTTGGAAAGTCACATCTCCGATGTAAAAACTAATGTTACATCAATTTCTACCACCAACATCGATATTGGAACTTCGATAAATTTCGTGTCAGAACAAATTAACACAATTGAGGCCACGATGACGTCACTGGAAGAAGATCGTAAATCACTAGTATTGCACATTTCCAAGTTGGAAGATAGCTGTGAGGAATTACAACGTAACATGTATAAAACTAGCCTAGAGGTTCGGAACGTTCCTAAACGGAATGCGGAGAGTAAGATTAACTTATTTGAAATGGTCCACAAATTAGGTACCTCCTTAAAGATCCCCGTAGAATTGTCTGAAGTTAGAGATGTTTACCGCATACCCGACAAGAAAAACCAGGATGTTGGAACTCTAATTATAGAATTCACGAATACGCTTACTAAAACCAATTTCCTCGGTGCGGCAAAGAAGTATAATAAAGAACATCGTCCTTATCAAATCAACTCCGGTGCTGTTGGTTTTGCTGACCCTGTGAACCCCATTTATAACTCTGAGCGTCTAACACTAAAAACTAGAAGATTGCACTCTCTTGCACGGGATTTTGCCAAGACTGAGAACTACGCCTACTGCTGGACTGCTAACGGGCGTGTATTCCTGCGCGCAAAGGAAGGTCAGCCCTACACAATAGTTAGAAGTGAAACGCACCTTAACTCACTTAAACAGACAGTATGACTAGTTAAAATCTACCCTATTAAAATAAACTGTTTCCTTGCACCCACACCTCATGTCCATTATTGGACTTTCATACCCATACAATTTCTCATCAACACAACACTCGCGATAACACTACAAACTAAACAACACACACTGCCCTTCGAGTTTCCATTTAACTTTGTACACAGTATTTACTCATTACCAAACTGGACTGCCATACTCCCACAAACTATACATATTTACAACCTCAACACACATATATATACACAGCATCATGCCTATATCCCCGAGGGGGTGGGTAGAGATGCATTGCACTGCCACATTTTGCCAATCATCTCAGCGAAGCTCAACAAAACTTTACGAACAATTCAAGTTTCATTGATTATTTTCAGTCATCACATAACGCTTATTAAAGTTGTACACTGTAAACAATTTCACTTAATAATGACTAGCTACGCGTCCTGTTTACCACTTTTCTCTGACTTAATTTTGGTACTCGCTTGTAAACGGAACCTCTTACTCCTTTATAATCCTTATAAATGGCTAATGACCTAGTAAGCATAAGTGACGATATTGATAGTATATCAGTTGCAACAAACCATTATTGTACTCCTGAAAATTGTAGCTTATATGTTAGTGAAGCGCTCCAATCGGCTAAGTCTATAACAATCTTTCACATGAATATCTGCAGTGTAAATCGGAATTTTTCACAATTGATGTTACTCCTACAAAGAACGAAACTGTCCTTTGATATAATAGTGCTCTCTGAATGCTGGATCAAAACAGCTCATAGTATTCCGAGTATAAATGGGTATAAGCATTATGTCTCAAATTACCATAATCAAAATGATGGAGTAATAATTTACATTAAAACTGACTTGGAGTGCACTGTTGAGGAACCCATATTTCGTGAGGCTAGCTGTTTGGTTGTTAAACATTCTAACCATTTCGCTCTCATTGCGGTGTATCGTTCACCCTCATTTAAAAGTCTCAATGTGTTTTTTTCGGATATGGACTCAACTTTGAGTCGCCTGGAGGGCTTTAAAATTGTTACAGTCATGGGAGACATTAATATAAATATCACCCCACCTAATTATGACGATTGTAGTGAGGAATATTTAAACCTCATGGCATCACATACACTTTTTCCAGCATACGCAATCCCTACTACAAGGAATGAGAGATGTCTCGATCATATTTTTCTTAAACCGGGTAGCAATGCTAAGACCTTAGTGTTGCAATCTGCTGTCACTGATCATTTACCAACAATCTTACAAACGAATGTACCAATCTTAAAGGTTAAGCGGGTCTATAAGCACATGAATACAGAGGCTATTGTTGCTGAATTGGAAAACACTGATTTCTCCACCGTCACTAACTGTAATGATGCAGACAGCGCTGTCAATGAATTGGTCAATATTATCTCGACAGTTGTAACTAAACATACTATTACTCGCAATATATCTCGTAAAAAACATCCCATGAAACCCTGGATCACTTCTGGCCTGTTGCGTTGCTCTCGAAATCTAGATAGACTTCACGCAAACTCTAGAAAAGACCCTCTTAATCCAGTTCTCAAAGTGACCTATACAAGGTACAGAAATTACTTATTTAATCTTCTGAAGAAACTTAAGGCTGAGTACTACAAAAACGAACTGCAACAGGCACAAAGTGACCCTGGGGCAACGTGGAAGGTATTAAAAAAGGCGACCAATCTTAATACCGTACAACCTCCTGCAACTGATCTCTTAAAGGTCTCTGTAGACCCATGCACTTAAGTGGATGTGGTCAATAGGTATTTTGTAGGTGTGGGAGAATCACTTGCGACTGCCATCACCCAACGTTGTCCAGTCACCATTCCCAAACCGTACACTCAATACAACACGTCGCCACTGCATAGCATGGGTGTGATTGAGACCGATAGTGCAGAAATTTATAAACTAATTATGGGTCTTCGGAACTCATGCGCTGTTGGGTGGGATGGAATACCGTCCAAAGTCTTCAAGGCCGCGTCAAGTACTCTCACCCCATTAATTGTGTACGTAACGAACTTATGCCTAACTCAGGGAACCTTTCCCTCTGCCTGCAAAAAGGCTGTAGTGCATCCTATATTTAAGGGCGGAAGCAGAGGCAGTATTGATAGCTATAGACCCATCTCTGTTCTAACTACCCTCTCCAAGATTATCGAAAAGGTCTTAAACACCAGACTTCTCAGTTTTTTAAACAGGAATAATGTCATAGCAAATAATCAGTATGGTTTCCGACGGGGAAAATCAACGGAGGATGCTATACTAGAACTCACTCAACACATCTCTAAAAACCTCGATGAAAAAGCTAAGGTGGCTGGCATATTCCTCGATTTATCAAAGGCTTTTGATACTGTCTCTGCTCCCATCCTCTTAAGTAAACTCGAAGCCCTGGGAGTTCGTGGAATAGCGCTGGATACTTTTAGGAGTTATTTAACTGACCGCGCTCAGTGTGTTTCCATCGACAAGTACTTCAGCCGTGACCTCTCTGTCTCCTATGGCGTTCCCCAAGGCAGCGTGCTCGGACCGACGTTATTCCTTGTATACGTTAATGAGCTTTGCAACCTCGAACTCTCTCATTGTAAAATTATATCGTATGCCGATGATACTGTCTTGTTAATTGATGGTTCGACCTGGGAAGAAGTCCATAAATCGGCTGAGGAGTCTATTGGCATAGTAACTAAATGGCTTAGTCAAAATCTGTTGACTCTTAACCTATCAAAGACAAAATACATTCCTTTTTCAATAACAAAACCATCCTGTCCACCCAGTAACTTTAAAATCAGAGTCCACTCTTGCCATACGGGCAGCATAAACTGTTCATGTGACCCAATTACTGAAACTAATAGTTTGCGCTACCTTGGTGTTATGCTGGATTGTCACTTGACCTGGATTCCACATATTGATTATATTATCCCCAAAATTAGGAAACTTACTTACGTCTTTAGGACTCTTCGCTCTTTTGCGGATCCCAATACAATAAAGATTGTCTATTTCACCCTGATTCAGTCCATTCTTAATTATTGTATTCTGGTTTGGGGGGCTAGTTTCAGAACTCACCTTTTGCGTTTGGAGCGTGCCCAAAGAGTGATCCTTAAGGTAATGTGCTCAAAGCCATTTCGTTTTCCTACCAGGGAGCTCTTTGAGTTGACAAAAGTTCTATCAGTTCGACGGCTGTTTGTTAAGCGTGCTATTCTTCGTAAACATTCCCACATGTTATTTGATCCGAAAGTTATGTGTAGACGCAGAAATGATATTGTTTGTTCCTTAGTTCGTCATCGAACATGTCTTGCAGACATGTTCGATGACGAACTAAGTAACTTGTCGACACCTACATTGGCTGGCTCCTAAACTTTACAACAAAGTTAACAGCATCCTAAATATCTATAATATGAGCACTTTACAGGTTAAGAATTCAATCACAATGTGGCTGCTAACGCTGGATTATAGTATCACTGAGGAACTTTTAGGCTATGTGAATTAGTTTTATATCCTGTATATTTTGACACACACACACACACACACACACACACACATAGAGAGAGACCTTCCTTCAATGAGATCCCCCCCCTCTTAACCCATCCTACTTAAAAAAGTTGTATTGTGTTCATTTTTACTTAATTTTGCATTGTATTACTGTGTAGATATAATTTGTTTGTATGTCCGCACTTAAGTGCACAGCCTCGATTACTTAAGGTTTTGTTTTATGGGCGTTAATGACTGCGACACAGTTTTATACTAGTACAGTCATTATCAATTTATATGTAAATGGCTGTTATGTTTATGCTAATAAATAAATTAAATAAAATAAATATAGTAATCTTAAAGTTCTAAGTATTGCTAATAAGACCAGGCTGGACCAACAACATAAGACGAGGACACATAACATTGAGTCGTGTGCTACGACAGTGAGCCGAAATTCGATGTCACAATCGTTACTCATACAATTTCAACATAGCTACATACATAATGATACACACACACAACATACTCACACACACACATATCACGCCTGTATCCCGAAGGGGTAGGCAGAGGTGCATTACACATCCACAATTTTCCAGTATTTTTAGTCCCACGTAATAGGGGCAAGCCAATTGCCGTCACCGGGCACATTTATAATGGGTTATGTCCAGAATGGCCGAATGAATGTAATAAAAAGTAGCAGCTATATTTTAATTTTGAAAAAAAATTGAAATAATGACACCTAGGTACATCCTGATGCAGACGTCATCAGACGTGCATTATTGACAAACCATTGAAAGAAGAAAGTGAACAACATTGAACAACACAGAACACAGGGTTTTTTAAAGTCCGGAGCTCAAACACAAACCGCTATCACCAAAACAGAAAAGACACAAAGATAAAATGAATAAAACAGATTAAAAAATAAGAAAGGGAATGGACAACCATACGTTAGCGCCGGAGCAGCCATCATAACAGTGTTTTATTGGTCCCGTGTACACTGTTACCCAATAGAAGAAAATCAATAGCCATTATTTCATTCATCTCTCCGCAACCTAACTTCCAACAGCCAGCGGCGAAGTTAGATTCCTACTAGTATAAAGCCCTTTGCAATCTGAGCATTCAAAACCTTTTTCGTAACTTTTAGTTTAATTCTTAATTTTTTTCATGAGATATTGTGATCGACATAATATAATCTGTTTATCATGATTAATACTTATCTGTCGTTATCGACAGAGTGGTAGGAGAGTAGAAATACATATACAAGTATGTTTAGAGAAGGAAAACTCGACACAAAATACTATACCAACCCGTCTGACCAGCGTAGTACATGTATGCTAAATTCCCCCCTCTTTGGGGGAGGAGGCGCGTCTACTACTGTTTCGTTATCGACAGAGTAGTAACTAGGTGTGCACGGCGGGTCGCGTTGCAAAATTGAGCTGAAGCGAGACTTTCTATCACGGTATATAACTCACTCGATAGCAGATTTTTTTTATTTTTTTTTACTTATTTCTGATTTCTTTTTTTTTTGAACTGATGGCCTATTTGACCTCTTTTAAGTACATATGTATGTCGGGCGCATTATGTGTAATTCTCTCAGTATAACTTGTTTAAGTCCTCCTGGAACAGGTTTTTCGGTGATTATTCCTCCATCGTCACTTCGATCTTTCTGATTTCAGATATATGCACTCACGAGCATGGTCACTGCCACCATGCAAAGTTTGAGGAAGATCGGTTCTGCCGTTCAGGAGGAGTATTCCGTCAAGTGAAAACCCTCGAGTGGAGTAATAGGAGCTTCGCTCGCCTTCGGCTATATCGGCAATAATCATTACACATAACTCGCGCGCTTGTAGTGATGCGACCGATTTAAGCAATGATTTTAAATACAATGGATTTCGGATCATCGCTCAAAAGTGTCCGAACTAAAAGAGAAACAAAACGCTAAAAGAGAAACAATCGCGCGCCAGTCTTGATTTTGACAACTGAACGACAACACGTTGCACAATGCCGTACTGTATTGTAAAAACGTGTAAAAACTACGAAAAAAAAGCAAATTGAAGACGGTGTATCATATTTTCAGTAAATAAGCTTTTGTTTTATTATTTGCAATTTATTATTTCACTTAAAATACAGTATTTCGTCGATAATAAATTAAAAGACAAAAGTAAATATTGCAATCCAGTCCAATACCGAAGTACCTATCTGTCTCTTTCGAACTCATCCCAAGCTCAGTAAAAAGAAAGAGACCATTTCATTTTCACTGAATAATGTACTAACAAAATGACCATTCAGATTTATTCGGATTACCGATAGCGATAAAACTATTTGGAACAAAAATTATAGTGAAGACGCCTTGGCTCTTTATGATTTTTTTTTCGTTATATGAACCAACATCTATTTCAGTTTTCCTCGGGATCCAGTACACTGTGCACAATGGAAAAATATTATTGCCCTAGCACGGCGAGAAGAATATTTTGATCCAAAAAATAACAATCTTGTTTGTTCGGCTCATTTTATGGACATAACAAAAAGAGGTCCAAGAATCCCTTGATTGAATGGAGGAGATAAGCCCAAAAATGTTTTTAATTTTCACAGGGTATCATTGTTTTGTCATAAATATAATTACACATGTCATTTTATTTCGTGTATGTACTGTTATTTTCTTTTTATTTGGATTCTCGGTAATGTATTCCCACGGGAATCGGGGCCGAGATAACTATATCTCGCGGGCGGAGTCACGGTGATCAGCTAGTAGCCAATAATTTCGTATCCCAAAAATTAACCATAAGATAAAAATAAATTAATGATGCGCAGTTTTAGCAACTAATTCAGTCACTTGAAACACGGCTATCTTGTAGTAGACGTAGCGACATAGCGTTATGAAAATAGTAATGAAAGCGGAAGAACTTTGACACCCGCAAGAAGTTTGGCATTTATAATATTATAATTAGTTAAATTCATTAATTCCCTTTTTGTTATTCATACACTACAGTTACTTATTATGAAACTGACTCGAAAAAAAAAATCTTTGTCAGTCGTTAATTAGTTTTTCAGCTTATTTCGTCTAACATAAACAAGTAATTACAATTTATAAGATTATGGAATTTATTGTAGTCTTACATTAATTATTACGCCTACGTAGGTACATATCATGGAATCCTTAAAAGACTTTAACAAAATAAACCTACTCCATTGTTTCTATGTTCACGTAGTTCAAGTATAAGCTGCATAAGGTGAATTAGTCAGGCGGACAGATAGAAGCTACGTAATGCGATAAATTAGTGCAAACAAAAGTGAACACTATTCCGTTGAATCAAGGTTTAAATTTTAATATGAAATTTGTTTATATCTATGTATGCCTATGTATAATGTATAGGTCGACTCGGGACATTATTTTCTTGCGATTTGTTCTAGATCCTATGTCCGTTGTATTATAAGGGCTTTGGATTTAAGCGTTAATTCTTAGCTGACAATCTGTTACGTTTATGTAATCTGTGGCAATGGAGTCGGTTTGCAATGTCAATCGACATACAGTTCCTAATTAATACAGGAATTGAGTGAGCTCTTTAAAGTAGGAACAATGATAACACATTATCCGTTGCGTCTACGAATGGTACTAAAGTCAATAGGGTCAAATGTTCCAACATGGTGGCAAATAGAAATTTTGGAAGTAATATAAAATTACGTTCACATGACCAAATGGTGTTTATTTGGTAATTTATAAACTAGTAACGAAGTAACTCGGTCGATAAAAACCGTGTGTTGGTGACCTAGTGCGGATTACATAAGCGAGGCTAGAACGTGTTCAGTTTTGTGGTAACTCAACACCGCCTGACATCTCAACATAATATAAAGTATAGAATGCTTTACAATACATCATGTAAGATCGGATAGTATGTGATATAAAAGTTAAGTAAGTCGTAATGATTGCTCACTTACCCTCTGTGGTGTAAATATAGGTGCCATGGCGTCTAAGTCCGTCATCGGGAACTCAACACCTTTGGTTTTTAACTCGTTGTATACTTGCACAACACCCTGTAAACAAAACATTTCACTACGTTTTACTATAGATATAGGCTATCTATAGAATACGCTCCATAACAACTACTGAACCGATTTTGAAAATTCTTTCACTGATATGTAGCTACATTATCCATGGTTAATATACTTTTATCTCGGTAATGTCCGACGAGAAAACATTGGGATCACGCGGGCGGAGTCGCAGTGGTGAGCCTTTGACTGACAGACATGGATAACATGGTACCTTACTTACCTCATTTTATAAAGTTTCAGTTTTTGATATTCTCTTCGGAATAACAATAGAAATCACGTCCCCAAATATCAGACCCCTGACACCGTTGCAACCCCTTGCCAGACTCTAATAACCCTGGGACTGCCAGACAGTCGTGATTTAACAGCTAAATAATTATTATTCTCAGAGCATGTGCTCAACACTGGTGAGATTTGTACTGATATAACTTGAGATTAAGGTGGTTAATGTACGCATGTCATGTTAATTATAGTTTATGTATAACTGTTTCCCTGTCTGACGTCACACCCCTATGACAAGATGGAATGCCAATGTGGTTCGATTGTTTATTAACAAGTTTCCTAGCCGCAAGGGAACTGACATGGAAATTGTCATCTCATTGTATTACGCAGCCATATTTGTGTACACAGTTTATTAATTAGCGACACGCCATGACTTTGCAAAGATGTGTAAAATCTTTATCTTGAATCACACTACCTATAACTGAAAGTATTGAAATCCGTTGCGTAGTTTAACATCTAAGCGTTAGACAGCAGGTAGCGACTTCGGATACTAATTAAATGTAATTTAATTTACACCTGGCTTCTCGACTATTGTTAGAAATTTGTTCTTGACAAAATGATTAA
Source organism: Nudaria mundana (assembly GCA_963556515.1). Classification (NCBI taxonomy): domain Eukaryota; kingdom Metazoa; phylum Arthropoda; class Insecta; order Lepidoptera; family Erebidae; genus Nudaria; species Nudaria mundana. Next base: position 14,162,121 of record OY748304.1, read on the forward strand.
TGATATGTATGTATTATGGCAATGGTACTTATTATTGCAGAAGGTACACGGGGATAATAATAATACCTCAATACCTAATCAATCAACCAAACTATACTTTCGACTGTCGGCAATTGGTGAAAATATTATAAATAAGATAAATCATTACATCACATTATGAAGAAAACCCATATGAATGTACCTACACAAATTTTTACTTGTAAACCGGTTTCGCCCAGTCGTATGAGTCTGACAGGCCTGTTATTGTTATCTTAGGCTAATGTGCATTATGGCTATATTAGGGCTGAGTTTATGGTTTGTGAGCTTCTGTACATGAATGTAGCGGCCAGTCTTTACAATCATCGATGTTCAGTACACATAGTAGATGAGAAATTAGTCTAATTTCGGGTTCCTAAACCGGTGTCGCTTATTACTTTTGTGTCGCTAGTCAGATATTCTTGTAGATACATTATAGATGACGAATGCATAACAGGATGGCATACGTTATCGCTGATGTTGAGCGAAGTTTAGCAACAGAGTAACTAAAAATATCTAAAATATTGGATAGAAACAGGCGTTACTTGGCGAAAATCCATGACAAAACAATGGTAAGTAAAAATTTTTTTAAGAAAAAACTTTTTAGCATTAATTAATAGCATTAATTTTTCGCAGAATCAAAAGGACAACAAAACGTCGACAATTGTTTCGCCTCTAAACGAGGCATTATCAAGACTGTCTCAGAGAGAACAGCAAAATTCGTGGTTGGAACGTGTTTGCTTATAAGTAAACGCGTGCAAATTTCATTATCGCGATGTAGGATTCTTTACAATAACCAATGTGGGTAGAAACCTCAGATCATGCTAACTAAGTTCCAAAAATAGGTATTCACCAATACTTGACCTTATCTGTTTGATTTAATTACTGTCTCTTGATAAGTTGCATAGAAAACCCAAACAACACATACAAACCAACAACAGTTAATGTGTCTGTCTGTTCGCAAACAGATTAAGTAAGGGAGATGTGTGAAAATCTATTTGTTCATTGAGTAAGGTGTCCGCATCTCTTCTAACTATTTCTAGCCTTTCCCAAACACTTAACTTGAACCCTTTCTCACATAACCGTAAAACTTTAAGTGTTACTCCTTGTAGTCATTCCTTGAACAATAGTAACACTTTTAAAGTTTTACGGTTATGTGAGAAAGGGTTCAAGTTAAGTGTTTGGGAAAGGCTAGAAATAGTTAGAAGAGATGCGGACACCTTACTCAATGAACAAATAGATTTTCACACATCTCCCTTACTTAATCTGTTTGCGAACAGACAGACACATTAACTGTTGTTGGTTTGTATGTGTTGTTTGGGTTTTCTATGCAACTTATCAAGAGACAGTAATTAAATCAAACAGATAAGGTCAAGTATTGGTGAATACCTATTTTTGGAACTTAGTTAGCATGATCTGAGGTTTCTACCCACATTGGTTATTGTAAAGAATCCTACATCGCGATAATGAAATTTGCACGCGTTTACTTATAAGCAAACACGTTCCAACCACGAATTTTGCTGTTCTCTCTGAGACAGTCTTGATAATGCCTCGTTTAGAGGCGAAACAATTGTCGACGTTTTGTTGTCCTTTTGATTCTGCGAAAAATTAATGCTATTAATTAATGCTAAAAAGTTTTTTCTTAAAAAAATTTTTACTTACCATTGTTTTAAAAATATCTACCTGTAATTCGGGCTGGTTCTGGAATGCGTCAGCCCAGCACTGGATGAGACTGAGTACTTTTTCTTGTACAACTGTGGGTGGGTCATTTTTGGGACCGATAAGTTTTACCTGAAAACAAAATCACATCTTTAGGCAATTGTATGGACTGTCAAGATATTGTAGTGTCTCGGACGTGTTTCTAGGGGCACCGGTTAACTCTTTTAATGCCATCCAAAGATTAAAAATTAAAAAGTCTGAAGATCACTGGGGCATATCAGTTAGCTTAATAAGTAATGTAATTGATATCATTGCACCTGACTTGGCACTAATTTTTAATGAATGTGTAGATGAAGGTATATTCCCTAACCTAATGAAAAATAGTAGACTAATACCATTATTTAAGAAGGGATCTAAGTCAGAACTTGGTAACTACCGCCCCATTTCTATTTTGCCAGCTCTGAGTAAGGTGTTTGAGAGAGTGATGCTAAATCAAATGCAAGTCCACTTCACGACCAACAATCTTTTCCACAGCCAACAATTTGGCTTTACTCGCGGAAAATCTACCACCGATGCGGGAGTAACCCTTGTTAGCTTGATTTACGACGCATGGGAGGGATCGCAGGATGCCATTGGGGTATTCTGCGATCTGTCTAAAGCATTTGATTGTGTTGACCATCAGACACTTTTGCTAAAGTTACGTCGGTATGGTTTTGAAAAAAAATCCTTAGAACTATTAGGATCTTACCTGACAGATAGGCTGCAGACTGTTCATGTGAACAACGTTAAATCAAACGGAACTAACGTCAAAATAGGCGTACCTCAGGGATCAATTCTGGGAGCTTTTCTCTTCTTGGTTTATGTTAATGACTTGCCTTGCATGATCGAGGCACAAGCTGGCATAGTAATGTTCGCGGATGACACATCACTTATATTCAAAGTAAATCGGCATAGTACAGATGCGAATAATGTTAATAATATTTTAAATGATATTTCAAATTGGTTTTCTACAAACAACCTATTGTTGAATGCAGAAAAGACTAAATGTGTTAAATTTACAATGCCCAATGTCAGACAAGCAAACGTCCATGTCGTGCTGGGTAGCCAAAGGTTAGAATTTGTAAATAACACTACCTTTTTAGGAATAACAATAGATTCTAAATTACAATGGAGTGACCATATCACCATTTTAGCTAATAAGCTTAGCTCTGCTGCATATGCTGTGAGACGGATTAGGCAGTTGACAGATGTAGCTGCTGCTAGGTTAGTTTACTTTGGTTACTTCCATAGCTTGATGTCCTATGGAATACTACTTTGGGGAAATGCAGCAGATATAGAAACAATTTTTATATTACAAAAGAGGGCAGTCCGTGCCATTTATTGTTTAGGTAAAAAAGATTCTCTTAGGGAGCGATTTAAAGATATTAATATTTTAACTGTAGCTTCCCAATATATATTTGATAACATATTGTATGTCAGGAAAAATATATCTAGGTATACTAAAGTAAGTGACGTTACAGACAGTCTACGTAATAAAAATAAACTACTCCCTCCGTGTTATCGGCTTAGCAAGGTTAGTCATTCTTTCAAGGGGGAAGGTATACGCTTTTATAATAAATTGCCTGAATCGGTCCTTTGTATGCCCGAAAATAAATTTAAAAACTTTATAAAGACCACTTTATGTCAAAAAGCATATTATAAGACAGTTGATTACCTTAATGATAACAGTGGCTTGAGCATGGTGCAGGCGCCTCCTAAAATGCCGTAATTGTAGCATATTTTGTACTTAGGCGACTATAATAATTTTTTTGTTGTACTCAAATTATACACTATTTTTGATTTTGACACGAGACCAATGTACATTCGTCCACATTTAGTCTTAAGAAAATGAGTCAATTAATTGAAAAGAGTGACCGAGAGTTTCATTGCTAGGTACTTTCTCTCGGTTCTACTTATTGCTTTGCGAATCTGGCAGTACATGTAAATATAAAAGCAATGACATTTTTTATTTTAAGTACTTACTGACGTTTGTAAGAGCCATTTAGTGACCTATACAAATAAATAAATCATTTCAATTTCAATTTCATTTTCAAAGGTCTCGCATTGTGGATTCATGAACAGGGTTGACAGGTGTCAGAATTCTATTGTAAGAAGCCTATCTGAAAGGTTAATGTTTACAAATACGTATAAGAGCTGGATAAAAATTGACACATGAAAACTGATTATTTATATAAGTTTTAATGTCCTTTTTTTAGGGATATTAATTGTTATATGTTGTGTTTATTTTATTATTCTAACCTTTGTAATTTGTATTATAGATCATGAGTCTGAAAATAAAATTTATTATTTATAAAATACATCGTTAATATGGATACTACTACCTACCCACATACAAATACGCGCTAGTCTCTGTCCCACTTTAATACAGCATAAATCTTTATTGGCTTACTATAACGGGGATTAACGGGTGTCGATTATAGGGTCTGACATTTCTATAGGTTATTGTAGAGATCCTACCAAGGCTTGTGTGGGCTGCAACCCCCACAGCACACAATGCTTCTGGCCTGTTTCTGTAAAGACGCCGTCCTCAGTCTCCGATCACGGAGATCAGAAGTCCTGCGCGATTGGAGAGATACTAAAATCAAACATACTGACATCTTATCACGCCTGTTTCCCTGAAGGGGTAAGCAGAGGGATATTATACGTTCACATTGCAGTTGTAACGTTGTGAGAGTGTAAAAAACATGGAAAAAAATCCGTAGTTTGATAAAATGTGTCAAAAGAGAGAGGCTGTCTAAGCATTATGTTGCATAGTTTATAAATACGCAAACTCATTCCAAAAAGAAAATAATGTTGCGCAATATGATGTCAGTTACCTATGTTCAAGAGCCATTTATTTACTTTAATTTTCCGTTAATATGCACATTCATTTACATTTTTAACCAATTACAAACTAGATCTATCTGATGTCTTATAGTATCAAAGTTATTTATTACTTTAATCTACTTATCTTAAAACATCTTTTATACTTACTAATAACATAGTAATTTGTTCAGGCGTCACATAAAAACGTCTGGAAAGATTTGGACTCGATTTGGTATGGAGATGGAATAAAAGTCGTATAAACGTAAGAGTAAGCATGCGTACTTCTAGCTCGACGACCTTTTCGCCTGTGTGTCACCGTAATCACAGAATAGAACAAACGGAACAGAGTGTCAGCTTTCTAACAACGGGCATAGCTCTGTACCGTAAGTACCTACGCGTACTTTAAAACCGCACGCGGAAATGTCGTCTTATAAATCGATGTTCGCGATCTTAAAGTACAAGTCGTCAAATCAACGCCGCCGCGCCGCCCACCCGATAGTACCTGTATAGCGATTGAGCGACTGTCACAGCACACATTGCTATCGAAAGTGGTTCTCAAGTTGGCGGCCCTATCCTAGTCAGTCACCCACTTTAGTGTGTCTGTTAATATTAACTAGCCGATGCCTTCCACTCCGCCCGAGTGGAATAGCTCATATATTATTATGACGATTACTTTTTTCTTGCCACTGAGTTTATCTAAACACGAAAATACGTGTAAGTTCGGAGACTAGCGTGTACATATAGACAAGAATGAGAAACTCTTTTGTGTTTTATTGTATAAGTACCTATATTATGTTTCATTGCCTGACGTTTCGACCAGATTACAACAGCCATGGCCACAGGTCAAAGCCAACCTTACATATCTACAACATGTTCGTATTAATTCCCAAAGTAAATAAAATATCAATGGTTTACAAGTTTTTGATAAATACTATTCCCTGTTACGACTTTATTAAGTACATTTATTCTTTGGGCGAATGTAGTATAAGGCACATCACAACAATTCAATATGGCGTCAGTTTTAAATTATGCTTGGACTGAATTCTTTCATTCATTTTCATTTCATTTTTCTTTACGTCTGTCTCTTATGTGATATAGGCGTGATGTTATGTATGTTACAGATGTTCAATTATTATTATACTAGTACGGTGTTTTGCGCGGTGCCTCGCGCCGCGCCACGCCATAGGTTTTGGCCTATAACTTTGGACCCCTTAGGGCTAGGTCAAATTTTCGATTTGCCTCCAGATCGAGAGCTATTCATAGAGTGGTCAACCATCATTGTAGCACAAGCAGTTCTCGAGAGCTAAGGGGGGACAAAAATTACATTCACCATTTCTATATATAGATAAATGTTCTTATCAAACACAATAAATCATTATCAAGTTGTAGTGTAAATTTACAGAGATTGTGATAAAGCCTCTTTGTTTATTATCTCTGCTATAATTATCTTAGTACTGCTCAGAACTTAGGAGGGTACCCGCCCTCCCTTTCTAGGAGGCTGCAGAGAGGGAGAGGGAGGTAACCCTCCACACTGAGTTCCGATGTCAGCGGCCAGGGCGATGCAGAATTATTTACGCCCAGGACCATTAACCTCCATGATCGGGGCCTGAAGACGGCGGTATAACCACCCGCAGTCCTTACAGAAGCAGGCTAGAAGGAGGAGCGGCCGGCAGGAGAGGAGGCATTCTTAAAATGTATTGCTCAGACTGCAGAGATTATATTTAGTGTAATGGTACATTTGTCCTGACCGATGGAATTTTTGTTAGAATTACAGAATGTTACAATTCTTTTTAAAGTGCCTGGTACGAAGGACCAAATTACAGGCAAAATGTGGGTGAAATATAGGCTTGATAATTATGTATATCTTAGTAAACTCCATACATACATTATCAACGTCGCCGGCTCTGGAAACCTTCACCAAAGAAGACTAATGGCCAAAGGGTGTGGTGTTCCGGTAGTTCCGGGGCAGGCTGAGAGACAACGCCGACCAAAAGGCACAAAGGAATGTGTCGTCATAGATTTATGTTTTATGTGCATGTATATGTATTTTAGATTTAGGTATTTATTATTATTTATCTTGATGCCTTAGCAATATTTATATTACTATGTATTCTTAGTGTTAAGTTATACTATATCTATGGGCCGTAGATTAGTTTATAAGATCTGTACTAGTCTAAGTTGCCTGAAATACAAGTTTAAATAAAAAAAATTATAAAGAGCCAGGCAGATTCATATTGTGTTCAGTTTATGTTAGTATGTTTCTATTAACTAGAAAGTTTTATTTTTGCCTTGTTTTAACACTTCTTGTAGGTAAAATTGAAATGGATCTCTCTCTAGTCACATTTATACAAAAGAATACCAATGCCAACATCAAACTTACTAGTTTATTTGCATAATCAAATTGCTTACACCAAATAAATATAGACAGACAACATACATCACGGCTATATCCCTAAAGGGGTAGGCAGAGGTGCATTACACACCCGCTTTTAGCCAGTAATTGTTTGGCCTTATATAATAGGCAGCAAGCCTATTGCCGTTACTGGGCACTTTAAAACGTTCATAACCACTGTAATTAAAATCCGCCATAGATGATTAAAAAACCGGTCAAGTGCGAGTCGGAATGGCGCACAAAAGGTTCCGTAACAAAAAGAAAAAAATCACATTTGTTGTATGGAGCCCCCTTAAATATTTATTATTATTCTGTTTTTTAGTATTTGTTATAGATGCAACAGAAATCTCAACTTTCTAACTATCATGATACATGAGATACAGCGCAAGACAGACAGATGAACGGACAGCAAAGTCCCAGTAATAGGGTTCCTGTTTTCCTTATGAATATGGATCCCTAATTAAAGACTCACCAGTTCTGATATAAACTCCTTGTTACAAGCCAGAATATGGAGTGATTTGCCACAGTTTTTAACACAGGTCTCCAATACAGTGAGAGAGTACATCACTATTGTGTAATTTTTGCCTGCACTCTGTGTCAATCTCTTTCTTATAGCTTTTATGGCATCTTTTGGTCCATCTGTGCTACTGTTTACGATGTCACATATTTCCATGTTAAGGCCCCAGTTTTCTGACGGCAGAGATCCATCTGTAGCTTGTTCTGAAAAATAGCATACCTTTAAATAATGAATTTGTGAATGTGTCACGTTATATCGTAACTTTTAGATTATTATATTTGCCAGTTTATAGTCAGTCATAAGTAGCCAAAACAAAGCATTATTCATAATTTAATATTGAGTGCGCAACAAAAAGAAATTACATCAAAACAATACGGGATCTTCAGACATTGAATTCGGAAAATGAGAATGTGTATTGAATATGTATATATAATTCTCTTACCAATCTTTTGACCCACAGGCGTAGAAAAAGGATTTCCTACACCAAAAAAAGACATTTTTACAAAATAATCAAGTTTATAACAAAAATGATTTCACCGATTTCACTTGTCACCCAAAACGTAATTTGACGAAAAGAGAATACAATACTTCAATACTACGTAAATTTGACGTTTAATTAATCAGTGTTGCTAGCACATAAACAAGCTCTCCATCCACTAAACGCAAGATTCGTTGGTACAAAATACAAGTAAAAAATATAATATGACCGAGCCAGGGTCGAAGCGTCTCTTCCAGTTCGCTTGGGCGGGCTAGGTATTCGTAGAGTCACGGATGTCAGTCTGCCAGCATTTCTGTCGTCGGTCCATAGCACCGAAGAATTAGTCAGGAAAATTTTGTCAAATACACTAATAATTTTGGATCAAAAGGAGGTTGTGAGGCCGCAATCCATGCGCTTGCAACATACCTTGACAGTAGCGAAGATGGAGAGGTCATCTTGAAAGTTGACCTGAAAAACGCCTTCAACTCTGTAAACAGGGACACCTTGCTGACACAGGCCAAATTAGAAACCCCCAAAATATTTAATTTTCTTTGGCAATGCTATAGTCAGCCAACAAAATTAATTTATAAAGACCACCTTTTGAGTTCAGCCGTTGGATGTCAGCAAGGTGATCCGTTGGGACCAGTCATCTTCAGTTTGGCCATTAAACCAATAATTCAAAAAATAAAATCCAAATTTAACATTTGGTATCTAGACGACGGGACTTTAGGGGGAAAAGTAGAGACAGTTTTACAAGATTTCGCCCTAATAAAGAACGAGTTTCAGTCAATTGGCTCAGAACTGAACCCGAATAAATGTGAGATTTTTATATCTGAAAACACAGATAAATTAACAACAATCTCCAAATTCAACTGTCTGGCCCCCAACATAAAAGTTTTGGACAAAACTTATTTACGCCTCCTAGGGTCCCCGATTTTAGAAGATGGCTTTTCCACTTTTATCGATGAAAAAATTCAATATTTTGATCAGGTTATTGATAGTCTATGTAATATCAGTATTCATTCAGCTTTCACTATTCTATGTTTTAGTCTTTTCGTTCCCAAATTTACACATGCCCTCCGTTCAGGACAATTTTGGAAAAAATGTAGAAATTTTGGGCAGACTAGACAACTTAATACAAAATTCTTTGTGTAAAATTTTAAATGTAAATATTAATGACCGGGCCTGGGTCCAAGCGTCTTTTCCAGTTCGCTTGGGCGGGCTAGGTATTCGCAGAGTCACAGATCTCAGTCTGCCAGCATTTCTGTCGTCGGTCCATAGCACCGAAGAATTAGTCAGGAAAATTTTGTCAAATACACTGATTGATTCCGAGGTGCGATGCAAGACCGATGCCATAAATGCTTGGAGGATGTCTTGCCCCGACACTGACCTGCCCTCACGCCTAGGCTCACAGCGACTGTGCGATTCACCGCTCTGTAAATTGAGAATTAATACACTAATTGACACTTCTGTCAATATTTCTGAGCGTGCACGCCAACTAGCTGTTGGAGAATGGGAGTCAGGGTTATGGATCCAGGCGCTCCTATCGCCCAACATCGGTACAATGTTGGACGACACTACTATCTGAAATATCTGGTGAATCCCACAGTCGCTGTGAGCCTAGGCGTGAGGGCAGGTCAATGTCGGGGCAAGACATCCTCCAAGCATTTATGGCATCGGTCTTGCATCGCACCTCGGAATCAATCAGTGTATTTGACAAAATTTTCCTGACTAATTCTTCGGTGCTATGGACCGACGACAGAAATGCTGGCAGACCGACATCTGTGACCGCCCAAGCGAACTAGAAGAGACACTTGGACCCAGGCCCGGTCATTAAAATTTACATTTAAAATTTTACACAAAGAATTTTGTATTAAGTTGTCTAGTCTGCCCAAAATTTCTATATTTTTACAAAATTGTCCTGAACGGAGGGCATGTGTAAATTTGGGTACGAAAAGACAAAAACGAAGAATAGTGAAAGCTGAATGAATACTGATATTACATAGACTATCAATAACCTGATCAAAATTTTGAATTTTTTCCTCGATAAAAGTGGAAAAGCCATCTTCTAAAATCGGGGACCCTAGGCGGCCTAAAGAAGTTTTGTCCAAAACTTTTATGTTGGGGGCCAGACAGTTGAATTTGGATATTGTTGTTAATTTATCTGTGTTTTCAGATATAAAAATCTCACATTTATTCGGGTTCAGTTCTAAGCCAATTGACTGAAACTCGTTCTTTATTAGGGCTAAATCTTGTAAAACTGTCTCTACTTTTCCCCCTAAAGTCCCGTCATCTAGATACCAAATGTTAAATTTGGATTTTATTTTTTGAATTATTGGGTTAATGGCCATAATGAAGATGACTGGTCCCAACGGATCACCTTGCTGACATCCAACGGCTGAATTCAAAAGGTGGTCTTTATAAATTAATTTTGTTGGTTGACTATAGCATTGCCAAAGAAAATTAAATATTTTGGGGGTTTCTAATTTGGCCTGTGTCAGCAAGGTGTCCCTGTTTACAGAGTTGAAGGCGTTTTTCAGGTCAACTTTCAAGATGACCTCTCCATCTTCGCTACTGTCAAGGTATGTTGCAAGCGCATGGATTGCGGCCTCACAACCTCCGTTTGAACCAAAACCTAATTGAAAGGGCTGAAATTTGGTAGTAAGCTCCGTACTATAAAAACGACAACAAATTTTGGCTGCCAAACGCCGCAAAGTGCTACCTACGGCAATGGGACGAATGCCACCATCCTTCTTGTTAAGGGCACATAAATTGGCCCTATACAAAATATCTGTGATGCCACTGTCCACATTGCCGGAGAGCATGAGGTTGACTAGAGCTGTTAGCTCTCTCAGAAGTGCATCACCAGCTTCCCCAGCGCATATAATTATGTTTATTTTGTATATTGTAATTCTTATTGTAATTTTTTTTAATTTTATTTTTTATTTTTTTTTATTTTATATTTGGTTCGCCAAATTGACGCCGCCCGCCTGGTGGTAAGTCGTGACGACGTCTAGCGATTGTGGGCCACTCTCACAGCACGTAATACTATAGAGAGTGGCCCTCAACTTGACGACCTACTGATGTGCCTCTTCACGCTCCGCTTAAAGAACCCAGGATTATATGTGGGAGGAAACACGTGCACAGGCAGGGCGTTCCAGGCCACTCTCGTTCGGCAGAGAAACGAACGTTTAAAACGTTCGGTTCTCGCGAACATGCTATCCACTGTGTGGGAGTGGCATCTCTGCCCGGCACGAGTCGTTCGGGATCGGAAGGAAGAGGGTGGGATCAGATTGAAGAGCTCTTCAGAACACTCGCCGTGGTAAATACGGTAGAATGCGGCCAAGGAAGCTATTGTTCGGCGCTGAACTAGCGGCTCAAGGCTTCCCGTTACCTCTGGACAATCTATAATACGGATAGCCCGTCGCTGCATAGCCTCGAGAGCGTCCAGCAGATACTTCGCGGAGCCGTCCCAGAGGTGTCCTCAATCTCAGATCGCCCCGCCGTTGGACGAACCGAGTAACTCCCGTGCAGTGTGATATCATCTGCATAGCAATGAATGATCCCGAGGGATAGCATATCATTGATATGCAGAAGAAAGAGAGTTGGTGATAGTACGGACCCCTGCGGTACCCCGGCATTTACTTGCAAGAAGCGAGAAGCCTGGCCATCGCAGAGGACCCGCACTCGGCGCTCGTTTAAAAAGCTGGCAATCCAGCTGCACAGTTGAGGAGGTAGACCATATGCCGGCCGGAAGCTTGGAAAGGAGCGAAGCATGCCAGACCCTATCGAAGGCTTTTGCGATGTCCAGGCTAACGCGTTAATACTGGAGACAACTCAGCTGCACATTTTCGTAGCACCACCGAATGCCGTCAGGGCCACTGGCTTTCCGCGTGTCGAGTGACCGCACCACTGCCCGTACATCACATTGCCTGATAACAATATCAGGCATTGTGTGGCCACAGTTGGCGATGGCGGGGGGCTGCAGGCCACGGTCGTCGACCCGGGAATTAGCCGCAAAGAGGTCTGCGAGCATATCCGCTTTCCCTTGGGCTTTATGAGCCAGTGTTCCATCTGGGTAACGCAGCAGTGGCAGCGAGGGCTGACAAAAGTTAGATTGCACGGCTTTGGCCAGTTGCCAGAATCCACGGCTGCCCGTGGGATGGGAAGTGAGCTCCTGACCAAGCCGCGCGACGCGCTGGGCATCCGCTCTCTTAAAGGCCCTCTTACTCGATTTTGTGGCCCGGTTGTACGCTGCTTTGAGGTGGCCCACGTTTGGGTCGCGCACAGCCCGGGCCCTGATCCAGGCGCGATATGCCGACTGTTTTTGTCAAACAGCTTTGGCACAATCTCGCCCGAACCAGGGACGAGCTCTGCGGATACTGGCGACATCAGTGAAAGGGATGTAATAATCCATCCCTAAACTGATCTCGCCAGCAATCGCAGAAGCACTATCCGAAGGAGCCTTTCCTACAAAGCAGCGCTGGCTCCAGGGGACGGACGCATAATAATCGCGTAGACCGTCCCAATCCGCTGACGAGTAGTGCCATAGTCGCCGTGACGTTTGTACAGCACGTGCAGGAGGTGACACCTTCATGCCAGCGTGAACAACACAGTGGTCGGAACTACCCAGTAGGGCTCCTACCGAAACACTGTACTGGGCTGGGCGACTCGTCAGCAGTAGATACAGCAGAGCGGGCGCGTGATCTGACCTGTCTGACAACAGGGCGACATTTGGTGCAGCAGTAAGTGACAAAGCGCAGGGGCTAGCTTTGTGTAGAACCGTGTGGTTAGGTCGGAGCCGACTCGCCGGACGTAAGGGCTCCCAAACCCCCCTGATGCAAGGCCGCCGCTACCCCACACCGGTTACCACCCGGAGCGGCGATCCCACATCAGGATTATGCGCAACATGTGGGGCAGCCTCCTGGGGTGGTTGGTCCCAGGCGGGCCCCATGACTGTGTTGCGGGCGGCCGCGGCAACCCCGTTGCTAAGGGTCTCCCTGGCCGGCGAATCGACCCACACCACCCACACTAGACTCCGCTTCGTCCCCACTGGTCCCATGCCTGCTGCACCATACATCGCCCCGGGCCCGGCGGTGCAGCTGCTGAACCCCTAACGCAACCCAGCCTGGGCTGGGTTACTTGGGGGGCTTTAGCACAGCTGCACGGTGGTACCCCCCCCGGACCAACACTGTTGTACCACCTGGTACCCACGTAGGGGCCGAAGCCACTCCATAGGTACCGTAAATTAACGAGCCTCGTCCGTTTATCAGCAGGTGCGCCACTAGCAGGTGAGGTCGCTGGGGCCCTAAAGATGTTGGTAGAGCCCCTTTGCACCCAAATAAATGTAAATACACTGATTGGTTCCGAGGTGCGATGCAAGACCGATGCCATAAATGCTTGGAGGATGTCTTGTCCCGACACTGACCTGCCCTCACGCCTAGGCTCACAGCGACCGTGGGATTCGCCACTCTGTAAATTGGGAATTAATACACTTGTAATTAACACTTCTGTCAATATTTCAGAGCGTGCACGCCTACTAGCTGTTGGAGAAAGGGAGTCAGGGTTATGGATCCAGCCGCTCCTATCGCCCAACATCGGTACAATGTTGGACGACACAACCTTCCGGATTACCACTTGCCTTCGGCTGGGTACACCTTGTGAGTCCTTGTGTATCTCCGCATTATTGCACCTGTGGAGTAGCCGTCGATAATCTGGGACACCATGGCCTTTCTTGTAGCAGAAGCACAGGTCCTTTACCTCGGCACGCTATTCTAAACGACATAATTCGTAGGGCTCTTTCCACCACAGGTCTTCCGACCGTACGTGAACCAAATGGTTTAGCACGAAGCGATGGAAAGAGACCTGACGATATGTCGTTGCTACCGTGGAAGATGGGAAGGCCTTTGGTGTGGGACGCTACATGCGTTGACACCTTAGCACCTTCACACCTTCCAAGCATATCCGGATGTGCCGGCGCTGCTGATGCATCGGCTGAAGGCCTCAAACGGCGTAAATATGCTAACCTAGCAGGTGATTACATATTTGAGCCGTTTGGGGTTGAGACACTGGGGCCATGGGGTCCGAATGCTCGCCGCCTTTATAGAGACATTGCTAAATGCTTAATCGATGCTTCTCAGGACCAGAAGGCTGGCTATTTTCTGGCCCAAAGAATAAGTATCGCCATCCAACGTGGCAACACAGCCAGCATTCTGGGAACCTTCCCAGTCGGCAATGACGCGGAGGATTTTTTAAACGATATTTTGTAATGTAAATATTTTTAGTATATAATTATGTACGAGTATATTGTAATTCTTATTGTAAATAAAATTTTACGTAACATTGGTTAATAAAATTGGTATGAAATGTGACCTTATTAGGATTTTAGTAGTACTTTATTAGGTTTAGACAAATTAACTTTATAAATACTTCAATAATCAAAATTTAATTTAAAATTTAACAAACCCCCGACTCACAAAAAATGTGATGTATAAATCATGACCTTTCATTTGATACCCAACACGGGTATATTTGAACACATTCAATTTTTCATCATCACTTTCACCCCTCATATCTTTGAAATGGCATAACCGATTTTTATAAAACATAGCTAAGAACACTCTCCCCTAACCCATCTTTCAAACAAAAGAAAGAGAATCAAAATCGGTTCATCCGTTTGGGAGCTACGATGCCACAGACAGATTTACAAACACACACACACACACACACGTCAAACTTATAACACCCCGTTCGGGTTTCCGTCGGGGGTTAAAAAATAAAAAATAAAAAAAAAATAAGCGAAATGGAACCATTTGAGAAGTAGTAGCTTTCAATTCATAAAAAAAAATCAGTTCATCCAACGAACGTAGAGAGTAATATAGGTTCATGGTTCACCCAGATCAAAGATATGAGGTAAAATATAAAAAAAAACATTTATTCAAATTGAGAACCTCCTCCTTTTTTGGAAGTCGGTTGAAAACTAGCAAACGAAGATGTCTATAATTTCAACGAGAAGGTATATTTTGATCTCAAAACAACGATTACATGGTTGATCTGAGATTAATATACACTCAAATCCAGTAAAATGGAACGCTACTTAGTAGTGTACAGTATTAGTAGTACTCACTCACGTCACTACTCAGTTTTAGAGTCTAATCGTTGTACAACGAGTAAACTGGCGATATCACTGTCGCACTGTCGCACCTGTCGCATGCTGCAAACACCCGACGCCCACTTTAACGCGCCCACACGACCATTCTCGCCATTTCCCTCGTCATTTATCCCCAACTCTATGTTTATCCCTCACCATTCGTCTATGTGTGTTTAGTAACTATGGAAACGATTCGATTATGTTTATCTATTAAACATCTGTGCAATAATTTAATGTTCTTTGTTATAAAATAGAGTCCCAAGGTGAAAATGGACGAAAAGAAAATCGAAAGGAAACCCTTGACTAGTCAAATTATTCACCCGAATATTGAGCCAGGTGTAATAGATAATGCTAGGATCATACAGTGTATTTTGGACTATGGTAAATATTATTTTTCTACTCGCCAATCTCGCCAGTGAACGTGGCTCTGACAAACAATGTAAAGTTCTTAATTAGCCTTAGACTTACAAGACTAAATATCATATACAAATACAGGTCCTACTAAAGAAGCCGGCAGACTATTTGCAGAAGAAGGCGTACATTTGGACGAGGCAACGATAGTCCGTATTGAATTTCAAAATATTCTACGAATCGATCATCTCTGGATGCTAACTTCACTCACTAAACTCTGTTTGGCCCATAACCTTATCGAGAAAATTGAGCAGTTAGACCAACTAACCGGCTTGAAGGAGTTGGATTTGTCCTTCAATAAAATTGAAAAAATTGAAAATTTAGAACTCTTAGTTAATATAGAGATATTAACTTTATTCCATAACAGGATAAGAAAAATTGAAAATTTGGAGACTTTAGATGAATTGCTTGTATTTAGCATCGGCGATAATTTGATAGAAGATTTTAAAGAGGTCTAGTACTTACCTATGCCTTTTATTCGACATAATTTAAATTCTATACCTACGCATTAGATTTAAAACATAATAATAATAAAAATATCTATCTTGTCTTGTTCAAAACCAGATGGTGTATCTTCGTAGATTCCGAAAACTGCGTTCGGTGAGCTTCAAGGGTAATCCTTGCTGCGATGACCCAAATTCGTACCTATTTCTCTATGCAGGCCTGCCTAAGGTCACGTATCTCGACTATAAGATTGTGACTGAAGAACAAAGGGAAAATGGAACAAAAGCATTTAGGTATATCTATAATCTAATAAATGTTGCGATATGATTAGAAAAAAACTGAACCAGTGTTGCCATATATTTCTTTCAAATAAGACACAATATTGGTAATGGTGAAAAATGCTTTACAGATCTCTGCTCCGAAAGTTGGATGAATCTGATGAAATAACTGAGAAACAAAGGGTCGCAAAAGAGGAATACGACGCTCAAGTTGTGTTTTATGCTATGTCTTTTGTCGAATACCTATCTGGCCCTGAACTTGTACGGAAAATGTTCGAGAAAGACGCTGATGGAACGATTCTGTTTTCTTTTGGAGGCGAACTTATTCCTCTATACGAAGAGTAACTATACTTTAATTAAACAATATCTTAGATACTAGCAAATGAACAGCACACAATTAGATAATGCTGCTTGTCTGTTTATTCCGACAATTCTCTTGAAAAACTGTACCAATTTTCACGGGACTTTCACTTTATAAGTACTAAGTAATATAATAATTTTGAATTGTAGGTACGAAGGGCTGTATGTGGAAGTGATGGCAGGATTGGTGGAGTTTGCCCAGGCCGCCTACACCGACAGGCAACAAGAAATCAAGCTGTTTAGAGAACTTGTCGTTAATGCCTTAAATGCAAGTGTGCAGAAGAGTAAGGAGTAAGGATTTACTGAGAAACATTAAGCTCCGACTATCAGTAGAGTCCGACCGGCTCGAAAAATCAGCAAAAAAAAATGATGGTAATAGGACCTGTAATTAACTTTAAAGGAAAACTATGACGGATTATATAGCTTTGTTAGTTCAGTAGTTATGGAGGCTGTTATAGGTGACTACGGAACCCTATTCTATAAGTGGTCCCACAAGCACTTGGCCTTTTTGCGTAATCTTTTATTAACCATCAATTAAATCCTTCAGCGTGGTACTGGACTACGAGGTCAAGAAGAAGCCATTAGTGGCGAGGCTGACCGAGGAGATGGCGAAGTTCACGTCAAAGGCGGTGACTATAGAACAACTGGAGCCAGTACTTGCTGAAATAAGCGAAAAGTTTAACGACACATTGTATGATTTGTGGATAAACCTTATGACCATTGAGATGCAATTGTTTGAACAATGTGAGGTAATTTTTTGAGAGGGCTTTTTTTAAAGGCGCCCTATTTTGACGTGTGTCCTGGGTAACCTACGGCAATATCCATAGGGCGCCCGGAGAATTTCGTCAGGGGTTAAGTCGGGTGTTATCCCGCATTTTTAGGGTCAGGTTTTATCCCCGCGTCCGAAAGTGAGGGCGTGTGTGGGAGGAATCTTCACAGTTCTTTATAGTTAGTTAGTGAGTGGCCACACAAAGGTAAAGCAAAACCTATTATGCATGTTTACAGGAGTCTCGCGTACAATTTGCAGTGAACATGACAGAGAAGGTCACGAAACTACTGGAAATATCACGAAACGCGTTCGGTGCGTGGCGCGAACATGACGGAAATTGGTCTATGAAACAATTTGAGACGTTGTCTAAATATTTGGGGAACAAAATCATGCTTGGTGACGCATCTCCTGCATTGTATGAGGTGACCACGCCTTTTTCTATTGTGTCACCCTTTCACCCTTTGTTCTACGGGACTACTGTTAACATTATACTAAGTCATCCACAGCTGCACGCGGTTCACCTGCTGATAGACGGACGAGGCTCACGCATATCGAACTTTACACGAACCTCGAAACTTACAGAGTAATTAGCTCGCCCCATATTAGGTTGAATAGGTACTTAAATAGGTATGTTGAACCAAAATGACAGGTGAAATGTGGGCGAAACGAACGCCTCTGTCTACCGCTTGGATAAAGCCGCAACTTTGTGCGTGTGTGTGTGTGTGTGTGTCACCATGTCGTTTGTAGCATGACATATTAATGATGACGTTACTACTATTTTAAGAAAACCGGTAGGTATACATGACGTGCCATCATGAAGGGCCTTAAAATTTAAGAAACTGGGGTCTCGGCACTTGACTTTTAAATTACTCTTTTTGGGTGCAAAGGGTTCTTACATCTATCGGGCCCCAGCGACCTCACCTGCTAGTGGCGCACCTGCTGATTAACGGACGAGGTTCGTATATTACGGTACCCATGTGGTGGCTTCGGCCCCTACGTGGATACCAAGTGGTACAACAGTGTTGGTCCGGGGGGGTACCACCGTGCAGCTGTGCTAAAGCCCCCCAAGTAACCCAGCCCAGGCAGGGTTGCGTTAGGGGTTCAGTAGCTGCACTGCCGGGCCCGGGGCGGTGTATGGTGCGGCAGGCAGGGGTCCAGTGGAGGCGAAGCGGAGTCTAGTGTGGGTGGTGTGGGTCGATTCGCCGGCCAGGGAGACCCTTAGCAACGGCGTTGCCGCGGCCGCCCGCAACATAGTCATGGGACCCGCCCAACCACCCCAGTAGGCTGCCCCACATGTTGCGCATAATCCTGTTGTGGGGTCGCCGCTCCGGGTGGTAACCGGTGTGGGGTAGCGGCGGCCTTGCATCAGGGGGGTTTGGGAGCCCTTCCGTCCGGCGGCGGCGGGTCGGCTCCGACCTAACCACACGGTTCTAGACGAAGCTAGCCTCTGCACTTTGTCACTTACTGTCGCACCAAATATCGCTCTGTCTTCACGCTTCCCCATATCTCACCATGACAGTGCAACAAGTTAATAGACGGTACACAGCGGCCCCTAGAAAGAATATCCGCGGACTCCATGCGAACCTCGATACCGTCCACCATCACCTGGAGACGGTACGGCCTTCTGTGATGTTCCTAACGGAGACACAGATACGCCGCCCTGACGACACGTCTTACCTCTGTTACCCGGGCTATATCATTGAGGAACAATTCCGTGATAAAGCCGGGGTGTGCGTGTTCGTTAGGGCGGATGTTTGCTGCCGCCAGTTGCGCTGTCTGGAGAACCCCTCCTACTCCGTCCTTTGGCTGCACGTGGATCATGGCTCCATGAGCCAGATCTACGTGTGCGTCTACCGCCCCCACACAGGGGACACTGGGACAACAAGGCTTTTCGAATACCTCAGCGAGATGGCTGACGATGCGCAGGTGCGGTTCCCGAACGCTGACTTGGTTTTCCTGGGGGACTTTAACGGTCATCACGTTGAGTGGCTGGGGTCCCTTAGGACCGATTATGCGGGACGAACCAGGCGTGATGCATTCGCTCTCTCCCACGGACTGACCCAGATGGTACAGGGGATCACCCGGATACCTGACAGGTCAGACCACACGCCCGCCTTGCTGGATCTACTGCTGACGAGTCGTACAGTGTGTCGGTACGCGCCCCACTGGGCACTTCCGACCACTGTGTGGTGCACGCCAGTTTCCAAGTGCCACCGCCTGCTCGTGCTGAGCAAATGACTCGACGACTATGGCACTACTCGTCGGCAGACTGGGACGGTCTCCGCGATTACTTTGCGTCCGTCCCGTGGAGCCAGCGCTGCTTTGTAGGGTAGGTGCCTTCGGATAGCGCTGCTGCCGTTGCTGGCGAGATCAGTCTAGGGATAGAATATTATATATCTTTCACTGATGTCGCCAGCATCCGCAAAGCTCGCCCCTGGTTCGGGCGTGAATGTGCCGAGGCTGTCCAGAAAAAACAGTCGGCATATCGCGCCTGGGTCAGGGCTCGGGCGGCACGTGACCCGAACGTGAACCGCCTCAAAGCAGCGTACAATAGGGCCACTAGGTTCAGCAAGAGGGCCTTCAAGAGAGCGGATGCCCAGCGCGTCGCGCGGCTTGATCAGGAGCCCACATCCCATCCCACGGACAGCCGTGGATACTGGCAACTGGCCAAAGCCGTACAGTCAAATTTTTGCCAACCCTCGCGGCAACCACTGCGTTTTCCTTTTTTTTATATTTAGGTCGACAAATTGACGCCACCCGCCTGATGGTAAGCTGAGGCGACGTCTGGTAATTGAGGGCGACTGTCACTGGCAGCTTACCATCAGGAGGGTGGCGTCAATTTGTCGACGTAAATATAAAAAAATAAAAAAAACTGTAATTTTGTGCTCTTCAAACTGTCTCAGCGTGGTTGGAGAGAACATACACATGTAATGTCGTAAGACATTCAGTAGGTAACACACAACGAGCCATTTTCTTTTTAATAAAAATCGCTACTGGTGAATAAGTATACTAAGGGCCTAACCTACCTGAGATGCTATAGGTAGGTACATAAAAAATTCGGTTATATTTCTAGGCAATGATGGACCGCGATCTTATGATGAATCTGGTGGCTCAATCATCGGATAATCATATGAGATTCATTGACGAGCGGGAAGATCTTCTGATGACACGTGCTCACAAGTGGCAGACCGAGTTGGTGCAAGGAACCACGGAGTAAGCAACACGTGAATTTATTTATTTTTCAATGATTTTCCTTTATAGATTCATCTGAGGTGGAAAGGTTGTTCGTCGATAATCGAGGAAATACTTACCGTAATAGTTTTGTATAATGCAATAAAAGATAGTTTTGTATAAAACGTAAATGCAACAATCATAGTAGTTAGTTTTTTAACTACTGGTAGATGGCTCTGTATCGACGTCGTAAATCGCACATTGATAATATCATCGCAAGTTTCGAGATTTTGGGATAGTGGTGTCTTGGTAACTTGGCAGAACGTTCATCCTCAAAAGGGAACAGTCGCTTGTTCAAGTCGAGAAGAAGTTTTTGCGATTCACATTGTGAAATTATAATATTGGTTAATATGAAGTGTATTTTCAGAAACGAGATTAAACGCAACAGAGACCGGATTATAGAGATCAACTACTACATAGACAATCAGCGTGAAGAGTGGACTGATCTGCAGATGACACTCAACGAGACTGTGGACCCAGAAACGGCAGCCTTGTTAGGCGATGACTTTTAATAAACTGACCTATTAAATAACAGCACCTAGTCAGTCGAGAGAAGAAAAACTCGACAGAAAACCCTTATATCAACCTGTCTGGCCAGTGTTTAAATATCTTCGGTTAATTCCCCCATCTTTAGGGGAGGCCATACTCAGAAGTGCACGTCAAATGGACTGAAATGATGATGATGTCCTGTAGTCTGCGGTGTTGGTACTGATAACGCGTCTGACTGAAATCGTTCAATAATATTATTTTGTTGCCATTTATTATTTCTTTTTTTTTAATAGCAACACAACGCTTTTTGTAAATGGGCGGGATTTGATTTCAAACATTTTTTAGGAAATAGTTCATATTTCCTAAGTTATAAAGGTTTTTATTATTTACACGCACACATGCAAATTGAGTTCGAGTCGAGAAAGATGGCTAGCACACACAACTACTAGGTACCTATACCCTGTTTAAAAGGTCGTGACGTGGAGCTGAAAATAGTAAACAAGCGTTGGCGGCAATCATCTCGGTGTCGGTGTCGATGTCGCTGGTTGTCAAAAGATGGTCAAAAGTACTATTGGATTCCAGTAGTACTTTTGACGACTGGGGGGATTGGCATTGTGACTCGAATTATTGTTGCGAACTCTTAAATTTTTTAGCTCACGTCATGACTTTTTAGACAGGGTTTATAAGGTACCTACATAATTTTGTATTAGCGAGTGACCTTTACATTAATATTCCTAGTTGTAGTCATTGTAGATAATATAGTTTTTATCTCTGATAATATTTGAATATAAGATTTCAAAAACGAAAGTGTTTTACTGAGGGTCTGATTTAAAAATGTTTTATATTACAGACCTACCTATACAAAAGAAAGAGTAAGGCGAACTTTTCGAATAGAAAGCGAACCAGATTTTCTTGTATTTTCAAATAGGCTTTGGTCAATGGGCAGTCTAAAAGAATTAATTATATTGTCTGTGATAGGTAGAAACTTGCGGTCAAATCACGAAATAGTTAATTGGTCATGTCACCAAATTTTCCTACAACATAGTTCGACTAAGCTCGCAGCCACTTCTTCAATGTCAGTAATGCGGTAACAGGGATAAGTGAGAATTAAAAAAAATATTATATACCTAATCGAAACGCAATACCAAGACCCTTTCCAAGGTTGTCTGGAAGAGATTGGTCTTTATTATTTTTGAGGCATGTGTGGCATTTGTCTCTTTTCAACCGACTTCCAAAGGCTTACCTCATACGAGGGTGGATTGAAAAGTAGTCGGCCTAACACTGATGCATTTAGTTCTAAAAATCGAATCTACCCACATTATTTAGTTCAGTTCAGACCTGTTAATTGTGTGAAGTTTGAAACGTGTGCGATAATTAGTTTTAATTTTATAAATTTATTAACTAGTGGTCCTGTGAACAGTAGACCTCGCGTTATTTTCGCATTTTCCCCCCAATCGAAAAATCCCTTCGACAAAAGTTGCGCCTTGCAACAAAGAACACTTGTGCCAAATTTCATGAAAATCGGCTGAAAAATGCATTTTCCCCCCAATCGAAAAATCCCTTCGACAAAAGTTGCGCCTTGCAAAAAGAACACTTGTGCCAAATTTCATGAAAATCGGCTGAAAAATGCGGCCTGTAGACCGGAACTGACACACATACCAACAACGCCAAATCGGCAAGTCCTCGAGTTAAAACTGAGACGCTTCGCTCGCTCGGTCAACAAAGCAATCTGACATCATTTCCGCAAATGGAGCAAATCGAGCAGCGTGCCGTCATTAAGTACCTCCATAAGAAGGGGTTGTCATCAAAAGCCATCCATGATGATAATAATATGGTCAGTACATTAGGGGATTGCGCTCTTTCATATACATCCGTCAAAAAATGGATAGCAGAATTCAAGCGTGGTAGAGAGAGTGTGAAAGACGAACCCCGCTTTGGAAGGCCTTCGACGTCCACTACTGACGAAAGTGTTAAAAAAGTACTCGACTTAATTATGGGAGACCGCAGATTGAAAATTAGAGAGATAGCCGAGATTATAGGCATCTCTCATGAACGTACTCAAAACATAATAGTCAACGTGTTGGGGTTTCCACAAGGTGTCTGCGAGGTGGGTTCCGCGACTGCTTTCAGTTGAGCAAAAAAGGATGCGATTGACTATTGCACGCGAATGTTTGGAGTTATTTGAAGCTGATGAATGTGACTTTTTGAATCGTTTTGTTACTATGGACGAAACATTATGGGTTCATTACTGTACACCGGAAACAAAACAACAATCAAAACAGTGGAAAAGACCTGGTTCACCACCCCCCCAAAAAGGCTAAGTCGATTTTGTCGGCAAGTAAGGTGATGACTTCAGTATTCTGGGACTCGAAGGGTGTGATTATGGTTGATTATCATGAAAGGGGTCAGACTATAAACTCTGATTATTACTGCACCTTAGTACGTCATTTACGAGAGGAAATAAAAGAAATACGTTCAGGAATGATCAGAAGAAAAGTCATGTTTCATCAAGATAACGCTCGTGTTCACACGTCTGTCCAATCAATGGCAGAAATTCACAACTGTTGCTTTGAACTGTTACCGCCTTATTCACCTGATCTGGCACCGTCAGACTTTTTTCTGTTCCCTAACCTAAAAAAACACTTGGGAGGTCAAAGATTTTTGACAAATGACGAGGTCAAAGCAGCAGTAGACGCATATTTTGACTCTAAGGAAGAATCATCTTTTTTCAACGGGCTAAATGCTCGGAAGGATAGATGGCAAAAGTGAATTGAACTTGATGGTGATTACGTTGAAAAATAAAAATATATTTCATTTATTATGTATTTATTTTCTTGGTTAGGCTCAATGATTTTAAATACAATGGATTTCGGATCATCGCTCAAAAGTGTCCGAACTAAAAGAGAAACAAAACGCTAAAAGAGAAACAATCGCGCGCCAGTCTTGATTTTGACAACTGAACGACAACACGTTGCACAATGCCGTACTGTATTTTAAAAACGTGTAAAAACTACGAAAAAAAAGCAAATTGAAGACGGTGTATCATATTTTCAGTAAATAAGCTTTTGTTTTATTATTTGCAATTTATTATTTCACTTAAAATACAGTATTTCGTCGATAATAAATTAAAAGACAAAAGTAAATATTGCAATCCAGTCCAATACCGAAGTACCTATCTGTCTCTTTCGAACTCATCCCAAGCTCAGTAAAAAGAAAGAGACCATTTCATTTTCACTGAATAATGTACTAACAAAATGACCATTCAGATTTATTCGGATTACCGATAGCGATAAAACTATTTGGAACAAAGATTATAGTGGAGACGCCTTGGCTCTTTATGATTTTTTTTTCGTTATATGAACCAACATCTATTTCAGTTTTCCTCGGGATCCAGTACACTGTGCACAATGGAAAAATATTATTGCCCTAGAACGGCGAGAAGAATATTTTGATCCAAAAAATAACAATCTTGTTTGTTCGGCTCATTTTATGGACATAACAAAAAGAGGTCCGATCTTTATGAAACTTGTACAAGAATCCCTTGATTGAATGGAGGAGATAAGCCCAAAAATGTTTTTAATTTTCACAGGGTATCATTGTTTTGTCATAAATATAATTACACATGTCATTTTATTTCGTGTATGTACTGTTATTTTCTTTTTATTTGGATTCTCGGTAATGTATTCCCACGGGAATCGGGGCCGAGATAACTATATCTCGCGGGCGGAGTCACGGTGATCAGCTAGTAGCCAATAATTTCGTATCCCAAAAATTAACCATAAGATAAAAATAAATTAATGATGCGCAGTTTTAGCAACTAATTCAGTCACTTGAAACACGGCTATCTTGTAGTAGACGTAGCGACATAGCGTTATGAAAATAGTAATGAAAGCGGAAGAACTTTGACACCCGTAAGAAGTTTGGCATTTATAATATTATAATTAGTTAAATTCATTAATTCCCTTTTTGTTATTCATACACTACAGTTACTTATTATGAAACTGACTCGAAAAAAAAAATCTTTGTCAGTCGTTAATTAGTTTTTAGCTTATTTCGTCTAACATAAACAAGTAATTACAATTTATAAGATTATGGAATTTATTGTAGTCTTACATTAATTATTACGCCTACGTAGGTACATATCATGGAATCCTTAAAAGACTTTAACAAAATAAACCTACTCCATTGTTTCTATGTTCACGTAGTTCAAGTATAAGCTGCATAAGGTGAATTAGTCAGGCGGACAGATAGAAGCTACGTAATGCGATAAATTAGTGCAAACAAAAGTGAACACTATTCCGTTGAATCAAGGTTTAAATTTTAATATGAAATTTGTTTATATCTATGTATGCCTATGTATAATGTATAGGTCGACTCGGGACATTATTTTCTTGCGATTTGTTCTAGATCCTATGTCCGTTGTATTATAAGGTCTTTGGTTAGGCTGATTACTTTTCAATCCACCCTCGTATCTTCCGAGTGGGTAAACTGGTTTTGATTTTTTTTGAATTGGTAGCTACTACTTCCCATGTGGTCCCATTTCAATTTGGTCCCATTTCGGTACCTAGTTTGAAGTCGGTTGTTGTGTCAATTTTAGACGTGTATTTTTTATAAATCGACTCGGTGACCCGATTTAGAAAAAATAATTTTGAATACCGCTTCTTCCTGAGTGGTGTCATTTAGACAATTATTTGGTCCCACCACAGATTTAAGAATACTATACTAGTACAGATGAACCATCTCATAGAAGGAATTGGCGACGTTTTAAAGGCGTCTTTAGGGCTAGCTAAACTATTTACTATAAACTCCTAATAGATGGCAGTGTATTGTGTGCGAAAAATACGTAATAGATGGCGGTATATTATGTGTGCGTAAAATACATAATAGATGGCAGTATTTTACGTTATAATCCCCCATGAATGAACAGTTTCTATTGTCCCGATTATTTCCTAATAGATGGCAGTATTTTAACTTCTTATCAGGGTTCATTGGAGAGGAGATTATTATTAGTTATTATTACCCACATTTGGACTTTTCATTTGTCTTGATAAAATAAAATGGTAATAAGTACCTACTTACATAATAGAAGGTGGAGGAGATTCAATAATTTAATGATAAACCCATCGTGTCTGAGCTTGTTCATTTTCTTATTTAAACATATAAGTAGGTACTTACCTATAAATATGTTGTAAGTACGTAGGTATACTACGGTTGTACGTTAATTATTCTTTAATATCCTGGGCACCACGCTGGGTACTTATTATCCCGGAAAAGTATATACAATAAAAAACAAACTTAATTTTGCGGTTCGATCCCTAGACCCGATTACTGTAATAAGTTTATCGTAGGTTACGTCACCCGCAGTGGAGTTCACTAAGGGGCGCTGCACACTGCTAAGATACTACTAGGTATTCAATGCATGCTGCTGTTGCAAAAACTGAGCGAAGTGTTAAATTTTCGAACGACAACGATTTATGAGATTTTTTTTGTCCGATTTTAATTTTTTTATGTTCTAAACCACCATCACGCTACACGTTATCACTGTGGTAAGTTTGAAGGAGATTGGTTCAGGCGTTTAGGAGGCGTATGCGGAGATACGAAATACATGTGTCGCCTAAGATTGAGCTTCGCTCGCTTAGCTCACTTCGATCAGTAATATTTTATCTTAAGATACAATATCGCTCAACAGCTATGCATAATAAATCAGTAACTGGTGATCAAGACAGCTATAACACGCAGGCGGAGCTGCGGGAAACCGCTAGTATACAATAAATCAGTAACTGGTGATCAAGAAAGCTATAACACGCAGGCGGAGCTGCGGGCAACAGCTAGTACATAAAAAATCAGTAACTGGTGATCAAGAAAGCTATAACACACAGGCGGAGCTGCGGGCAACAGCTAGTTATAACAATATAGCAGTCACACGAGCGATGAAAGAGCTAAAAGAGGCCTTTTTAGAAATATTCACTATAAAATTTTATATTATTACCGATTCATTTCCACGTTTGTGGGTTGTAGTACAGTATTTCACCAACAAATTACAGTCCAGATTAGCGTAGGCGCATGTCATTGGATAGATGCAAACGTCAAAGATGATCCGGGTTCAAATCCTAGGAAAGTATTTTTTTGTGATTTGTTCACAAATGCTTTATTTTCTGAACTGACTTCTAAAAATATGTAAGTATTTATTGTATTTGAGCGGAGTTTACGAAGCTCTTTCTTAGACGACTCGTGTATTTCGTTCGTGTTTGAACTCCTCCTAAACGACTGGATCGATCTTTTTGAAATTTTGGCACTGTCATAGTGACCATCACCGTGAGTGCATCTGGATTCATAAAGATCGGTCTAGTCGTTTAGGAGTTCGACCCGGATCGACAAACTCAGCTCAATTGTTGCAACAGCAGAATGTATTGCATACCTAGTATATTAAGTTGCTTCAAAATAAATATAAATAGGTACCAATAGGTGAAAATGTGTATCTATATTATTATAATATCCTATTGTGCAAAAATTACGTAACCATAGGGCTTATTCAATATTAATATCAGCGACATCTTTTTAGCAAGAGTTATTGATGAAAAATAAACGCCATCCAAATTTATAGCAGTACTTATTCTAGCCGACACGTGTATCGTGGCGCTGTGCTGAAATTTTATTAAAAAAGGTTAAACCGAAAACTACTTATCTAAAGGTAGAAAAACTTTTTAATTATAGATATATTTACCTAGACTGGAATTCCTGACTAAAACGAAAGATATTGACTTAAATATTATGAACCATTACCCGTAACGCCACCTAGTTTAAAATAATTCAACTAACACGACAGGCCCGATTATTATGTTCCTGATAGACTACCAATGGTCCCACCTATTCCAGTAATTTCAAGTAAATTTTTGGCGTTTCTTTTTGTGTACAATACAGAGAATTAGAATTTTATCTATATCTTTACCTTCGTTAGAATTCTTAGGTTCTCAATGAAGTTATAACGTTTGAAGGTCTAAGTAAAAATTGCGAATCATTAAAAATATTGTATTTAATACAAAAAGGCACAACTTATGTATATTATAGTAACTGAATATTGATTAATTGAACGTAAACGTAATGAGCTGTAAAACGCACGTTTAACTTTCGATAAAAATTTAGTTTATTATAAAGCAATTTGTAATCTATACTAATTATAATATCTTACACTAAGTATAGTAAATATTGCATTCTAAATATATGAAGTCTTCTTATGAGTAAATACATAATTATATCGAACGGTCTTGAGTAATAAACTCACAGTGCAACAGCCGTTTTCTGACAGACTCAGTAGCGAGGATGGGCAATATAATCTGACTAAAAAGTCGTGACGGGGGGTTGGAAAATGTAAGCTCTGGCAACAATCATTCGAACATCAATGCATCCCACCAGTCGTCAAAAGTACTATTGGAATCCAATAGTACTTTTGACAACCAGCGAGATCGACACCGAGTCTCAAATGATTGCCGCCAACGCTTACCGACTTTTTAGACAGGGTATACTTGATTCGATATTAAAATCGAGATATCGTATCGGGTACCACCATAGGTTAAGAAAATGTTCCAGCATTCAATTTACATATACCTACGTCACGTAGGTTTATAAAAATTTATGAATATAAACATTTGTATATTAAAAGATTTGAATATATTTAAATGTTACGGTATGTACTATCTGTTTTGTGACATGACAAGACATAGCATCACGCCTTTTTCCCCGAAGGGGTAGGCAGAAGTGTGCAAACACACCCACATCTCGCCAGCTATGTTAGGTCCCATGTAATAGGGGGCGAGCCTATTGCCATTTACCGGGCACAAGTTCCAGACTCTGGGATAATTATCTGGGTAAAATTCTAAAGAGAATTATACATTATCCACCAGACCCGGGAATCGAACCCAAAACCTCAAGCGTGGCAGTCCGTACATAGTACCATTGTGCCACCGAGGTTACGGCTAATACCCCAAGTGCAGCTATACCTAGTTTTGGCCTCTTAAACTAGGTGTAACCGCACTTCGGGCATTGGCCGAAATATATACAGGACGTTCCAAGATGATGCAACAAGATGCCTACATCTAAAATAAATAATTTTAATGTATTTATTAAAATAAATAATCCTAGATTCAATACAATATACAGACTATATGTCTGTATATTGTATTGAATCTTATTATTCTTCTTATATTTATTTTTAATCATCAATTGAATAACTAATAATTACATAAGTTTTTCACACAAACTTCTACGAGACGTATCGTTTTTACATTATATAAAAAGACGCCGCGGTTTGATTGGATAGTTATCTACCCTGAAATAAGACGTGGCATAGTCTAGGAACACTCTGTATATATTAAAGTGCCCGGATATGGCAATAAGGTCGACTATCTTTGGGGTATAGATTATTTGTTGAGTATATTTACTTAGCCGCTGCCTTCTTTTTCAAGTTTTGAATATAAAACTCCAAAGATTGTTGAACTTTAGGATGGCTTAGGAACCCTAGGAACTCTTGCGTGTCCTTGCTACGATTTTTCAGCATCCATTCTAAAGCTCCTTCACGGAATTTCTGTTTAGTCATTGTTCGAGCTTGAGGTGGGATTCTGTCAAACTTCTTAATAAATGTTCTGCATTTCGCAATTGAATCTGCTTTGTCGGTTGCTGTTTCATCGATTAGGCCCACCTGAAAATTTGAGTATAATTTTTAACTGGCTGTTTGAAAAAAAATTTAAAAAAAAATATGTATCATTTATGTTATTCAATGTGGCAATGCTGCCAGCATTCCCGAAACATTTCCTACAAATATTATGTAGGTATATCAATTTCAATTCATAAAATGCACGAAACTAATTTGGCTGGAAAAAAATAATGTGATATGCATTAAATTTAACCGATTAGACGGCTTCTTTGTCTCGATTGTCTAATCATCTTTTTTTATACATGACTACCTTAACGTCTTTCTCAGTGACCATTCTGCTCTCTAAGGATCAGCTAACAGTCAAGTAATTGCATTGTAATAATGGGAATGAACTTTTGAACCTCAACTGTACCATTTAAAATAAAAAGTTTAAGAACGTCATTACAACACATACCTTCAGAGCTTCATCAACAGTAAACAATCTTCCTGTAGTAAGAGCTATCTCAGCTTCTCGACGTGGTATAGTATTGAGCATAGAGTCCATGAACCAGTGAGGTGCAACAATACCCAGGGCTGTCTCGTTCAATCCTATGGTGAACTTGCCGCTCGCCATTACTCTGTATTCGCACGAGGTAGCTAACAAACAACCACCGGCTGGTGAATGACCCTGCAAAAAGTTTTTGTGAAAATTATATTTTGCTAAGGGGCCTACACAGACACCTGTAGCAGGTGGAAGTGCCACCTTGCACTGATTTTGAACTGCCTTGCACTAACCGATTGACAAATTGCCTTTATTTAATTATTTTTTTCCAAAATATATAATTAGTTAGCCTAATTAGTCTTTATTGTTATAAAGAGTAATTAGGCTTACTTTTGTATACTATTAGCTTTAAAAAAAATTACTTTGTTAAGTTATGTGCCAAATAAAGACCTGTTAAAATCAGTCCAGCTACCTTAGAGAGATTAGCCAATTTATGTTTGACCTTTGGTAGAACCTTGTTTATTGATCGGCAGGTGTACCAATTGTGTAGTTATATAAACTTCAGATTAAGAAATCTAAATAGTATTAAAGGACATTACATTGATGGCAGCTGCTGTAATAAAACTGGAGCCAAAAAGCTTGAGCCAAACTTCTTGAAGAGTTGTCCAAAATGTTTCAGCTCGCTTCATGTCTGGTTTGTACATCTCCATTATGTCTAGACCAGCGGAGAACACAGTTGGTGAAGACTGAAAATAGTACATTATTGTTTTATGTTAGTACATCATCAGAACATAGTATAAAACTCTGTCTCTATGGTGTATTATATATTTCACCGTTATTATCTCCGTCTGTATGTGCGCTTAGATCTTTAAAACTATGCAACAGATTTTGATGTGTATTTTACCTATGGATAGAGTGGTTCTCGAGGAAGGTTTTTGTGTATATAGGTAATTTGTCAAGCGTGTGTGATTGTGGGATTATGATATTACTAGCAGACACCCGCTAGTAATATCATAACCCCACTTTTATCCCTGAAGGAAAGGATATGGGTGTTTTAAGTATGTATTGTTAATTCAACTATGTTAATGTTGTAGAAATGTAGAGTAAGGTGTTTCTTTTCTACACTTCTGGATTAAACTGGATTTTTTAAATTTTTATTTCATGTTCTATAAGAACATGAAATAAAAATTTAAAAGATCTGTTTGGTATCACTAGTCCCATGGGACAAAAATTAGACTGCCATTGTCTACCATGTGAATGGGACCAGCACCCATTTTACCTAACTGCTAGGGATTCAAGATCTTTTCAAATTAAATATTGGATGGAACCAGGCGTTACTTGGCGAAAATCCATGACAAAGGAATGGTAAGTAAAATATTTAAAAAAAAATGTTTTAAACTTTTTAAATTTGTAATAGCATTGTTTTCCGCAGAATTAAAAAAGACAACAAAACGTCGACAATTGTTTCGCCTCTAAACGAGGCATTATCAAGACTGTCTCAGAGAGAACAGCAAAATTTGTGGTTAGAACATATTTGCTTATAAGTAAACGTGTGCAAATTTCATTATCGCGATGTAGGACTTTTCACAATAACTAATGTGGGTAGAAACCTCAGATCATGCTAAGTACCAAAAAATAGGTATTCACCAATACAAGACTTTATCTTCTTAATTTATAATAAATAGTGTAGAAATGCCAAATGACACATACAAACTAACAACCAACTAAAATGTCCGTCTGTTTACAACCAGATTAAGTAAGGGAGACATGTGAAAATCTATGTGTTCATTGAGTAAGGTGTCCGCATCTCTTCTAACAATTTCTAGCCTTTCCCAAACACTCAGCTTGAACCCTTTCTCACATAAGCGTAAAACTTTAAAGGTGTTACTATTGTTCAAGGGGTTACTTAGTTAGCATGATCTGAGGTTTCTACCCACATTAGTTATTGTGAAAAGTCCTACATCGCGATAATGAAATTTGCACACGTTTACTTATAAGCAAATATGTTCTAACCACAAATTTTGCTGTTCTCTCTGAGACAGTCTTGATAATGCCTCGTTTAGAGGCGAAACAATTGTCGACGTTTTGTTGTCTTTTTTAATTCTGCGGAAAACAATGTTATTACCAATTTAAAAAGTTTAAAACATTTTTTTTTAAATATTTTACTTACCATTTCTTTTCAAATTGTTTCACATTACTATGTTTTACTTACCCTTCCTTAGCTTAACTTATAGTATTGGCTGCAACAGTCTGGTCCCGTTAAATAGTAATACTAATATTACTCTACCCAATAAGGGTCCCAACTCCCAACTATTGCTGTCAATATGTTCAACACTTGTGGACTGAACTTTTTTTTGTTATTAGGATTCCGTACCCAAAGGTTAAAACAGGAACCCTATTACTGAGACTTAGCTGTCCTTCTGTCCATCAGTCTTGGGCTGTATCTCATGAACCGTGACTTAACAATATACCACATTTACTTACAGATGTTAATATGGCAGCTTTACATTTGTTTTTAGATACTTCATCGAATGCTTTGCTCAAATCTTGTAATAGCTCTAGGTTAAGGCTGTTGACCGGCGGCCTCTGCATTGTTATTGTTGCTATACCTTCATTATCTACGTCCAGCCCAGCAAGTGGACCTGAGCCTGACATGCATCTAAAACTAGGAGTTAGCCTTTTGGCATGGCTTACAATCTGTCTAGGAAACATTCTGAAAAAATAAAAGGATACAAGGTTCACGTTAAAGTTCACATTTTGATCGTTATTTATTTTTAACAATAATTCATGAAATAAATATTTAACAAACTGAACTAATTTCCTCAAGCGAAAATAAAAATATAGTATTTACCTCAGATATGTACTGGTTGCAACAAAGTTGTAAACTTTACGATACAAAACAAATGACTTATGACTTTTTCTCGGAGAAATTACCAAACTGGAACCGAACCGAACTTTGGACTTTGCATCTGTCATAAAGCGTCATTCAGAAAATGCTATAATATAGCACTTCATAGCACATAGCACAACAATATCGCACACCTTTGTGTCCAACTTCAACTTCAGAGGATAATGGTCAACTGAGGTTGCTATGTATGTACTATAAATGCTTGCGATAATACAGTGAAAAAGATTTTTTTAGCCGTTTATAGAGGTTTCACATTTATTTGGGTTTCCATAACCATAATTATAAACCTGTCTAATGAGACGGGTTTATAATGCTTTACGCTGGATGTGTCTGATACTCAGTTTACCTAGCTCGCGTTATGCCTAACCAAAAGTAGAAGTAGGCATAACGCTAGTTAGACTTACTTCGATACAGGCCAACAGCTATTAAGACCAAATAATAACCAGACCAACTGAGATTTAGTCTTTTAGCGCTTTCTTAACTCAACTCTTAACCCCAAATGATATTATATTCAGGATGTTACAAAATACCCCGTAAAAACACTTCAGACCCACGGTACCCCTGGCCATACCCCTGGTGGTACCCTGGGTCTTTTAAAGTTAAACGGTACCACCGACTAATAGTGATGTGATATTAACATCTACGACTGAAAAAAACTGATTATTCCCAGTTCGTTCAGCTTCATGGAACTCATGAAGCCAGTTCCACTTGGAACTTTTGCAACCTTACAATATACGATTTTTGTCCCATTTGTTCCATGTAATTTTATACTACTTTTACCGCTGACGTTATTTAAATAAAAAATATTTTAATTTTAAATTGTTTTATTTTTATGATCGCCTGGTACTTTTTGAGAATAATGAGTTCATACATTCAATTGGGTAAGTTGTATATTATTGTTACGAGCCGGGGTTCTAAGGAATTAAAATGCCGATACTTTGTGACCTACATGAATAAAGATATTTTGATTTTTAATTTTACGTCATTACTTAAACGGGTATTACCTCTCCACCCATCAATGGACTGGTCGTGGGAAATTTCCCGTGGTACTACTTCAATGTTTTGGTTTTATAACCCTTTAAAATATTATTTTATGACTTTATATTATGGTCAGTCTCTCTAACCTTGAAGGCACTCATGTTGTTATGTACTCCTGGCACATTTGAGGTTTGTGTCTTTTATAATGGACACTCATTTTCATCTGTACTCGGTGCACCTCTTGACACATTTAAATAAACTAAAGGGATCGAGATTCGAATGCAATTTCGAAGTGCTTATGTAGTTCTGTAGTCCTAGTATTTTATTCAAAGAATCAAAGAATCCACAACAGCTCTGTCTACCTCATCAAAGCATAAAACAGAAGAATCTAGGACATTTTTTAAAGCACGATCAAAGGTGAACGGTTACTGAACAAAACTTGTTCGAACACATTTTGAATAAACCAAACTGAGCGAGATAACTGTTGGCGAGTGCTCTTTTGTAGTTCTGTACTCCTAGTACTTTTGTTGTTTGTGTATCTTATAATAGAGAGTTAAGGGACCAAAGCGGCTCTGGTAAGATATATCCATAGTGCCCTACTAAGCACATGATACATTTTTTTTGTCCCGATGAAAAATAAAGAAATGTGTGAACAGGGTGCACGGAGTACAGATGAAAATGATTATCCATTATAAAAGACACCAACCTCAAATGTACCAGGAATACATAACATCTTGCTTCAAGCATGAGCCTTCAAGATTTTACAATTCTTTTAAATTCAGTGAAAACCGATTGAATGTTTGAACTCATTATTCTGAAAAAGTACCAGGCGATCATCAAAATAAAACAATTTAAAATTAAAATAATTTTAGTTTTAATATTTTATAAAGCTAGCTATAATATAAATATTATTTTTCAACTTAAGTGTACAATTTCGGCTATATTGCGAATCTGCTATTTTGAGAATCTCATATTTTGAGAATCTCATATTTTGCGAATCTGATATTATGCGAATAAGGGGCTAAAAGCTAATCGAAAATGAAGTTTAGGCATAACGCGAGCTAGGTAAACTGAGTATCAGACACATCCAGCGTAAAGCTTTATAATTATGGTTATCTCATTTACAGAGGTCGAAGTGCCCTTATTCCATTTATGGAGGTGGCAATGTTAATTGAAATGCGTATTTTTGGCGTTACGCATTAAATTAAAGTATGTAAGTATATTTGTTATGAAAAATATTAAAACAATACAATAAAGTTTATGGCTAATTAATCAGTTCTGTTTGTTTGAATTCATTGAATTTGATTGCTACTTAGATGCTTAACCCAGTAACGTGTTTACTATAGAAATAACCTCAGTGTCAGAAATGCATTTCATAAAATATAATCGAACTGTTCGATTATAAACAGCTTCCCGCTATTTATTGACAATTGTGTTGGCAAGGGTTACGGTTGTTTATGCGATCATAATTTTTGGCCTAAATATCCCTAAATGTGCAATAAAAGTTTGCAGAAACTACACAGGACGACTAAAAACAACCAGCAAAGTCACCTACCATCTGTAAGTAACTCATAATTCATCATAATTTTATTAAATCAATATGTACAATATAATGTGTAATTTATAATTGTCATTTTTGTTGGTATTGTCAGTTTCTAATTCAAAATTCCCCGATTTATATTAGTAGAAAAAGGTGTTGGACAAGTCATAAGAAAATACAGATAGGCATATATACCATGACTAGAAAAACATAGGTAGGTACCATAATGCCCTAAACTCTCCTAACATCATGTGACAAACATCGTTTGCCAGCCACATAAAATTCAAATAAAATACATTTCTGTTTAAACTTACGCATGAAATGATACATTTTTATTTTTCACGGATGCGGTGTAATTTACAAAACGTCTAAAACACATGAAGGCATTTTCCACAGCATTTATCGTGACTAAATAAATTAATTGTAAATGATGGTAAAGCGAAATTTTGAAGCGACCTGTCACCACTTTGGTTGCCGAGGTAACTAAACACAATGAAGGTAATTACCTTCATTTTCATGTACCATTCCTAGATACGAACAACGCATCTATACATAAAATATCATTGCAGATAGGTGCATAAAATAAAAAAAATGAAAATGGTCAAGAGTGAGACGCTGATATGTAGTAACGAGTGTATAGTAATGTACCGTCAAATGCCCTGACATTGCCTACATTTTTAGATTTTTGGACTTTGACGTAAGATAAAATTGAAAATATCCATATTGTTTATACGAGTTATTGTAGAAAATACCCAAGAATTTAGGGTAACGTTTATTTATTTGACTCAATATTCGTTTAGAAGTAAAGTTTTTGGTACAATTTAGAAACTAGGCAAAGTCATGGTTTCATGTCTCCGACTTTGCCTAATGCATTTACTCCAAAAGAAATAATTAAGTTTTTATGTTGGCACAATGTAAAATGTAGTTTAGGATCAAGAGAATAAAGTTCAATTTGAATCACATATTTTTTAAGTATTTTAAGTAGGTAAAATTGGTTAGGCAATGTTTGGATACCATTTCGTATAATCTCCATAGACTGACAAAAAATTTTTAGGGTTGTCTCATTGGTGACAGGATAAATATACAAAACATTAACATAATTTTTGACTGCTTCGGTGGCGTGGTCGGTAGTGCATCGGCTTTCGACGCCGGAGTCTCGGGTTCGATTCCCGGTCGGGACAAACTTTGTGTGATGACATATGCGTTTGTACCGAAGTCTGGATGTTTCCTATGTATAATATGTATGTATTTACAAAAAAAAAATGTATATAAGTATTTATATCAGTTTATCTAGTACTCATATCACAAGCTCTGCTTAGTTTGAGACTAGATGGCGTTGTGTGCATTGTCCTAATATATTTATTATTTATTTATTTATATTTTTTTTTTATTTTTATTACAGAAGGTATCTATTAATACTGTATTATAAAGGGAAAAAGCAATTGGTAGTAATATGTTTTGTAGTTGCTAATTGCTTTTGCCTCAAAAAAAAAGAATCTTATCGAGTTGATACCTAAGTTTTATCTAAAAAGGAAGCAAATCTTTTCCGTTGATTTTGTGTGGAAAACTACAACTTTAACTTTAGTTCAAATATATAAAAACTAAAAGTTATCGTATACCTAACACATACTTACACAAGACTATGGCTACCTTTTTTAAAGTCGGTAAATAACAAAGTGTCAACCCTAGCATAGGCAAAGTTCGCAACACTTTTTCAAAACAGTAGCCTGACTTTGCCTATTGCAATATATTTCATTACTATACTGCTTTTTTTCATCAGTAACAATGATAAACGGTCAAGATTTCAACGATTTAAAGAATAGGACAAAAAGAAGTAAAAATCATACAAAATTTAATGACTTAACCGAAAAGTTTTATTTATCTAGCAGAGAACGCTCCGACACTTTTTAGTTTGATGCACAACTGTCAAAAACTATGCGTATTACCAACATAACGTGAAATAACGTCACCAATTTAGTGTTGCCAGATAATATTTCTAAAATCTAACAAATGTTTCGATTGCCAAACTAATAAAATAAATGAGATAAACTCACTTCTTCGTTTTAGGCAAACACAGGGCGCAAGGCAAAATCAGGACGTTTGACGGTACCTAGAAAGGATGATACGTTAAGTTTATCCAATAAAAACCGGCCAACTGTCGAGCATGGTTTTTGGTATGTTAAGTAAGAATTTCGTGTCCATTTCGCAATCCAATATGGCTGCCAAAAATAAAAAGTTAAAAATAAAAGTTAAAAAAAAAGTTAAAAATATAAAGGAAAAATTATAAGTTATTAATAATTATTAAAATTCAAAATTAAAAAAAAAGTTAATAAGTAAAAGAAAATATAAATAATTAGTTAAAAGGCCCCTAAAAATTTCCTATATAAAATGGGAAAATAAGAAAAGTTTCTTTAGCTCGCACCACTATACACCCACACAACGTCAAACAAGGCGAGTGTATGACATACGCTCACGCACACTAGCATGCGCAAGCTGAACTGTTTCTATTGTAGTGATTGCTTGGTGACGCGCCATCTAGTATATAGTTCATCTAAGGCTTAACCCTTTACTCGATGAAACAAATTGGATCAAAAATCTCTTGACACATTTAAATAAACTAAAGGGATCGAGATTCGAATGCAATTTCGAAGTGCTTATGTAGTTCTGTAGTCCTAGTATTTTATTCAAAGAATCAAAGAATCCACAACAGCTCTGTCTACCTCATCAAAGCATAAAACAGAAGAATCTAGGACATTTTTTAAAGCACGATCAAAGGTGAACGGTTACTGAACAAAACTTGTTCGAACACATTTTGAATAAACCAAACTGAGCGAGATAACTGTTGGCGAGTGCTCTTTTGTAGTTCTGTACTCCTAGTACTTTTGTTGTTTGTGTATCTTATAATAGAGAGTTAAGGGACCAAAGCGGCTCTGGTAAGATATATCCATAGTGCCCTACTAAGCACATGATACATTTTTTTTGTCCCGATGAAAAATAAAGAAATGTGTGAACAGGGTGCACGGAGTACAGATGAAAATGATTATCCATTATAAAAGACACCAACCTCAAATGTACCAGGAATACATAACATCTTGCTTCAAGCATGAGCCTTCAAGATTTTACAATTCTTTTAAATTCAGTGAAAACCGATTGAATGTTTGAACTCATTATTCTGAAAAAGTACCAGGCGATCATCAAAATAAAACAATTTAAAATTAAAATAATTTTAGTTTTAATATTTTATAAAGCTAGCTATAATATAAATATTATTTTTCAACTTAAGTGTACAATTTCGGCTATATTGCGAATCTGCTATTTTGAGAATCTCATATTTTGAGAATCTCATATTTTGCGAATCTGATATTATGCGAATAAGGGGCTAAAAGCTAATCGAAAATGAAGTTTAGGCATAACGCGAGCTAGGTAAACTGAGTATCAGACACATCCAGCGTAAAGCTTTATAATTATGGTTATCTCATTTACAGAGGTCGAAGTGCCCTTATTCCATTTATGGAGGTGGCAATGTTAATTGAAATGCGTATTTTTGGCGTTACGCATTAAATTAAAGTATGTAAGTATATTTGTTATGAAAAATATTAAAACAATACAATAAAGTTTATGGCTAATTAATCAGTTCTGTTTGTTTGAATTCATTGAATTTGATTGCTACTTAGATGCTTAACCCAGTAACGTGTTTACTATAGAAATAACCTCAGTGTCAGAAATGCATTTCATAAAATATAATCGAACTGTTCGATTATAAACAGCTTCCCGCTATTTATTGACAATTGTGTTGGCAAGGGTTACGGTTGTTTATGCGATCATAATTTTTGGCCTAAATATCCCTAAATGTGCAATAAAAGTTTGCAGAAACTACACAGGACGACTAAAAACAACCAGCAAAGTCACCTACCATCTGTAAGTAACTCATAATTCATCATAATTTTATTAAATCAATATGTACAATATAATGTGTAATTTATAATTGTCATTTTTGTTGGTATTGTCAGTTTCTAATTCAAAATTCCCCGATTTATATTAGTAGAAAAAGGTGTTGGACAAGTCATAAGAAAATACAGATAGGCATATATACCATGACTAGAAAAACATAGGTAGGTACCATAATGCCCTAAACTCTCCTAACATCATGTGACAAACATCGTTTGCCAGCCACATAAAATTCAAATAAAATACATTTCTGTTTAAACTTACGCATGAAATGATACATTTTTATTTTTCACGGATGCGGTGTAATTTACAAAACGTCTAAAACACATGAAGGCATTTTCCACAGCATTTATCGTGACTAAATAAATTAATTGTAAATGATGGTAAAGCGAAATTTTGAAGCGACCTGTCACCACTTTGGTTGCCGAGGTAACTAAACACAATGAAGGTAATTACCTTCATTTTCATGTACCATTCCTAGATACGAACAACGCATCTATACATAAAATATCATTGCAGATAGGTGCATAAAATAAAAAAAATGAAAATGGTCAAGAGTGAGACGCTGATATGTAGTAACGAGTGTATAGTAATGTACCGTCAAATGCCCTGACATTGCCTACATTTTTAGATTTTTGGACTTTGACGTAAGATAAAATTGAAAATATCCATATTGTTTATACGAGTTATTGTAGAAAATACCCAAGAATTTAGGGTAACGTTTATTTATTTGACTCAATATTCGTTTAGAAGTAAAGTTTTTGGTACAATTTAGAAACTAGGCAAAGTCATGGTTTCATGTCTCCGACTTTGCCTAATGCATTTACTCCAAAAGAAATAATTAAGTTTTTATGTTGGCACAATGTAAAATGTAGTTTAGGATCAAGAGAATAAAGTTCAATTTGAATCACATATTTTTTAAGTATTTTAAGTAGGTAAAATTGGTTAGGCAATGTTTGGATACCATTTCGTATAATCTCCATAGACTGACAAAAAATTTTTAGGGTTGTCTCATTGGTGACAGGATAAATATACAAAACATTAACATAATTTTTGACTGCTTCGGTGGCGTGGTCGGTAGTGCATCGGCTTTCGACGCCGGAGTCTCGGGTTCGATTCCCGGTCGGGACAAACTTTGTGTGATGACATATGCGTTTGTACCGAAGTCTGGATGTTTCCTATGTATAATATGTATGTATTTACAAAAAAAAAATGTATATAAGTATTTATATCAGTTTATCTAGTACTCATATCACAAGCTCTGCTTAGTTTGAGACTAGATGGCGTTGTGTGCATTGTCCTAATATATTTATTATTTATTTATTTATATTTTTTTTTTATTTTTATTACAGAAGGTATCTATTAATACTGTATTATAAAGGGAAAAAGCAATTGGTAGTAATATGTTTTGTAGTTGCTAATTGCTTTTGCCTCAAAAAAAAAGAATCTTATCGAGTTGATACCTAAGTTTTATCTAAAAAGGAAGCAAATCTTTTCCGTTGATTTTGTGTGGAAAACTACAACTTTAACTTTAGTTCAAATATATAAAAACTAAAAGTTATCGTATACCTAACACATACTTACACAAGACTATGGCTACCTTTTTTAAAGTCGGTAAATAACAAAGTGTCAACCCTAGCATAGGCAAAGTTCGCAACACTTTTTCAAAACAGTAGCCTGACTTTGCCTATTGCAATATATTTCATTACTATACTGCTTTTTTTCATCAGTAACAATGATAAACGGTCAAGATTTCAACGATTTAAAGAATAGGACAAAAAGAAGTAAAATCATACAAAATTTAATGACTTAACCGAAAAGTTTTATTTATCTAGCAGAGAACGCTCCGACACTTTTTAGTTTGATGCACAACTGTCAAAAACTATGCGTATTACCAACATAACGTGAAATAACGTCACCAATTTAGTGTTGCCAGATAATATTTCTAAAATCTAACAAATGTTTCGATTGCCAAACTAATAAAATAAATGAGATAAACTCACTTCTTCGTTTTAGGCAAACACAGGGCGCAAGGCAAAATCAGGACGTTTGACGGTACCTAGAAAGGATGATACGTTAAGTTTATCCAATAAAAACCGGCCAACTGTCGAGCATGGTTTTTGGTATGTTAAGTAAGAATTTCGTGTCCATTTCGCAATCCAATATGGCTGCCAAAAATAAAAAGTTAAAAATAAAAGTTAAAAAAAAAGTTAAAAATATAAAGGAAAAATTATAAGTTATTAATAATTATTAAAATTCAAAATTAAAAAAAAAGTTAATAAGTAAAAGAAAATATAAATAATTAGTTAAAAGGCCCCTAAAAATTTCCTATATAAAATGGGAAAATAAGAAAAGTTTCTTTAGCTCGCACCACTATACACCCACACAACGTCAAACAAGGCGAGTGTATGACATACGCTCACGCACACTAGCATGCGCAAGCTGAACTGTTTCTATTGTAGTGATTGCTTGGTGACGCGCCATCTAGTATATAGTTCATCTAAGGCTTAACCCTTTACTCGATGAAACAAATTGGATCAAAAATCTCTTGACACATTTAAATAAACTAAAGGGATCGAGATTCGAATGCAATTTCGAAGTGCTTATGTAGTTCTGTAGTCCTAGTATTTTATTCAAAGAATCAAAGAATCCACAACAGCTCTGTCTACCTCATCAAAGCATAAAACAGAAGAATCTAGGACATTTTTTAAAGCACGATCAAAGGTGAACGGTTACTGAACAAAACTTGTTCGAACACATTTTGAATAAACCAAACTGAGCGAGATAACTGTTGGCGAGTGCTCTTTTGTAGTTCTGTACTCCTAGTACTTTTGTTGTTTGTGTATCTTATAATAGAGAGTTAAGGGACCAAAGCGGCTCTGGTAAGATATATCCATAGTGCCCTACTAAGCACATGATACATTTTTTTTGTCCCGATGAAAAATAAAGAAATGTGTGAACAGGGTGCACGGAGTACAGATGAAAATGATTATCCATTATAAAAGACACCAACCTCAAATGTACCAGGAATACATAACATCTTGCTTCAAGCATGAGCCTTCAAGATTTTACAATTCTTTTAAATTCAGTGAAAACCGATTGAATGTTTGAACTCATTATTCTGAAAAAGTACCAGGCGATCATCAAAATAAAACAATTTAAAATTAAAATAATTTTAGTTTTAATATTTTATAAAGCTAGCTATAATATAAATATTATTTTTCAACTTAAGTGTACAATTTCGGCTATATTGCGAATCTGCTATTTTGAGAATCTCATATTTTGAGAATCTCATATTTTGCGAATCTGATATTATGCGAATAAGGGGCTAAAAGCTAATCGAAAATGAAGTTTAGGCATAACGCGAGCTAGGTAAACTGAGTATCAGACACATCCAGCGTAAAGCTTTATAATTATGGTTATCTCATTTACAGAGGTCGAAGTGCCCTTATTCCATTTATGGAGGTGGCAATGTTAATTGAAATGCGTATTTTTGGCGTTACGCATTAAATTAAAGTATGTAAGTATATTTGTTATGAAAAATATTAAAACAATACAATAAAGTTTATGGCTAATTAATCAGTTCTGTTTGTTTGAATTCATTGAATTTGATTGCTACTTAGATGCTTAACCCAGTAACGTGTTTACTATAGAAATAACCTCAGTGTCAGAAATGCATTTCATAAAATATAATCGAACTGTTCGATTATAAACAGCTTCCCGCTATTTATTGACAATTGTGTTGGCAAGGGTTACGGTTGTTTATGCGATCATAATTTTTGGCCTAAATATCCCTAAATGTGCAATAAAAGTTTGCAGAAACTACACAGGACGACTAAAAACAACCAGCAAAGTCACCTACCATCTGTAAGTAACTCATAATTCATCATAATTTTATTAAATCAATATGTACAATATAATGTGTAATTTATAATTGTCATTTTTGTTGGTATTGTCAGTTTCTAATTCAAAATTCCCCGATTTATATTAGTAGAAAAAGGTGTTGGACAAGTCATAAGAAAATACAGATAGGCATATATACCATGACTAGAAAAACATAGGTAGGTACCATAATGCCCTAAACTCTCCTAACATCATGTGACAAACATCGTTTGCCAGCCACATAAAATTCAAATAAAATACATTTCTGTTTAAACTTACGCATGAAATGATACATTTTTATTTTTCACGGATGCGGTGTAATTTACAAAACGTCTAAAACACATGAAGGCATTTTCCACAGCATTTA
The DNA here is from genome assembly GCA_963556515.1 of Nudaria mundana. Lineage (NCBI taxonomy): Eukaryota > Metazoa > Arthropoda > Insecta > Lepidoptera > Erebidae > Nudaria > Nudaria mundana. Next base: position 14,205,933 of record OY748304.1, read on the forward strand.
TCGTGACTAAATAAATTAATTGTAAATGATGGTAAAGCGAAATTTTGAAGCGACCTGTCACCACTTTGGTTGCCGAGGTAACTAAACACAATGAAGGTAATTACCTTCATTTTCATGTACCATTCCTAGATACGAACAACGCATCTATACATAAAATATCATTGCAGATAGGTGCATAAAATAAAAAAAATGAAAATGGTCAAGAGTGAGACGCTGATATGTAGTAACGAGTGTATAGTAATGTACCGTCAAATGCCCTGACATTGCCTACATTTTTAGATTTTTGGACTTTGACGTAAGATAAAATTGAAAATATCCATATTGTTTATACGAGTTATTGTAGAAAATACCCAAGAATTTAGGGTAACGTTTATTTATTTGACTCAATATTCGTTTAGAAGTAAAGTTTTTGGTACAATTTAGAAACTAGGCAAAGTCATGGTTTCATGTCTCCGACTTTGCCTAATGCATTTACTCCAAAAGAAATAATTAAGTTTTTATGTTGGCACAATGTAAAATGTAGTTTAGGATCAAGAGAATAAAGTTCAATTTGAATCACATATTTTTTAAGTATTTTAAGTAGGTAAAATTGGTTAGGCAATGTTTGGATACCATTTCGTATAATCTCCATAGACTGACAAAAAATTTTTAGGGTTGTCTCATTGGTGACAGGATAAATATACAAAACATTAACATAATTTTTGACTGCTTCGGTGGCGTGGTCGGTAGTGCATCGGCTTTCGACGCCGGAGTCTCGGGTTCGATTCCCGGTCGGGACAAACTTTGTGTGATGACATATGCGTTTGTACCGAAGTCTGGATGTTTCCTATGTATAATATGTATGTATTTACAAAAAAAAATGTATATAAGTATTTATATCAGTTTATCTAGTACTCATATCACAAGCTCTGCTTAGTTTGAGACTAGATGGCGTTGTGTGCATTGTCCTAATATATTTATTATTTATTTATTTATATTTTTTTTTTATTTTTATTACAGAAGGTATCTATTAATACTGTATTATAAAGGGAAAAAGCAATTGGTAGTAATATGTTTTGTAGTTGCTAATTGCTTTTGCCTCAAAAAAAAAGAATCTTATCGAGTTGATACCTAAGTTTTATCTAAAAAGGAAGCAAATCTTTTCCGTTGATTTTGTGTGGAAAACTACAACTTTAACTTTAGTTCAAATATATAAAAACTAAAAGTTATCGTATACCTAACACATACTTACACAAGACTATGGCTACCTTTTTTAAAGTCGGTAAATAACAAAGTGTCAACCCTAGCATAGGCAAAGTTCGCAACACTTTTTCAAAACAGTAGCCTGACTTTGCCTATTGCAATATATTTCATTACTATACTGCTTTTTTTCATCAGTAACAATGATAAACGGTCAAGATTTCAACGATTTAAAGAATAGGACAAAAAGAAGTAAAAATCATACAAAATTTAATGACTTAACCGAAAAGTTTTATTTATCTAGCAGAGAACGCTCCGACACTTTTTAGTTTGATGCACAACTGTCAAAAACTATGCGTATTACCAACATAACGTGAAATAACGTCACCAATTTAGTGTTGCCAGATAATATTTCTAAAATCTAACAAATGTTTCGATTGCCAAACTAATAAAATAAATGAGATAAACTCACTTCTTCGTTTTAGGCAAACACAGGGCGCAAGGCAAAATCAGGACGTTTGACGGTACCTAGAAAGGATGATACGTTAAGTTTATCCAATAAAAACCGGCCAACTGTCGGGCATGGTTTTTGGTATGTTAAGTAAGAATTTCGTGTCCATTTCGCAATCCAATATGGCTGCTAAAAATAAAAAGTTAAAAATAAAAGTTAAAAAAAAAGTTAAAAATATAAAGGAAAAATTATAAGTTATTAATAATTATTAAAATTCAAAATTAAAAAAAAAGTTAATAAGTAAAAGAAAATATAAATAATTAGTTAAAAGGCCCCTAAAAATTTCCTATATAAAATGGGAAAATAAGAAAAGTTTCTTTAGCTCGCACCACTATACACCCACACAACGTCAAACAAGGCGAGTGTATGACATACGCTCACGCACACTAGCATGCGCAAGCTGAACTGTTTCTATTGTAGTGATTGCTTGGTGACGCGCCATCTAGTATATAGTTCATCTAAGGCTTAACCCTTTACTCGATGAAACAAATTGGATCGAAAATCTATACATACAGATGGTAAAAAGTTCAAAAAGTCTCATTAATAGTAGTTTTTTTTATCTAATGCCCCATCAGAAAGGTTTCACGCATGTGAATGCCATAGTATGGGGAGGATGGAGGAGAACTGAGGGAGGCGGGAGGGGGTGCCGTGTGTTGAAGCGCGGCGAGCACAGCGCAATACATAGGTTTTTTATTTTATTTTTTTAATCCCGCAGCTGCTCTAACGTCCGTTGCCGGGCGTCTCTGGTTACAAACAGGCATTTCCAGTGGCGCCCGGCGGACTTTGACCACGTCTGTGGTCTCTGCGGCGATTTGGTCGGGATGAGAATCCCGCGTCGTTGGGGTAGGGTTTTATCCCGCGTCAGTGAGTGAATCTGGTTGTGTGCTATGGGGAAAAGGCCCCGCAGCACTCACCCCTACTAGCCTGCTTCTGTAAGGACGGCGGGTGGTGATCCCGCCGTCCTCAGGTCATCATGGAGGTCGATGGTCTTCAGCGTAGATGAGTCTGCGGCGCACCCGCCGCTGACTACGGAACTCGGCGGGGAGGGTACGCTCCCTCTCCCTCTCGGCCGCCTCCTTCGCGAGCATGACTTGCTCGCAGAAGGACACGGCCGCGTTCCACCTATTATACATATAGGTAGCGTATAGCATACTATATAGTATAGCGTAATTACATTTACATTACACACCATACACGTGTGCGATATTGTTGTGCTAATGGCTATAAATACTACGATGTATTATAGAGCGTAGTCTGAACGATGGTTCCATGGTTCCACGCTTGATAACTTTTTTTCCCAAGGCTACGGCCGATTCTACGTCCGTGGCCGGTGACGTAGTGATTATATACTCTTTGGCCGGGTGTTTCTGGTACGCCAGAAGGTATTCCCCGGGCGCTTGATGTCTAACTTGTCTTAAGTGTCAGTGTCACTTGTCATATTAAATTATATTATTATTGTAGTCGCACTACGCTAGCCTGAAATTAACCCTAATTCTAATTTTCATATCGACGCCTTATAGTGAAAACCTCGTAGTTTAAAAGTAGCAACTTTTCAGGAGGAAGAAAAAACTGCGTGCTGTAAATTTTTTGTACCGTATCTATGTTTTTTTTTTATCATTTTATATCAAAATGTGATCTGCTTTTATATCCAGAACTATTGGATAGTATAAGATTGTCCGAAATGAACAAAATGCTACTTACGCGGTACTCGTACAAAAAACTCGACAGCAAGCATGCAAATACTAGGTTTTCTCAGATAGGAAGCGAATGAAAGTCGTTTATTTTATTAAATAATTTTTATTTTTAAGTTACATATTTTTGTATAAGACAAGTTGTTATTACAAACGTCTTAATCTACAAAGTTAAACACGATTACTGAGCACTATATTTTTCTGTCCTTGGTATTTCTGGTACCAAACTGCTTGACTAGAATTTCCTGGTGGTCATTTGGTACCACACATAAGTGTGTGAACTAAGTAGATATTAGAAATAAAATGTTCTCTGAATCAAATGTTACAGCATAAAATCTTACCCTAGTCAGTAATTATCAAGAAAACCTTGGTAAATAATGATTACTTTAAATATTAAACTAATAACTTTATTAAAAAAAAACAGTAAAGAAACTCAAAAATGTACTTTGGCTAACAAAATAATTAAAACTCTTATTATAAGTAATTTCAGGCTTCAATAATCAAGTTTTTATTACGCAATCTAGGCACGTCGATTTTTTTATTTAACATTAAATTGTTAAAATAAAATACGACTCCACGTCGATAAGTTATCCCCTAAAACATAAAAGTACAAATATACAAAAGTAAAAAAAATACAGCAATTATTCTGTAAGTAGGTACTGCTCTTCTGCAGGTACACGTATTATTTCGTCGTTGATCACTGCATTGGTGAGGCAGCTGGTCGTAGAATGAGTGTACATCAATAGGCAACACAGTTTTCAATTCCTGCAAATGAATGTACTTGCTTCGTGGGATTGGGAGTCTACTGTCATATAATACTGGCATTGAATCGGAGAGACCTGGCATTTTAATCCTTTTTGCTAGTAACTGTAAATCTTCGTCATGAACTTTTTTATAAAAAATTGTCCCATCACTGCGGTACTCTATACAGCGCAAATCAAATACGGTTGCGTCCCCAGCTTTCTTTCCAGGTCTAATGGAGTTTAGGTATGGCATGGAGCTAAATTTGCGGAAGAAAGTATGCTGTAAGTATGTAACGATGTACGGTTTTGTCAGTTTAGCAGTTTTACAAATTTCGACGTATTGTGCTGGTGAATAAATCTCACGATTTTTTAGCTTTCGCTCAATTGTAGCGTGCATGGAATCACACTCCATTTGGGTGTGACCCTTTTCAAGATATTTGTGCGTAATAGTTAAGGATTTTTGCTTTGCAGCAAGAAGTAAGGCGTTTGCCAGTATCGCATTGCGATTTTGATTAGTGCAGCCATCGCTCCAGAATATAATGTGTTTCACAGTGTCATCAACATTATTATTCAAAAAATGATAGAGAATACTAGCAAATTCATCGGCTGTCACGCCTCCTTCACACTCATTCCAGATAAAGCAGTATCCTTCTGAAGTTTTCAAATCAAAAATCGTAAAATTGTGCACCTTTAATTTGGTTTTGTAGTAAAGAGCGGAAGCGTTTAATGCAGGTGACAGTAAAACTGCCTGCAAATCGAATGTGAATACTTTTACAGATGGATCAGACATATTTTTGTCTGACGACTTTTCTTGTCTTGCTTTATCCTTGCGCAAAACATGAAGGTTGTAATCTGCTTCACTTATATTACCAACCCTTCTGGCGCAGCACACATCGCATTCATCTTTTTTAGGAGAAAATAAGGAAAGATTCATCGTCTCAAATTCGTCCCAAAATATGAAATTTGATACTTTACAGGCATCTTTCCCCTTTTCTGTGAGATAATTCAGATAATCTCGGTAAAGGCTTTGTTTGCTACTCCAACTTCGTTCTAAGTAAAGTTTAGTCGTAGATTTTCGGCAATAATGTAATTCCAGTTTTAGAAGCATATTCAAATATTCTTTTAGGTGTTTTCTACTTTCTTCTTCCTGTTCTTTAACGGTAGTATTCCTTTTTTTCGTATGCACTTTATGAGACGCGCTTCGTGACCAGTTATGGACACTCCATTCTCCAATATCAAAAGTATGCAGATACATTTGTTTGCAAACCGTGTACAGCCCTTCAGGCGAGTTTAAAGTGTATTTATAAGTATTATCTCTTCGTGCATTTATAGTGTTACATTTACGTCTTGCCACACTTTGACATTGGACTGTCGTTTTAATCCACACTTTCTTCGCCTCCCATGTTAAATTCCAGTACTGATTAAAATTTGACTGCCTGCTTTCTTCAGTCACTTTATGACACTGAAAATATTTACTGTTTTCTGTATGACGGTACCTAGGTTTCACTGAACGTTTCCTTCTGGGAACATCGAAAACTACTTTCCCTTCTTCAGTTTTTCTTCTTCCTGCATACGTGTCTCCTTTCATACGTTTGTTCTTATTCGCTTCACTTATCCAACATTCTTTATTTGCCCTTCCTCTTTTAGCGCGGCGTCGGTTTCCATCAGTCACATTATTGTCTTCTGGTTCAGAGGATGACGGTCTCAATAATTCACGGGGTTGGTAGTCAGAGTCTCCATCATCAGGCGAGTAGTCACCGATACCAGAACAAGGCGAAATATGACCCAGGATCGGATCTTCGGAACATGATGGAATAATATCTAAAGATTCACAACGATTTTGAGAAGAATCAATTATGGGGAGCAAGTCAAAATTTAAAGCGGTTGTTGGCGACATTGATGGCCATTGTTGTAAATCCTGGCGTATCAGAGTATTAAGTGAAGGTTCCTTCCGAGAATCTTTAAGCAGTACTACTTCATCTGATACATAACAACCCATCTCTTCATCAAAAGCTTCTAAAGTTGAACAACTAACAGCTGGTGAATTGCCATATCTTTGAAAGGTTGGATGTTCTTTAGTAGCTTTAAGTGTACATTTTTTTAAATGACTTACATCTTTTACAGAATTTATCACGCGGAGACATAATTCAACATGCGAAATCGGTTTGATATGATCATCTTTTAGATTCTTTGATAGCATATTTATTACAGGAATCTCGACTTCTGAATGAGCTTCATTTTTACGTGACTTTCTCCTGCTACGCAATGAATAACCAGGATCCGTCGTCATGATGAACTAAAACAAAAATAGAAAAGATATTTTAAGAAAGGAAAACTTCGATCGTGGAGCGGGACTCGAACCCACAACCACGCCTATCCGGCGCGTGCTCTACCAACCTATCTAGGGTATCGTGTTGGTTACTAACTCGAAAGAGTAAGTAATAAAAAAATTAAAATAAAAGTACTTTTAAAATCTTTTTTGTTTATCTTATTTAAAGTAGGAGTTCCTATAGCCACCTTCCTTAATGCATTGTCATCCAAATTAAACGTGTATGCAAAATTTCATCAAAATCGGTTGAGGATACGTTTACGAGGTATTCGCACAAAAATATTTAAATAAAAACCTCGTATGTACGTTTGCGAGGTCTTCGTTGAAAATAATAAAAATGAAATCTTCATAAGTAATTAATGAACTAGAGAAATGGATCTTAGTTTTTAGTACATTGCATAATAACATTTAAATACATTATTATATTATTTTAAATCTAGTTCACTGGCCTATTTATTAGTACGAAGACCTTGTAATTATCTTTACGTACTTTTCCTTCTCGACGTAATACTCATTTACAAAATAATACCTTGTAAAAGTACAAACGTGGTTTTCTATCTCAATTGAAGTTAAAGGAAAACCTCTTTTATGGCTTTACGAGCTTTAAAAACTTATTTATGTATCTTTACGAGGTAATTAATTAAAAAACCAAACACTTATAAACACAACTTTTAAATTGTTACATCAATCTGTATAAAAATAAGTTTCAAACATGAATAGTACTTACCTTCTATCGAAAAACACAAAATTATACACCTACAGCAGGATAAACTCAAGTAATCAAATTTTAAAAGAATAACGACACGTTCGCTACAAGGTATTCACTCCGAACTGACAGTGGCGAGTGTTCGCGAGGTTCTCATTTTCTGTCATAGATGTCGCTACGAGTATCAAATGAATGAATTAGTGAAATTAAAATTTGCATTGCGAGGTTTTCTTCCTAGAAATGCAATAAAGTAAATTTGAACAAAAATGCATTCCCGAGGTTTTCACTCTAAGGCGACGATATGTAACATTGAAATGTTTACTATAAAGTTACTTTCGACATGTAGATGGACAAGGAATTAATTTTATGCTTATCATTCGTTCTCGGAAAAATAATATGTCGTTGGAACAGACCGCTTGTGACGGTCGGTACCTTAAATTTCAGCTTTTAGTTTTTTTTATACTCATATAATTGTGTACCTTTATGCACTAGAGTAATGTTAAATTTATTATACTTAACAATTTCAGATCTAAAGGCTTTTGAGCGTCGCCTGACAGAGGTAATAGGATGTTTACAGCCTGCTACTATGAGATGGAGAAGTAAGTTTCATTATTGAGGTAATTCTGTACAACGGTAATTTATCTCAATGGTTTTGTTATCAGTTTAAAGCTGTGAGTTATCTATGAAGCTGCAATTAGTTATCAACACAGTTTAGTGAAGAAATATGGGAATTTCCATTGCATATTCAATTAAAGTTTTTTGAGGGGCTCATGGCCTAGTGGTAACCCAGTAGTTTAGCACATTGCAAAGGTTAAGCAACATTTAGCTAGTGAGGTCTTAAGATGGGTCTTAACCCCTCTGTGCTTTGGAGAGCATGTTAAGCCGTCGGTCCCGGTTGTCATCCAAACATCTATGGCAGTCATTACGGCTATTTGGAGCCGTAAACCAAAATCCGACTGGTTTCATTAAAAAAAATCGCTATTGCCCACGGGTTGTGGAGGGCAGATCGCAGTTGATCAATGAAAAATATTAAAGTTCAACCGCATGACAGTTAGACTGGAAAGTCGACCCCAACTGAGTTGGGAAAACGTAACAAGCTAAAATAAAAAAATAAGTGTGGTACTTCTACCAGTAAGTAGGTACCTAACAGTATCAGCTCAGAATATGGTTATTGTTTCAGTTGTGTTGACGGTAGTGTCCGTGTGTACAGCAATTGCGGCATATCACTGGCTGATGGATCCACTTACTCCAGTCATCTCATTGACACAGTCACTGTGGAATCACCCATTCTTTGCTTTTATTTCTACTTTCCTAGGTGAGTACTATTTGCCATTTTGTATTCACTTTGTGACAATTGTTTTATAACTACTAGCTGGTTACTAACTGATGCCCGCATGATATAATTTTCGATTTCCCCATTTCTGGGATAAAAAGTAGCTACTTACCATTAAGGTGTTATACATTGTCATGATAAAAATATTGTCACCGAGGTCCCAGTTTCGATTCCTGGTCTAATAAATGTATGGCAGTCGTTATGGATCTTTGGAGACCTAAAAAAAATCTACAGAGCTTCGATATCACTTGTGTGGAGGTCAGATGGCAGTCGCTTCACAGGAACCACATCACAGTAGACAAGGCTCAGTGGATGATTATTACATTGTCATGGTAATTCAGTAGCCAGTCAGTTTGGGCGATTTCGTTAAGACTGAATTAAATTTTGTGCCACAGAAATCACATCGTTTACTCACACTATACGAATACCTTGTATGATAGACCCAGAGCGATAGAGTAGACATCTACTGTGTGATCAGAAAAGTTACTAGCGATGAGTCGGTTTCCTATGCCTATTAAATTCAGAGAAAAGTGGTACGAGGTTCATTAATAATGTATACTTTATAATCAATGACAATTTTGGTTATAAACAGAAATAGAAATGAGTTGCTTGCTCCTCACTTAAACTATGTAGGTGCGACTTTATACTGTCGCTTGTTTATTTGCTTTGATGACAATGTATAAATAATGTAGCGTGTTACTCTTATGATTTTCAAATCATTATTTCCAGTGTTACTCTTCATGCTGGGAGTCCACAGGAAGGTTGTAGCGCCTAGCATAATAACAGCGAGAACTCGCTCCGTACTCAATGACTTCAATATGTCTTGTGACGACACGGGCAAGTTGATACTGAAGCCGCGCCCCGCCAACACTTAGCACATTATGTAAATAATTATATTATTATTAAGAATAAATTTGTTTGACTGTTAACCTCCTAAGACCCAGTGAACAATTTGGCCGAGAGGGAATTTTGACCTTATTGCTACCGGGTTACACTACTACAGGAGGCTACGATACCCCTTTTGTGGAGCATCCTGGCCTGCAGATGGCAGACCGTGTATGGTTGATTAGTATGTTCAGCTTGTTTGACTGTTAAGCTTTTGCTTTTAATCACAAGTTTTTTTTTGAATTTACTATAGTCTGTATTTGTAATCATAAGCCCTGCTTGGGTATTTCTATCCAAGCTATCCATACTACAGACGAACCCATCCTACTTTTTAAGTACGCGCAAGTTACGTCCGTCCATTGCCGGGCGTCTCTAGTATGCACCAGAAAACCCATTCTACTAAAATTATAAAGGTGAAAGATTGTATGGATGGCTGTGTGGATGTTTGGATCTTTGTATCTTTGTGCCTCTTTTCCACGAAAATTTCAGAACGGATTTTAATGAACTTGACAATAATGTAGGTCATTCATCAGAATAACACATAGGCATATGATTTTTTGCTATAATTTACAGCCATTGTATAAATTGGCGAAAATATTATAATAAATATCTCATGAGGTCGGCGAAAAGTAGGGTGTCTGGAAATTAAATTTGACATTTTAGTAGTACATAAGTATAAAACCTAACAAAACTCCTTCGAGTAGGATTAAAAACCATGTCCGTTACACTAGCATAATACCTCTATCTTTTATCTTTAAACTTTAATTTGACTTATGACTTGATGAATATGAATTGATATTTTTTTGCTTTTAGCTTTTAACTTTAATATGTAATCTGTTGTCCTCTTCCTCTTTCCGCTATCCCCTAAACGATACGCCTTCACCCCCAAAATCGCAAAACAGATGAATTTTAGTTTAAGCATAAATATGACTAAAAGTAGCTACAACTAGGTATGCAATGCATGCTGCTAATTGCAAATGTTGAGCGGAACAAATGCAACTTTTTCCTCGATGTCCAGGACATTCTCGGTGGTTATTCCTCTGTGGTCAGCTCTATTTTCATGATTTCAGATATATGCACTCCCGGGTATGATGTCGACCAGCATGCCAAAGGTCAAAATCGGTCGAGCCGTTTCGGAGGAGTAGACGCACAAACGATTTACACTTGTCGCCTAAGATTACCTTACGCATGATTACCTTAACCTTACGCAGACGAAGTCGCGGGCGTCCACTAGTTCTTCATAAAAGCATTCACACTTAGTGCACGTCCACGCAAAGACAATAGACTTGCGTACTCTCATTACGGAATCCCGGCTCCACCAATGAGATTCTCGCGACCGAACGAACTCTCATTAGTGAATTCGGGAATCGGCCAATGATTTCGCAAATCGCAAGCTTTAGAGGCTCAAGCCAACCTCACCTGCAAGCGGTCTATCAGCCGAACAACAAAAACTCTCGAAAAAGGGGCCTATTTCGTGGGACTTTCGTGGGACTTACGTGGAACCAACAAAATGACTAGCCGTATATTATGCATTCCTAAAAAAAAACAAATTACAAGAATCTATCCAAGTTTATTTGTTACTTATAACTTTGGTGTGTTTATTATTATACAATAAATAAAAGGTTAATAACTAAGAAAAATAGGTCTATCATACAAAACCACCTTATTACAATAACAATAAAGTTGCATTTGAAAATAATTACATACAACGATTCTCATAATTAGTACATAATAATGACATTTATTATTGTTCACTACAAGAATTTACTAAACAATTGACTAAATTTTAACGAAATTAGTGCATATATATATTATTTACTTTCAAATGTTTTATAGAATAGTTACATACAATAATATTCTTATTGGGTATAGGAACCCCTTTAGGATAACATCTATAATCATAAGCAACGGATAACGTCATTCTATGTTAACCTACTGAAAATACACTGAAGCAATTTGAAAAAAAATCACCATATTTTTTAAATACCCTCGTTTTATAAAAAAAATACGTATTCAAAATTACTTAGTAGGGCAGTGTTTTTGGAACGATATTATTATTATAATTCAACCATTCAATTCCTTACAATAATATGCTATTCGTAGTGCATGAACCTTGAAGCACTTATCAGCACGGCAACAGCACCGCTCTAGCCCTGTTTAAATTAGAGCCTTAAGGCTAAAAAAAAAACACACACACGAGACGTAAAATTTAATTTTATAATGTCAATCTGGGTGGTAGTCAGCGTCTTTTATTTCGCGGGTTTTTCATAGTGACATTATTAGATTATAAAAGTAAAAACTAACTGAGCCTTCGTATGCGACGCGTTATGACATCTGAATACAAGCTGAACTATGCAATTTGTATGACAACAAACCACTTGTCATTCGCAACGATGTTCGTGTCATCGAGCCAGATTCGCTTGCCTCCGAAATCCGAGATCCGCTTGCGTCAGAAACAAGATTTATACTTGGCAAGCTGTATACGTCATAGGTCGTATACGTTGGGCCACTGTGTCACTGTCTCCCACGTCACACAAGTAGGACCAGTTTGTCTTTACCTTAATTTTACGTCATATTTTAAGACTCGAATTTGAACACAGGGTTGGAGCGGTTGCGTTGCCGTGCTGGTAAGTGCTTCAACCTTAAAGGTCCTTTGCAAGCAACAGTCAACAATTATTATTCAATACAATTCGACACCGACATGATCAAGAAATCCCAAGTGCGGGTAGTTGACAATCGATCAGTGCAATCTTACCGAAACGTCGTCGGGTAACCAAAAGGTTTCAAACTATCACGATTAAAAATATCAGTGAAAATTGTGAGTTTTAAAATTAGTTTACTATAAATGTTGTGTGAACTGTGCAGTTGTAAACTAGTAATTCTTATATTAAGATTAACACGAATATACTATACACAGAAAACAATTAGTGTTTGTGCCAAATGTATTAAGAGCTATTTTTGGTTGCAAACTACATAAAGCGAACAAGTTGTAAAAAATTAAATTATTTACGAATTTAACAAAAATATTAATAAAATATTTATTTTACGACCTTAAATTAAAGGTGTGTTCAGCATCTCGACAGATCCAAAAGAATACTACTTAATATTTTTTTAAATGACATTTTCATATTTAGTATTGATTTCATATTTCACGTTTGATCGTGATAAATCGTGGATGCCAAAGGTCTCAAAATACTGGTGCCTTTCGACCAGAGATGTGCTAGTATGCTGCGAGGATGTGCTTGTGGACCAATGTAAAATGTGCTATGACCTGCTGTGTGGACAAATGAATTTGATTGGTCGATGTCATCCATGGCAACGTAGCATATCACATCTCTGGTCGAAAGGCACCCTTATCTTGGTCGTCAAATACTTTTTCTCGTTCTGAATTTATGTACCGGCCAGCATTACCTCAGTTGCATAGAAATTGAGATCCCATATAAGAAGTATAACAAAAACAATATTTTAGTTTATTTTTGAGCGTCACTATCGGCTTTAAATATAATTAAAAAATATATCATCTCATATTACAGAACAACTATCTGTTAAGTGTATATTTATTAAATGCTTGTAAACGAACCATACATAATAAACTTTACATCTATTATAATAGTATATTTTACTTAAAAAAACGGTTCCGAGCGATTTAAATTTCGAACAACATTATCTTTCCCGCTCATTTCTTCCCATCTAACATTAAAAAGCGAGACGGAAAGGCAATATAACGCGAGAGACAAGGACAACTATAGTCTTTTTCAGATAAGAAGCGTCCAGTGACGTTTGCCCTATGTTCGGGGAGCACGCTTTCGCGCTACAAGCGCACCACGGCTGGGTTAGGCTTGAGATTTGACGTCATTGAAGCATTTCAAGCTTATGACAACAAGTCACTCGCTTTTAACACGGCTTTTGAAATAGAGTATAGATGTATAGCTGTTCGAGTATTTGCGTGCTCAGTGACAATATTCTTTAGTGAAACATTTTATATTTATTATGTTATCATCAAGGCAGTGTTACCTACATGAATAAATTTAACATTGTTAACACGACATACATAACAATTCATAATACATATATAAATCTTAGAAAAGGCATTGAAATTATATATTTTATCATACTAACTAGGGTGCGCCTTTACTTATTCAATAAGGCATATTATGAGTTCCTTAGCTTAAAGTGGTTGAAAATTTCTGAACTGAAACTTTAAATGCGATTGAAAAATGTATCTCAGTCTTACAAAGAAGAAAATGATTAACATTATGTAAAAAATCTTTGGAACCAAATTATCATTCTTTGACTAATAAAATGTGTTACAATTTACAATGACTATTAATATCGGCTAACACAGTTCATTTCATGAGTAAGTAATATAGTATTATCCTTTACAATTTAGTTTTTAAATGCAAAATAGTATAAGAGTTGAAACTACATAAATGGTAGCCACCTAATCAAATTTCTATACTTCTAAGAATTTCACATTTACTAAAGAAAGAAAATTCCTATCTTTAAGACCATAGGAAAGTACGATTCAGTGTTACCAGAAGTAGTTCAACCTATAGAGCAATTTTCCTGTCAAGCGTTTTCCCACCACCGTGCGAATCTCACCCGCAATGCGTGTCGATGTAAAATTTCATACAATAATGAAATGCGTTAATTCGCGTGGGCCGCCCGCACGCCGGTTGCTATAGTAACGGAGCTAGTCGCGAAGTAATTTGACGTTGACATCGACACGCATTGCGGGCGAAATCCGCATGCTGGTGAAAAAACGCGTGACAGGAGAAGAAATAATTTTATTAATTACATACCTTAAAATTTCCATATTTACTGCAAAGGATATTACATTTTTCGCTCATAAAAACGTTATATAACAATCAATATATATATATTTATATCGAGTAAACTGCACTATATTATGCTATAACCAATTACACAATTCAAGGCAGATTTATAAATACAATGTAAATAATACTTTATTTTTAGGTTATTACATTAGAGGTGTCTAACGGCCGAATACTAAAACGTCAACGTCAAAAGTGACGTTTGGGTATGAAAAAAGTAAGTTGAAGGGCTGCTCAAGCATTTAAACAGCTCCTAAACATCTATTTGAGTGACGTTTCAGTATTCGGCCGTAAGTCTTACGATAGTTGTAAAAGTTATCGATACTCGCGACTATCATATCGTATCTTATGTCGAATATATCTAAGGAAACCTTGCATGTGGGAGTGTAGGGATACTTACTCTTAATTATGATAAATTTGCTTTAAAAGCTTACATTTCGAAATCAAATACATAGCATATTATTTCCTCTTCACAATACACGAGCTATTATTTTTGTGTGTAATTTTTTTTTGTTATAATTTACTAGTGTACGTGAGCATACTCCGTTAGTGCGTGTACTTACTGGGTGTCTAGTAACAGTTACTTACGTTAATTTGCTCGAAATACGTTTTCGTATTCCCCATATATTTTACACAGTTCCCTGACGCTACCGCTAGGGGCGCTGGTGTGAAATGTATGGGGAATAATACGAAAACGTATTTCGAGCAAATTAACGTAAGGAACTGGTACTAGACACACTGTTTCTACGAACACGATAATGCGTAGACGTACGAACGATAGGAACACAATTAAAGCGCGGGATTTTCATAATTCGAAATTATTTTATTAATAAAAATACTACCAGCCTCTCAAGACATTCTGTTATTGGTGTTGTTATTTCACCAAGAGTTAAAATATTGAACACAACAGCGGTACAGAGGTCTCATTCGAATTATGGATTGTTTAATATCGAATTTACCCAACTGTCAAAGGAAAGTATACTTGTTTTGAAGATGTAGTAATAGTCTAATCGAGGAGCTTACATCTCTTGAAGTATTTCAACTTATCATTTGTTCATAGCGGCGTAAAAGAAAGATGTAGGTACCGTATAAAAAATCAATATATTCCGATAAAACTGAACCTATTTACTCGCATGAATAATTCAATTTGTTGTTCAAATTGCTCGTCACTTTATCAAATCCTTATCAATACGTATAACTTTTCCCTATTCTATAACATATTCGTTCGTAAATGGTCCATGAAATTCTATAACGTACCAGAATTCAGCACTCGATAAGACTAAGTTAGGTATTATAAGCCGCGCACGTGTGTGTGGGATAGAACCTTGTCACAATAACCGCTCCGTGACGTCATCAATCGCTGAAGAGTACGGATAACCAAACAGTATTGTAGGTTAATCTACAACACTATGACGTCACAAACATGGCCGCTAATCCCATTGTCATCTTGCGCGGCTTCTATACAATTATCTAACATCGCTAAGGAGCAAAGGAAACACGTGTACGAGATATCCCCACAGGTAAATTATTGTCGCATCATTCCCCACAACAACATGCAAGGCTCGAGTGTTGTCCTCACGCCGCCAACATCGCCCTTATATTCTTTGGTGTCGACTGATGGTTTAAATGTTTGGTTGTATATCTGAGTGCGTTGAGCAGAGGTTCAGCTTTCGTCGGCGGCTGTTGTTGGAGGAACTTTACGCATCCTTTGACATCGACAGACGATGAGCGACAGAAGGCACCTGATGGATGAACCCAGTCATAGAGTATGATCAGTCCAACCATCACACGTAACACTAGAAGCGACGTCTCCTCGCGGCTGAATTGAGCTACAAGTTTCCTGAAATAGAATGAATATAATTTTAATTGTAGAGTAATAAAACGTAAATGAATATAAACTAGATATCTAGATTTCGGACGAGAATGTAATACCAGTTCATTACGTGTGCTGTATCTCTGTAAAGTAAGCAACAGGAACGTTATATTTATAATAACGTACAGTGTTTTATGGTAAATAAATAGTGGAACTTTGTTTTGGGGTACATGTGTTATGTCCGTACAATTTACGATGTCATAAATTATGTAGGACTGCTTGATCGCGCATGGATTCGGGTCGCGCCCACGTCCGCCGCTCGCTTTACTTCTGTCCTGTACGATTGAGGTCGAGGCTCATGTACCCAGGTAAACTGTACTTTAATTATTGTTCTTTAACAATAGATTCTAAATAATAAATTGCGTATAACAAGGATGTCAAACAGGACTGTATGAAATAGACAGGTCTTGTCCAGTGTCAGATTTGATGACTTCAGTTTCGTAAGAATTCTTGGATATCGATGGCCATGGAAATTATAGTGTCGATGTCAGGAAATAGTGCTAGAAAATATTATGAGTTATGTTCAAAACATTGATTATTAATAGTTGAATGCCCTTTTATCGACTTGTTGAAACATGGGATTCAAGTTTAACACCTACTACTTTATATAGTGGGTTATGTTCAAAATGGCCGAATGAATTTAATAAAAAGTAGTAGCATTATTGAAATTTTGAAAAAAAATTGAAACCCGTTGTTACCTTGCGATGAAATGTTGATGAAAAGCAACAAAACCTTACGTGCCAGCCGCTATGGCCAATTAAAGTCCTGGGAGTATCGGACAACACAAATCTTTTAGGTACATAAAAAGAGCACGTCACAACGAAATTGAGTAGTTCCCGTGTTCTATAAATTAAACGTTCATTAAACGCCTGACAGCCAAGAAATATGATATTTATGGGTATGTTCGCCTGGCATTGCAATCAAGGCTGACTACCAAGGTTGATAACGAAGCAGCTAACTATGGTACAACGTATCTGGCGACTCTGGGGCCGCAAATCATCTTCACCTGCACATTGTGGGGATGTGGCTCTGGCAAAAGTTCTTGCAAGACTACTCCCATACTACATGGATTCAGTTACTGGCGAAACATGGGTATAATGACCGCCTGTGTCTACTATTTCCGGGATAAAGACGTGAATTCGTGTACTTACACAAGTACATGGGCACACTAAAAGTTTTGCACTTCTAGCTAATCGGAACTATTTGAATTTCGAATGTTATATTTTTTTAAACGTTGCAACCTTCTTAGTAATAAAAAAAAACATTGGCGGGAAATCATTTGTCAATTGTTTTTTATCACACATCAAACTTCTACGTAGGTATGCAACGAAAATGGAATTAAGTCGGAAAAGATTTTAGAGCGATGATTTTTTATGATTTTAAAAGTTCTCTCTCTCCGCAAGACTGTGCAGCTCGTCTTCAAAATGCTTTTGGGAGAGAAGCACCTTGTTTGAGCACCGTGAGGCGATGGTTTGCTGAATTTGAGAGAGGTCGAGTTTCTTTACATGACGAATTTAGTGAAGGGCGGCCTTCAACTGCCGTCAACGAAAATAATATGGCTACTGTTAAGCGGTTAATTGAAGAAAACCCGCGGATTACCTATGAGACAATTCGAGGACTATTGGGGATTGGTATGAGTCAAATCCAGAAAATTTTACACAAGAATTGAAAGTTCGGAAACTTTGTTGTCGTTGGATCCCTCATGAACTGACAGCGGAGCAGAACCGGGCTCGCGTGGAATGGTGCTCACAGATGCTACTGAAGTACGACCACGGACATTCTAATGTTGTTTATGACATTGTCACAGGAGACGAAACGTGGATTTATTGTTTTGAACCCGAAAAAAAAAACAGCAATCTTGTGAATGGATGTTTGAAAATGAGAACAAGCCAACAAAAGTGAGGCAGGCGAGAAACGTTGGTAAAAAAATTATCGCGTTTATTTTCTCAGCTAAGGGTCCCATCTGTACAATTCCACTTGAAGATCAAAAGAGTGTTAATGCCGAGTGGTATTCTACCATTTGTTTACCCAGGGTGTTAGAAAAAGTTCGCGAAAGACGACCCAAAAGCCGCGTTCTCCTACATCATGACAACGCTTCTTCACACACGGCCAACAAAACAAAGTCATTTTTAGCTTCCGAAAAAGTACACTCGTCACCCATCCTGCGCATAGCCCCGACCCAGCACCCTGTGATTTCTGTATTTTCCCCAAAATCAAAGATTTGATGAGAGGTTTCACTTTTAGCAACTCCGAAGAGGCAGTGATAGCGTTCAATCAGCACGTAGAAAACATGCCTTCAGATCTGTGGTCCTCCTGTTTAAAAAAATGGTTCGATCGCGTGAAAAAATGTTTAAAATGTAAAGGAGAGTATTTTGAAAAGCAATAAACATAATATTTTGGTTGTTTTTTTAAGTTACGCAAAACTTATAGTGTGACCTACGTATAACACTGATACCTAGAGAGGTAATGAGACTAGTACAAATAAAACACCTTTGATAATGCCGTAGGACGAAACCGGTCAGGTATTATAATAAAAAAACTGTGGAATATGTGTACAAATGACTAATTTCATAATGTTTTACCTACCTATTCAGTCAACCGCACAACAAAATAGTACTTATCTACCTACAGGAAAATAAAGATGTCCTCTAACATCTAAATACTAGCGGTCGCCCGCGACTTTGTCCGCGTGGTAATTTGGAATGTTTCCCGTTCCCGTCGCTTGTAATTTTCCCGTCGTCACCCGTAATAACATCTAGCTTCTTTAAAAACGAATATCATTTCCATAAAATATGTTATAGTGAGTTAACCTTCAAAGATATAGGCTAGCTGCGGACTTTTTTTTAGAACTTTTAAAGAGGAACAATTCTTTAGTACATGGCCAGCGCACGCAATGGTAGTTCTTGAAACATATCACACTGCTGCTCAGCTCCTATTGATCTTAGCGTGATGTTATATAGCCTATAGCCTTCCTCGATAAATACGCTTCTCAACAAAAAAAGAATTTTTCAAATCGAACCAGTACTTCCTGAGATTAGCGCGTTGAAACAAACAAACAAACTCTTCTGCTTTATAATATCAGTATTAATAAAGTGGCAGTTATTTCATATAGATCGATATAGTCATGTTCGCGATTCGATTGTGTATTTAATTATAACGGAATTCAGAGAGGAAACGGTTATCTATTCAATTATAGTTTTCCTGTCGAATATAAAATTGACAGTGGCGTAAAATGATGTAATATAACACACACATATCACGCCTACATCCCCGAAGGGGTAGGCAGAGGTGCATTACACACCCACAATTTGTCAGTATTTTTAGTCCTACGTAATAGGGAGCAAGCCTATTGCCGTCACCGGGCACATTTATGCTATGGGTTATGTCCAAAATGGTCGAAAGAATTTAATAAAAAGTAGCAGCTATATTGTAAATTTGAAAAAAAAATTAAAACCCTTGCAATAAAATGTTGATGAAAGGCAACAAAATCTTACTTGCCAGCCGCTATGGCACAGCCAATTAAAGTCCTGGGCGTCTCGGACTACATACCAGCCAACATATACCAGTTTGTAATATACTAGTAGTTTAACGAACTTGCTTTTTCCATAGCAATGATGATGCTAAGCTTTTACAAAAATAAAACGAAGGTCTTAAAGGGCTGGACTCGAACCAGCGTCTTCTCCCTTAAGATTACCTACTCAAACTGAGTTACAAGACATCATTAGGTCTTAAGGCTAGTTTACACAGTGCGAGCTATCGTACGAGTCAGTCTGCCGAGTAGCTGCAATGGACTAACTCGTACTGTTTGGACGTCACTTACGAGTAACTCGCATGTGCGAGTTGGACAGTAGCTCGCATCCGAGTTACTTCAACATTTTTTGTTTTTACTCGCATGCTCGCTCGCCAGCAACTCGTACATGACAGCAGCTCGGCCGCGCTCGCATCGTATAGACGCGTTCGGCAGTAGCTCGCCACTCGCCAGTGCGAGCGCGACAGTTGTCGTGAGTGGAACCAACTCGACATCGCGGCAACTCGGGAAGACTGGACAGCAGCTACTAATGTCGTGTAGACGGCAAAGGCGAGCCGAGCTACTGGCGTACGAGTAGCTGTCTACTGTCTGGTCAGCAGCTCGCAGCGTCAAAACTAGCCATTAGATTTTGATGATATTTTTTTTTTCAGCGATTTATTTGTGAAATATTAGTTAGTAGTTTGTTGAAACGACTCTTCAAATACCTACATAATAAAAAATTAACAAAAAATCCAACTTCAACCATAAACTAAAAAGCAATTTGGGATATGTAAAGTTCTCTTCAATGCAAATTAATCAAACCCAAACACAACGTAACTGCTGTAAATCGTTGATGAGTTCCCTCGACTGGCTTTCGGCTCCCGCATCATATCGATTCCAAACCTTCATTAAATGGTAGTCCTTTACAATACCTAATGGAAAAATTAACAAACGCACTTACAATGTTTTGCAAGTTACCTTCGATTTTTCCGTGATCCGATCATCAGATCCTAGTTTCCTTATAACCACCACCTTCCACCTTGGAAATATCTCATTTCCATCAAAAAAAAGGTATTAAAATCGGTACATAAACGACGAAGTTATCCGCAAATAAACATTTAAAAAAATATATACGGTCGAGTTGATAAACATCTTTTTTTTTGAATTTAGTTAAAAAACATTACGTAGTTTATGAAAGGGAATTAAAATATTCTACTTTCTTGTTGTTTTACTTTCAACATTATTTATGTGTGCAAAGCCGTTAAATAAGTAAATATATATGACTGACAGGAGCATAAAATAGTTTTTAATGAAGAACCAAATACATATACTCGTATCTACTTTTGTAGCTAACATGGACCATGCAATACAAAACTAATTAAATATTTTGATGACGAATGGAGGAAAACGTTCAATTATCGCTAAGACATCGCGTAGGAGTTTGTTATGCCATAGTGAAGCTTTGAAAGTGGGTCACACTATGTTTATTACATTCAGTGATTACATATATAAGTCTCAGTTGTGGCAATACAATGGCAATGTGCAAGTAATCAAGTGATTTTATCTAAACAGATGGCTTGTTAGTCAACGACACGTGCACAGTAGGTACATACAACTCGTGGTATTTAGTTGTGGGGTAATTTAGCCGTTGCAGTTCTGATAATAAGACGAGATTATCTGCAGAAATTTACCAAACAGTTCCAATATTCACCCTATTATAACAAGGGGAAGTGTGGTCACTACTCACTAGTATCCTGGGTAAGTCAGAACGGACATGACGTGACGATAAAATTATATATCGCTGCAGGAGGTATATTTGAAGGGATGGGATAATAGACAGATAAAATAAATTACATTTATCGAACTACGAATTTTAGTCGATAAAGCAATTGGAGAATAGTTCCAAAACTGAGTTGTAATAATTATTTTCGATAATGAAAATAAAAAGCATGCAGTTGTCCCCTACTGTCAGGCCTAGCACAGCAGCCAGCCTTGTCGATCGTCAGATTCAGACCAATGATATAACACGAAATTTAAAAATTGTGCTATTTTGGGGTTCCGTCACCGATGTCATAGGTGGAATATATCCATCGGCTGCGAGATAGTAGAATACAACTGACACCCACAGAGACCAATGAAGGGTATGGACACAGAAATCTGTAGAATGTTCCTAAAACCTGCATTTTGCAGCACTAATACGATCGTATTAGGTTCAGAAATATATATTTAAGTACCTTCTCGAGCTCTCGAGCGTATCAGCGATCGACATCGATCCTTTGTAATGGATACGTTCTCATTGCAGCAAGGATAGAGAGCAAACAACCGCGTTGAAATACATTATAAAATATTATCTTTATATATATAACTAGTGGTCGCCCGCGAATTCGTCCGCGTGGTAATTTGGATTTTTTCCCGTTCCCGTCGCGCCGCGTCATATTTTGAACAATTCACACAATATCTTTATAAATTGTAGCCTATGTGTTATTCTGATGTAAAAGCTATATTATTGTAAAGTTTCATTAAAATCCATTCAGTAGTTTTTACGTGAAAGAGTAACAAACATCCATCCATCTATACATACATACATACTCACAAACTTTCGCGTTTATAATATTAGTAGGATTCTACAGTACGTGTGTATGTAATTGAACTCCTCCTAAACGGCTGGACCGATGTTGATGAAATTTTTTGTGTGTGTTCAAGGGGATTCCAGAATGGTTTAGATTCACAATTTGGTTCTTTTTTTTAGCGGACCCGATAGACGTTGTCCTGCAAAAAAAAGAAAAAAAAGAACCAAATTGTGAATCTAAACCATTCTCGAATCCCGTTGAACACTCACAAAAAAATTCATCAACATCGGTCCAGCCGTTTAGGAGGAGTTCAATTACAACGTCTGTTGGGTTTGCAGGACAACGTCTGTCGGGTCCGCTAGTTTTAATATATTTATTGTTTGTATCGGCTTATGTTACGTATACCTATTTTATAACCGGCAACGGCTTCTGTATTAACTCAGTTAATATTAAGCTGAGGTTAAATAGTTCTGAAGAAGCGCGATAATTACTTAAAAGAAATACTGTTAACTTCTCTGTTAACGTCAGTTATATTATGTTAATGTATGTAAGTACTTTGGTTATGTTTACGGTGATTAATTAGCAGTTATTTGTTGGTTATTAATTGTTATTAATTGACCGAGCGAGCGAAGCGTCTACTTTTCGAGATTGGATCCTTTGCTTTCAACCGTCTGTGTGTAAACTCTCGGATAAAAATTGTGAAACACCTGTTTCACAGTTTTTATCCGAGAGTTTTTGGAGAGTGACGGGAAAATTAAAAAAAAACATTAAATGTTCGCTAGGTCTACTGTTTGACCATAGGGCGATCACTTGTCATGACCATTTCAAAAGTTTCTTAGGTACGAGTATATTGAATTCCTAAACAATACTAGGAGTCTAGTAGTGAGTTTGTATTCGTGGTCGATTGCGATGAACCGGTTACACAACAAAGTAAACATTATGGCTGTGTTTAAGCTAGGTAGTGAATTGTTAACACTACGAACAGTAGTGCAACGGAAACGGTGTCAATAACTCCCAAGTTTACTTACATTACCATCGATATCGATATCTGGAGGTAGCTTGTTTAGATTAGATACCTGTAACTGTTACCAAACATTTAGGTAATAAATTATCTGAGGCCTTTTATATAGTACATACGTACAAATTTATATACGATTATGGGTCTTTCCGCAAATGGGTACAAGATCTTCTGGTATATATATATTGTATATAGGTATATTCTTTCGTCACATATTTTTTGGTCCCAAAAGGAGTGTAACTAAATGCTGCTATATTTGCCAGAGCCTATCTGTTGGTCGGTACATTAAACTACATGAAGGCGAAAGTGGCTTTTTTTTTAAAATGCTTGCCATTGCATATATGTACTTACGAGTTACTACCATTCCCTTTCTGCCTGTAAGCTAAAAGTGCTTGTGTTAGAAGTAGGCTCACGTCAGTAGTCGAGTCAGTAATCGAAGTTACGTTGTCAAAACGCAATTCCAATTTCTTAGCGACAAGGCTAATGAAGTGGAGATATATATATATATTGATATATTGTGATCCAAACATTACTAATATTTTAATTTAAATACTTATGCTACATTAACTAATAGTATGTACCTACGTTATGTCCCCACTTCACTACGCTGTAGACGCTTCAAATATATCAATACAATCTCGATGATACGAGAACGTTGCGGTGTATCAGAAGATGTAGTGAGTAAGATAGAAAAAGAGATGCTTAGATTGTTCGGGCACGTAGAAAGGATGGATGAAAGAAGATTGACGAAACAGATAGATAAGGCGGGCGTGAATGGACAGACAGGTAAGGGTCGACCTAGGCCAATGTACTTCGACCAAATCGGAGATGTTTTGACCAAAGGAGAGACCAAGAGTTACCAGTAGTTTAAGAGTACCCAGAAACGGAGAGCGTGCATGAAGATAGTTATGAAAGTGGAAGAATCGAAAGAAGTATGCCAGGATCATAGCAAGTGGCATTCAGTAGTCTCTGCCTACCTCCATGAGAAAGAAGCGTGACCTTATGTATGTATGTATGTATGTATATATGTACAATTTCTTATCTTTTAAATGATATAAACCAACAAATAAATATTACTTACGGATTTTCCAACATTCGAAGACAAACTTTCGCCATCGTACTAAGCGTTTCGGTCGTATTCTCCAAGTCTTGCTGGTTATCGTTCACGAACTGGCTGGTGGCTTCTGACAGCACTTTGAGCATGGGCGTGGCTTGTGCGTAGAACAGTGACATTCTGTTCGCCACTTCTGGACTTATGTGAGGATCTTCGTCTGGAGGCAGTTCAGCGTTGATCAAACCACCTCTCGAGACACTTCGCCTGTAGTAACTGAAGTCGTTTTGTATCGCAGGTGTTTTCATCTGTTAAACAAAAATAATTAGATAAATAAATAAGTCGAGTCAGCAAAGGCCATCTAGTCTCAAACCAAACAGAGCGTTTACTATGAGAAGTAGATATTTATCAGATAAATCTTAGGAACCGCTGCAGAGAATTCGTGAACAACTTAAGGGGATACCATCTGATCCCTAATTTCGTTTCAATCTTGCACAATTTTTTACGAAACTACTTTGACGCTACTTTATATGTTTATCGGTAATGTGATCCCGTGGGAACTAGAAACCAGAAAACAATAGCCCAGCCTAATCAGTGTTTTATAAAAATAGAGATAAAACAGCTGAAAGTCTTCAAAAACAGAGTCATCCTATCGCACAAAGAAATGGCAGATTGGTACGCAGTCAAGATATTTTTCTTATCCATCTTCTCCAGTTTCATAAACAACGACCTTTATGATGTAGGTACACGAGATATCATTTATCTTAACAAGTCTGATAAAATCGTCTCAAAGACAGTGAATTTAAACAGGTCTGAAAGCATCTGAAAACCTTTTTCTTTTGTAAATGAAGTAAGCCTGGTGGGCAGTGGCCTTTTATATGTTACCTACACTTCACCAGTTATTATTGGTCCTGAAATTGCCACTAGACGTTCACTGGCAGAGCCTCGTCCGTTGATAGGCAAGTGCACCACTTGTATGTGAGATTGGCTTAAAGTCACAAGTAATTATAAAACAATTACGTGTAGCAAGGCATTAAGTTGACCATCACAGTTATGCGACAGCTTAATGGCTTAAGTATTTGATGTGAAATTTATCTTAACGTGGAGAAATTTAATGGAGTAGGGCACGCCCAAAGTGTAGGTGTGTTTAATGGATTCAGCTATTTCGGTAATGTTACAAGGTTACCTTTAAAAAGGTGTATAAATAGCCATTTTCCTGCCGAGTTACCTTGCTAACCGGCACTTTATTATTTTTTGTACAAAACGTATTTACTGGCGAAATGAGTCTTACTGGATCCCAACCGTGTCTAAAGAGTGAATAATGTTAATTAAGTAAGTAAATACGTTCGTTATAATTTAGAAGGGGCTGAGGTGTTAATGTTGAAGATTTCTCTGACGTCAAAATATTACTAGTGGGCAGTTTGCGTATTCTTATACCATAAAATATTCTTCGTGCTGTTCGAAAAATACCTAAGCGATATTGTGATAAAAAGTAGCAAGTGTTCGCAGTAGTAGTAGTAGAAGTTAGGTCATAATCATAATATAATTTATAACAAAGATGTTTAAACACGCAATATTTGAGCAATAGATAGATTTTCTCATATCTATCTTATTGGTTAACTTGCTCCTTAACCTATTAATAACAATTGTTAGAAAGTCCGATTACTTATCGGCATATCATCATCGTTCATATCTATCATATCCAGCATCGTTTTTAATATA
This sequence comes from Nudaria mundana, assembly GCA_963556515.1. Lineage (NCBI taxonomy): Eukaryota > Metazoa > Arthropoda > Insecta > Lepidoptera > Erebidae > Nudaria > Nudaria mundana. The sequence goes on from OY748304.1 coordinate 14,231,887, forward strand.
CAACAATTTTTGTTTCTAAGATAAAAACACAGGCTTTCCTTTTATAAGAGGTCTCCTTTAAAATACAATAACTTTATGAGACGCGTTTTACATAACATCGGCAGAACTAGAGATATTTGTATATTCTTGTACTTATTTGAAAGCAATGAAATTGTTTCTAATATTTATAAATACCTACCTATAACATATGTCATCGGCAGAACAAGAATCTACAGCCTTTCCCTTAACAAGGGAAATCGCACATTCGATTTTGTGATGTATAATTTCACAAATAATTTCTATCTAAATATTTAGGGCCATTTGATTTTTAGGTAAATAGTAAAAAAAATTTGATTAACTTTGCTTAGCGTAACTTAAGTAATTCGGGATTATATTCTCTCAAATAAAACACAATTCTTCAAATTGGTCCGCAATTGACGGAGAAAATCAGTGGACACAGATAAAATAGATCATCCTTTTTAGTAGTAGGTTAAAAATCAGAAGGCGTCACCTGTTTAGTTTGTCCGGTGGATGTTATATTAGGTTACGGTACACAGATTTTCATAACACGTAACTACGGAAGTCATATTGCACACAAAGGTAGAGTAAACAAAGTTGCTTGCCGAAATACGATTGTTAGCAAATTTATTCAGAACCACAAAGAAATAAATGTAAATACGATGCATGAAGCCTGTGAGTCAATATTGTGGAGGTCAGGCCGAGCCTTACTTTCTACAACAATGACTTCGAAACGCCCTATACAGTGGGTGACTAATCTAGACAGCTTTGCAATTGATTAATTACGGCGATTAAAGTAGCGAACCGTTGCTTAATTAACTTACTATTTAGAAGGAAGTTCATGAATTTAGTAGAAAGATAATGAATAATTTCGTGTCGATCTCGTCACCTTGAAGGAGTAGGTAAAGCATATTTTAAGCCCATATTTCACCACCAGCTATCCACGTAATAGAAGGCCAAAAAGCTGTTGTCGCTAAACAAGAACATTTATAACCACAATCGTCATCCACTGAGGCATTTCCCATCCCAGTTGGGATTTGTCGGCTTTTCTGTCTAGCTGATCTTCGATATTTTCCGTGAAGCGACAATACAAGTCAATACTATCTATTAAACACCGAATGGAACTGTGAATAAACTTTAACAAAAAAATATAATTCACTCAAAAGATTATTCACATGAACAAAGATCAACGTTCGTACTTTCGAGTTCGTATTTGTGTAGAAGTGACAACGAATTATGAACTGAGTTTTATAAATGTGAAGGTATTTATTAAGACTTGCTAAAACTTTCGACAGGCGAGTGCCAGACTGCATGAGACTGGCGATGACCTAGGAGCAACGACTTCGCAAGGTTGAGTTCATCATGGAATTGCATCACATAAGTACATACTTATAATCAGTCCTGTTTCCCCGAAGATGTGGGCAGAAGTTTACATATCGTTAGTAACTTTGTTGGCCCATTGTTAAGTAGGTAGGGGTGCTACTGCCGCTATAACGGGTAACATTGGTTAACCAGATCTTCATCCGTCGAGCAGGCAGCAGACAGGTGTACCACTTGCAGATTAAGCCGGGCCTCTAAGATATTGGCAGAAATACTATTAGGCACCATGCACTCTTTAGATACAATAACTAGATGACTGATGACGTCATAACGCAGCTGATTGTTGTTGAATAATGCATTACACATTATTAGATCATTTGAGAGCTCAATAATCTGACGATTACATAGTAGGATATTACTAATTGGGTTATTGTACGCAATTTGTTTATGTATGTGTAAAGGTACTGAGGTATTTATAACTTACCAAGCGTGGCAAGGTAACATGACAAGAGACAGAATTGTCCAGATGATTCATTTTGTGTCATGAACTCATGACATTCAAGCGTAAGGCCAGTCTGATAATTTCACATCACAAACGTACTTTATTTATAGAGTATACTTAAATCAGAGACTGTTTGTTGGTATCAATTCAGGAGTTAAAAGGATATTGAAAAGACAAGTCGAAGAAGCAAAAGATTACGCCAAGATTGTAGCAAGTAACTACTATGTACGGACTGCCACGCTCGAGGTCTCGGGTTCGATTCCCGGGTCTGGTGGATAATGTATAATTCTCTTTAGAATTTTACCCAGATAATTATCCCAGAGTCTGGAACTTGTGCCCGGTAAATGGCAATAGGCTCGCCCCCTATTACATGGGACCTAACATAGCTGGCGAGATGTGGGTGTGTTTGCACACCTCTGCCTACCCCTTCGGGGAAAAAGGCGTGATGCTATGTTATGTTATGATGTAGCAAGTAAAGAAAATCTATAGTCTGAAGTCTCTGCCTACCCTAATGGGAAAGAGGCGTGACTGTATGAATAAAGCTTTAATATTTGAGTCAGTAAACTGACATCTTTCATCAATTTTGAGCATTTCTGCCAGTTATATACAAATTATGTAAATATCAACTTACTTTATATTCGTCGAATTTTAAGACGAATTCTAATATTTCCGCGAACTGCTTGACTAACGCTTGTTGTTGTTCAAGGTGCTGCGTGGGACTCATAGCACCACCCACCAGGGACCCCAACAAACGTGGGACAACCTGAAACAATCGAAAGTAATATTAATTGGCGATAGGTGTTGAATGATGACAGAGGGGAGAACGTCTCGTGGATGAGTTGTAATCGCGTAATTTAACACATTGAAAGGTTAAGCAACATCTATCCAGGCGGGTCTTAGGATGGGTTGGTTAGGATGGAGCCCTCCGTGCCTCAGAGAGCACGTTCAGCCCTCTGTCCCTGGTTGTCATACGAACATCTATGGCAGGCGTTACAGATATTTGGAACCCTAATACAGAATTCGACTGGCCATACTTCTACTTTGATATCGCCCATGGGTTGTGCAGGTCAGATGGCAGTCGCTTAACGGAAAATATCGAAGTTCAGACCTCGACTGAGTTGGCTCGGTCGATGGTGAGGTGTTGAATAATGAGTACGAAGACAATCAGTGGGTTCAGTAACTCGATTCTGAGGTTATCCTGTCCTTTTGGGGGAACCTATTCCTTTCCTTATAGATAACATACTTAATATACACACACACACATCACGCCTATATCCCCGAAGGGGTAGGCAGAGGCGCATTACATACCCACAATTTGCCAGTATTTTTAGTCCCACGTAATAGGGGGCAAGCCTATTGCCGTCAGCAGTTATATTATAATTTTGAAAAATAAATTTAGAACTCGTTGCCTTGCGATAAAATAGTGATAAAAGGCAACAAAATCTTACATGCCAGAAACATAAACATCTGATGGCATTATCTAATTATTATTATAGACACATTTAGTTATTCAGCCTTCCAAGTATCTTTTTCATAATATAATATGTAATGAATGATGAATATAATAATTTAATAAACACACGTGGTTTGTTATCAACTGCAACGAGTTGTTTTAACTTGTTGTTGTAGGAAGGAAAAGAACCAATACATCATAAATACCTACTAGTTGTTACAAAACTATGTTTATTATTTTGTTTGAGTACATATTGAAATCTTTTTGTATTTAAACCGAAGGAAATACATTAGCCGCAAAACCGTTCGATTAAGTGGAAGGCAGAGTTTAACACGTTTTAATGCCCATATTTCCCCAGATATTTGAACCTACGTAATAATAGGCGAACTTTTTGTAATTTCCCGGAACTTTACGTATACATATCGTCTTTCGGCAGCGTGGTCGGTAGTGCATCGGCTTTCGACTCTGGAGTCTTCGGGGTTCGAATCAAATATTTGTGTAGGCCACAAATGTTTGATTCGGAGTTTGGGTGTTTTCTATGTATATTATGTATGTATTTAGATATATAAGTATGTTTATCAGTTGTCTAGATCCCATAGCACAAGCTTAGGTATAGCTTAGTTAGAGCTAGATGCCGTTGAGTGAGCATGTCCAAAAACATTTATTTTATTTCAGCAAAAATTCACAAGTATTTAGTGGCCTTCGAACCCCGTAAAGACTGCTGATGCTTTGGCAAATGGCCCTTTCGGTCATTCGAATTGTTACAAATTAGTTAAGTGAAACCGGCGGAGGCGGCTAGGCACTGTTCAAAACAATGTGCGGAAGTAATCATATTCATCTGATTAGACTGCATCGAACGCTTATTGGGTACGGGAGAGTCAAATTAATGTTTCGATTATTGTTTAATGGCGGTAACATACTTTAGTATTGTATCTGAAGTATATTAAATGGCTCCTAGTTGTCGAGAAATATATTACAAAACACTCACTTTTATGCATCGAGTCAGATATTATTATTAGTTATATACGTAGGTTACACTATAAGTTTTGCGTAACTTAAAAAAACAACATGTTAAAACCAAAATATTATGTTTATTGCTTTTCAAACTACTCTCCTTTACATTTCAAAAATTTTTTCATGCGATAGAACCATTTTTTAAAACAGGAGGACCACAGATCTGATGGCCTGTTTTCTACGTGCTGATTGAACGCTATCACTGCCTCTTAGGAGTAGGTAAAAGTGAAACCTCTCATCAAATCTTTGATTTTGGGTAAAAAACAGAAATCACAGGGTGCTAGGTCGGGGCTATGCACAGGATGGGTGACGAGTTGTACTTTTTCGGGAGCTAAAAATGACTTTGTTTTGTTGGCCGTGTGTGAAGAAGCGTTGTCATGATGTAGGAGAACGCGGCTTTTGGGTCGTCTTTCGCGAACTTTTTCTAACACCCTGGGTAAACAAATGGTAGAACACCACTCGGCATTAATACTCTTTTGATCTTCAAGTGGAATTGTACAGATGGAACCCGTAGCTGAGAAAAAAAACGCGATAATTTTTTTACCAACGTTTCTCGCCTGCCTCACTTTTGTTGGCTTGTTCTCATTTTCAAACACCATTCACAAGATTGCTGTTTTTTATCGGGTTCAAAACAATAAATCCACATTTCGTCTCCTGTGACAATGCCATAAACAGCATTAGAATGTCCGTGGTCGTACTTCAGTAGCATCTGTGAGCACCATTCCACGCGAGCCCGCTTCTGCTCCGCTGTCAGTTCACGAGGGATCCAACGACAACAAAGTTTCCGAACTTTCAATTCTTCGTGTAAAATTTTCTGGATTTGACTCATACCAATCCCCAATAGTCCTCGAATTGTCTCATAGGTAATCCGCGGGTTTTCTTCAATTAACCGTTTAACAGTAGCCACATTATTTTCGTTGACGGCAGTTGAAGGCCCTTCATGAAATCGTCATGTAAAGAAAATCGAGCTCTCTCAAATTCAGCAAACCATCGCCTCACGGTGCTCAAACAAGGTGCTTCTCTCCCAAAAGCATTTTGAAGACGAGCGGCACAGTCTTGCGGAGAGAGAGAACTCTTAAAATCATAAAAAATCATCGCTCTAAAATCTTTTCGAATTAATTCCATTTTCGTTTCATACGTACAACTTTGATGTGTGATAAAAAACAATTGACAAATGATTTCCCGCCAATTGCTTTTGTTATTACTAAGAAGGTTGCAACGTTTAAAAAAATATAACATTCGAAATTCAAATAGTTCCGATTAGCAAGAAGTGCAAAACTTTTAGTGTGCCCCATGTATAAATCTATGCTTTTATGTGTCAAAAAGTAATCAAGATGTCAGCGAAGGTTTTTTAAAGTAAATGAAAAATATGGAGATCGATTTGTTGCTGAGCGCGTAGCTGGTGCCTTTTTAGGTTACCTCTGGCGCTCCGCAAAAATCGGGTTCCCAGACGCTCAATTGCAATACTGAAAAACGTTTCTTTGTCCCGCACCGTGAACTAGTTAAGTAATTAGTTCTTCTATGTGGGAAATATCAAGCATTACCTTGACATTGGCGAAATCATCGATGAACATCGTATCATTATCCATATATACTTGTACTACCCAATAACCGATATAATAAACGATGTGAAAATTCAGGAACTGTCTACTCTAATGACATTCATTACTGCTCAATGGTTAACGCGTGATTCAGTTACAAACATCCTATCCAAACCTTATTCTTTAACCTATGCAATGTTAGTTGGATTTAAGAAAAGCACATTAAACATTACAGATTACAGAAAGTACGCAACTTCTTGATGCAAATAAATGCCACTTCTGGCGTATAGGGCTTTGTGTAGATAGACCCGAATCACTATTTCAGACATTTTTCAATTTGTCTTGCTAGGTTAATTCCCTGCTTTTCCCTACCAGTTATTACCATGCTTTTAATAAAGAATTGATGTTTTATAAAATACGACCGTAGTAAGTAGCATAGCAAGACATTGTTTAATTCGTGGCCATAGTCGCCACCGAAAGGTATAATTAAAGACATAAAAAAATCAGTCGCACGTAAGCTGATGATGAATCATTGATGAGTGGATGTGCTATTTTTAACGTCCTAACAGCAACAGAATAATTTTGGTATACGCCGCAGATATTTAAGTATGTACAATGCAAATAAGTACTTATAAGCTGGGGAATAAAATGAGCGATATATTGAAAATAAACTGAAGCTCATTTATTTCAAAAATATGAAGAAACAGTCTGTACAATTGGTATCAGTTGTTTTGTTCTTAGCATATAGGTTCGGCCTAGTTTGACGTAAGATAGACAGCGTTGAAGAGAAATATCCTACAAGCTCTTCTGCACCACATTAGAATTATTGATTTATCTTTAGGTAATGATAGACAATGGTTTGATCGATATCGAGTGGCGCAGGGTAACTTGTGCGTGCTCGGGAGGTAAAACGACTTTTCAGGGTTCCGTAGTAAAAGTCTCGGAACCCTTATAGTTTCGTCATGTCCGTCTGTCCTCGGCTTTCTCGGAAATGGAAGTCCTTTTTTTTTTTTTTTTTTTTTTATATTTGGTTCGCCAAATTGACGCCGCCCGCCTGGTGGTAAGTCGTGACGACGTCTAGCGATTGTGGGCCACTCTCACAGCACACATTACTATTGAGAGTGGCCCTCAACTTGACGACCTACTGATGTGCCTCTTCACGCTCCGCTCCGAACCCAGGATTATATGTGGGAGGAAACACGTGCACAGGCAGGGCGTTCCAGGCCACTATCGTTCGGCAGAGAAACGAACGTTTAAAACGTTCGGTTCTCGCGAACATGCTATCCACTGTGTGGGGGTGGCATCTCTGCCCGGCACGAGTCGTTCGGGATCGGAAGGAAGAGGGTGGGATCAGATTGAAGAGCTCTTCAGAACACTCGCCGTGGTAAATACGGTAGAATGCGGCCAAGGAAGCTATTGTTCGGCGCTGAACTAGCGGCTCAAGGCTTCCCGTTACCTCCGGACAATCTATAATACGGATAGCCCGTCCCTGCATAGCGTCGAGAGCGTCCAGCAGATACTTCGCGGAGCCGTCCCAGAGGTGAGATCAGTATTCGACGCAGGGTCTAATCTGCGTCTTGTACAGCAGACACCTCTGGTCCGGTGTAAAGAATCTCTTTACCTTATTCAGTATTCCTAGTTTCCGCGAAGCTAGCCCTATACATCTTTCGATGTAGTTTTTATTATTGAGCTCTATGAACGAACGTCTATGCCAAGGATATCAAGGTTGTCCTTCATTGGTAATAATGCATTCTGAAGAGAGGGTAGGGGAAGGAAAGGGGATTTCTTCGCAGTAAATGCACACGCCTGTGTTTTGCGGGCATTGAACTCGACCAGGTTCTCGGTACCCCATTGAGAGATACTGTCGAGGTTACGGTCGAGATCAGCCACGAGTCGTCGTCTCTCCTCCTCAATCTCAGATCGCCCCGCCGTCGGACGAACCGAGTAACTCCCGTGCAGTGTGCTGTCATCTGCATAGCAATGAATGTTCCCGAGGGATAGCATATCATTGATATGCAGAAGAAAGAGAGTTGGTGATAGTACGGACCCCTGCGGTACCCCGGCATTCACTTGCAAGAAGCGAGAAGCCTGGCCATCGCAGAGGGCCCGCACTCGGCGCTCGTTTAAAAAGCTGGCAATCCAGCTGCACAGTTGAGGAGGTAGACCATATGCCGGAAGCTTGGAAAGGAGCGAAGCATGCCAGACCCTATCGAAGGCTTTGGCGATGTCCAGGCTAATAGCCAAGGACTCGCCGTGCCTTTCCATAGCCCCACCCCAGACATGCGTTACGAATGCCAGAAGATCACCCGTTATAATGAACTTTGAAGGAAAACTATAACGGATGGTATATAACTCTGTTAGTTAGGAGTTATTGAGGCTTTAATGGGTAACTGCTATCCTATCTTATGCGTGACCCGACACGCACTTGACTGGTTTTTTTTCATTAGTCTTTGCAGTAATACTATCACTATGAAGAACCTATTGTTACTGTACTTTAGGGTAATGTACCATCTTATCAATTTGAATAATTCTAATGTTATCTAAAACAATATTTATTCAAACACACATTGTGTTGCCATCCTTAAATGTCTACTGACATTCCTAACGTACCAGGAGATGGACCGAATGCGAATTGTCGGGCCCCTTATATGTCGTGAATGATCCTTTGTATGTAGCACTCGTCAAGGTTGAACAAAGTAATCCTGTGTTACAAATTGTTATTGGTATTAGTATAGATATTTGGGGCGCAGATAAGATTAGGTATTAGTAGTAGTATTAAAGATTTATTTACAATGCTAAATACTGCAATAATATCTTAACGTGAATTTGGTAATGCTAAAGCACCGTAAATCCCGGCCCCGTTTGCCGTTAGCGTGAGCACTCTTATTCGAATTGGGCATGATTTTGACTCGCTGGTGTCAGCGGCTTTGCCTACGTCTTATGGTTTCATTGTTCACAATACTCACGGGAGCACATTACCGGGTTAAAAATTAACCTATAGCACTCAGGGATAATGCAGCTACATAATTTGTGAAAGCATTTTCTAAATGGGTTCACTAGTTCGAAAGATTACCCAAAACATTGCACTTCTATTGTACAGAAATTACTTAATGCAGTCTGTGAATGTATAAATTAACAGTACTTACAGGCAAATGTAATTAAAAACTTAGCGCAATTAGGAGCGTACGTATGATCAGCAGTCGAGGGCTTAATCAAATTAACACCAGTTAACGACCAATTGAGAGATTTGAGCCGTAAATTCACCCATCTCGTTGACGCAGATGTGTAATATTGAAACTGCACGATAGTGGTGGTGTCATTCTTTTTATAGAATCGTCTAAGTTTCAATTGAATTCAAGTTTAAATGTGGCGTGGGTGAGTGTCTCTATTAATAGCTAAATAAGCGACAAATGCGGTCATAGAAAATACGTCTCGATTCATAAACCACCTTTTATTCAGGCCGACTTGCTAGGTCCATTGATTAAATCTTGAAATTGAATTTGGTACTTTATTATCATGATTTGTATTTGTTGGTTAATGCTACCAAACTACCTTCATATATGAGAATATAATAGAGATATATTAACGTTAATCTTCGAAGTTACTGAACAGAATTACTTGGCAGCACCAAAAAAAATGGCGTCACGAAAGATTTGGGGGCAACAGCAAGAGTAATGTGATTTTTATAACCGTTATTGTTTAAATAAATTACACACGTAATAAACAGAAAGTTTGCATTCTACCGAGTGCAATGTACTATATGCACTATTTACTTTGGTTCCACACGATGATCTTCTGTCTAATACATAGACAGTTACTACAAAACACATAATGTAAGTATGTGTTTTGCTCCTGTGATATAGAAGTATATAAGAATTTGCATCTACCTTGGTTGAATGAATGAAACATTATTCTACTATAAAAAGCTGAAAAGTTTGTTTCGTTGAACGCGCTAATCTTCGAATTATTTTCGGGTTGAACAATCAATTCATTGCGGAAGGCTATGGAATAGCATCACACTACGATCGATAGGAGTGGAGCAGCAGTGAAAAACAACGAACAATTCCATTCTTTAGGTGTTGCATCTACAAGACTTTTGAAAAAAAAAATAACTATGCGTATTAATTAACAAGTAATTGCAATTTATGATGCCATTTTAGTTAAATATCGCGTACTACAGGGCTTTTTATGCAACATGCAAAAACATTGCATGGAAACATAAAAGGTTAAAAAAGTATCTATGTTTCCAGAGCATTGCATAAATTATAGCCAAAACTTACGCTTTAAACACATTTTCATTTCCCACTCGCTCAAATGCGAACCATGTTTCCATAGCATAAAATTCAGAGTGAGTTTCATCGCCCGGTAAAAGTTCGTTATTATTAATAATTTATGCAATATCATGACTACCCACGTCAGTTTGGACCTGCTGTTGACTTCAGCTTCACTGATTGCTTTCAGAATAATTAAAGGAAGTTTGTTGACGTTCCTACACAAAAGATGGTTGACATTCTTTTGCAGTTGAGGTCATGATAAGACAAGACCCTGTTTAAGTCGTTTAAAGTTCTTGTCTCATCGTATATTTATAAAGGACATTTTAATCAAAAAAATGCATTGTTTTGTTTTATTTGTTAAGATATCCTTCGATCAAACATGTCTTTAGGAATAATACATCGATGTATCTTATCTAGCTACAAAAAAAAATTGATTTTTTTTAAAAACCACGAGTTAAAAAGTAATTGAAAAAGGATAAAATAATTTAAAAGTATATCCGTCGCGGGCAGATATCTTCTTAGCTTATTTGTTTATTGCGTCTTTGTTATACAGGGTGTAACATTTAAATGAGTCAGTGAAGGAAAGTCTGAAGACATACGAAGATCTGTTCTTAGGAGCCATGTAATTTTTTAGTAAAAATAAACTTTATATTATATCAGTCACTTGGAAGGTGATACAGGACACTTTCAATCTAGGAATAAGTTTCGATGATATAGGTACGGGAATCGCAAAACGGGAATACCACGCAAGTCATGGTCGAGACAATAAATATAATAATAAAATTATGAAGACTAGAAACGTGAATTTATGAAAAACCGCCTTCTATGAGACACCCAGAGGGTACGAGAGATTACAAAGAGTAGAAATTACACGTGTAGAAAGTTGCAGGCGTCTGCATATTTATACTTCTTCTTATTAGGTACAAATACGCAGGTGCGATTGTAATAGTTATAACGGACTGACATTAAAATACCATATGTCTCATTCACGTATATCATGTATATATATGGAAGACAAAGAATAAAGCTTACACACTGGTCCTTCACATACGACGTATGCCACGCGACGTAGGAAACAGCGGTACACTGGTACGAGCGACTTCTGACGTTTACGTTATCTACGCGCTATGACACTTTAAACGTGTGTGACAACGTCATACGCGTGGTACAGCATAGTCTAGTCGACACGTTGAAAATGGTACAAAATAGAGATACTGCTCTTAAAATTATGTGCGATAGCTCATTGGATTCGGAATGCCGCCTAGAAAAATGTGCTAAAAGCGTGTATTAGCACATAAAAAATTGCAAAGTTATAAACAATTAAAGATGAAAAAAAATGGCATTTGGTTTTTTGCCAATATTTCATAAACTATTATTATTTAAGAAATTTCAAAAAAAGATTCTGAATCTGGAGGAAATTTCCAATAAAAAACTCCTAACTTCCGGAACTCTATCTCCATTATTTATAATTTTAATTTAACGCTGAAAATAGACCTATTTTTATACTTTGTTTATAATAATTTTTTTACTTGAACAACATTACTTGGATTTTTCAGTTTTTGTTCAAGTAAAAAAAAATATTATAAACGAAGTATAAATATTTTGAACTTTTATGGCACGATCTTGTTAAGTATGTGGGTAAGAAAGGTTCTACGAGGCGAAAATTTTTTACAACTATTATTTAAACATTTTTTTTCACTTACAATTAAGACTGAAGTTCAAGAAAATTTTGTTAGTTAACAATTGTTTAACTTGTTGAAAAATTCACTTTAAGTAAAATTTCCAACGGGAATAAATTATTTATAGTGTTCAGAATACACCATATTTTTTTCAAATTCAAAAAAAAATTAAATACCTTAAATAAATAAATTAATGTGCCGTACTCGCTTTTGATGCCGCGCGCGCAATCAAAAAATATCGCGCGCAGACCTATTTTCAGCGTTAAATTAAAATTATAAATAATGGAGATAGAGTTCCGGGAGTTAGGAGTTTTTTATTGGAAATTTCCTCCTCTTTCAGAATCTTTTTTGAAATTTCTTAAATATTAATAGTTTATGAAATATTGGCAAAAAACGAAATGCAATTTTTTTTCCATCTTTAATTGTTTATAACTTTTGCAATTTTTTATGTGCTAATACACGCTTTTAGCACATTTTTCTAGGCGTCATTCCGAATCCAATGAGCTATCGCACATAATTTTAAGAGCAGTATCTATATTTTGTACCATTTTCAACTTGTCGACTAGACTAGCATAGGAACACGTGAATCTGGCGCGGTGACGCGTAGACAGCGTGGTGAATGACCAGTGTGTCCGTTACCATACAAATTCGCTTCGGCCGCCAGAGCCTGTTCAGATGTCATAATGCGTGGTGTACGTCGCATGTGAAGGATGAGTTTGCCCGTCCCTTAAAGGCCTGGGCCAAAAGCAGGACAGGCGCAGCGCCTGAGCGGGGCAGGTCAGTTGCGTCGCGGTTGATGTCACACCAGGAACATGAGCAGTCAGAAAGCAGTTTGAAGGCGGTCCTGCTTTATAACCGCGTTATGTGTGTCGTATCGATCGCTTGTATTGAATTACAACCGCTTGTAACTGCGCTGCGTCTGTCCAGCTCAACTGCTCTAGTGTGACCACTCAAAATGGCGGAAGTAGTAATACAACGTGTGCTAACTGCGCCTGCGCTGCCACCGCCCCGCGTCTGCGCTGCTCCCGTCCAAATGTTTTAGAAAAGCAGTGCGTGCGCGGCGCAGTGGCGGAGCAGGTATCGTTCAGCGGGCCCGCGTTTGTTCAGTGTGTCATCCCTCATATAACTACATTATTTACTAACGTAGACGCACTGCTACCGCACTGCTACCGCGCTGCAACTGCTTTTGGTTTGCCCAAGCCTTAAATGGTACTTGATACTAGTAAAGATTTTTGATTACTAGTATAAATACCATTACTTAAATATGTTTATTTTTAACCACGGAAATAATAATTGGTGGACATGATACACCTGCTAATTAAGTAAAAAGGTGTGTATACTGTGAGAGTGTATTTTAAGTCTGAGAGCAGCTGCTGGACAACAACAACGTAAAAATAATCTATGTGTCGGTTAACAGCTGTTACTTTACAATCTTTTTACGATAAGTAAAATGTACAGAATACTTTTTAAGAACGCACATACAACCGAAGCGAGTGACTTGCAAGGTCTGGGCATACAACACACGAAGTCACGAATTTTTCCAGGAAGTGGCGCTTTTATGAATGTTTCTCTACGAACTGGTGGCTCAGTTCGTCACAGTGATGTAGAGAAATTTAAGAGGGATAATTAAATGCACAGCAAAAATCTTATCGCTCCTCAATTTATAAGCATCAGATAAACATTTCTTCCAATTGTAAAACAATACTAGCAGTAGAAATAATTCAATTCAATATACATCAATAGTGTATTGTATTTTTTTATTAATGTAATGTAGTGTATTGTATACTTTTAACAAATGCGTCCAAAAACATATTTAACGTACAAAAAATATGATTTGCATACCAAAATAAACTGATTGCACAGCAAAACCTACCGAAGTCTTATGGCTATCCGACTTGGACAGATTAGGTAAGAAGGCTAAAGACGGAGCACAGCTTCCGCCTTTAGTCTTAGTGGTAATTTTTAGGATTCCGGACCCAAAGGGTAAAACAGGAAACCTATTACCGAGACTTCGCTGTCTTTCCGTCCGTCTGCCGTGAGCTGTATCTCATGAACCGTGATAGTTAGAAAGTTGAAATTTTCACAGATGATGTATTTCTGTTGCCTGTATAACAACAAATACTAAAAAAACAATATAATACGGCGCCGACTCGCACTTGGCCGTTTTTTTTAATATCTAGTAATGGTCTTAGATCAATCCGACTTGGATAGGTTAGGTTACCTTAGTATTTTTAAATAAATAGCTATGCATCACGAACTTAAATTGCTGCTGAAATTAATTGAGCGGAGTTTACGAAGCTCTTTCTTAGACGACTCGTGTATTTCGTTCGTGATCGAACTCCTCCTAAACGACTGCACCGATCTTTTTGAAATTGGGCACGGTCATAGTGACCATCACCGCGAGTGCATATATCTGAATTCATAAAAATCAGTCCAGTCGTTTAGGAGTTCGACCCGGATCGACAAACTCAGCTCAATTATTGCAACAGCAGAATGCATTGCATACCTAGTATATTTTGAGGTAAGGTATTTTTTTAGGACAAAAAGAAGGTATTTTGATTAGCAGTTAAAAACCCAATTTAAAAGGTCCATAACAACAATAACAGCCCTTTCTCAGCCTTGTAAGTACTTACATTATATTAACTATTTTGTGCTTTAGTTCAGTATCTCTATTTAACAAATTTATACAATTATACTTAATTTTTTTTTTTAAATATGTCTGTGTTGAATAGTTCATTTATCAAGTAAGACTACTATAACATCACGCTATCAACTGGAGATCACTACAATGAAAAATGTTGAATAAATAATTCAACGCGCACTAAGTCGAGGGCGTTCGTTAGTGTTTGATATAAGCACTCAGTTCTGTACTGCTATCGAAATATACTAAGCTTTAGTTGCATAAATGGGCTTGTCAGAATATTTTATGTTCACAGTTACCACGTTGCAAAATGCCGCAGCGCGGTTATATTGTACCGCAGCACGCCTTATGAGGACCAGTATCAACAATATACCACAGTCATGCCCTCATGCAGCTTATAAAACATTGTCGTCTCTTTCCATTTACGATATGTCGACAGAGATGTAAGGTCCAGCACTTGATAGTATCAATAATTTATTAGTCATACCTTGGTTGACGTTAGTTGTCATTGTTTGGACTAAAATGGTCCGGTGTTCGTTACTGGTGGGAATGGTAGTTTGGACATGACATTATACCTAATGTAGGTGCAATTACATTTCGGAAATGGAAGTTCTAACATACCCTGGCAGTCAACTATTGGTCTAGTTCTGGCAATCTATTTGCAATTTAGATGTCTTGCTTGTATTTTCAAGTCACATCTCAATGTGGCTGTTTAGTAAATTTATTTTGAGATGTAACTTAATCGAAACTCAAAGTTCCGATAATGGATGTAATTTGGACAAGAATCAAGTCGTAGAAAGGCAAGATTAATGCGTATTTTATGATTGAACGTAATAAAAGGTTGCGGGTTGCGTGGGATCTAATAGGATCTCACCATATTTGCTATTTATTACACGGAGGATACTCATTTATTTGCTTTTTAAGGTTTACATCCCACAAGAATGTTTTCATATTGTTTTAGAAAAGGATTGAAGTGTCGCGTTTTAATCACACTTCAAATTTCTCAGATAAGCGTAATTAATTATACTCAATAAGAGCATTTTTATGAGCCTAAACTTGCTACAGCTGCTGTCGTGATGCTGCACCATCAATTCGAGTTTCTTCCTAAGTACTGAAACGGTTCAATTAGTATTTTAGCAATTACTTTATGCAGTCTAAAGTCTAGGCGGTAGAGTTGTAACGCTCGGTTTCGTTTGTACCGTCCCAGGCGTTAAGTCTCGCGTTTTCGAAGCATGATGCCCTTTTTTTTAATGCCGCGGCCGCTCCTTCGTCCGTTGCCGGGCGTCTCTGGTACGCACCAGAAGATATTTCCAGTGGCGAAGCATGATGCCTTAGATAATGTGACACTGTACAATATCGGTAGTACACTTATTTTTTAATTGGCAGAGGCCGTAATGGGGGCTTAAGTCTGCCGGCGCCTTAGGGTAATCCTTCCATAGGAGAAGAAAAGAGAAGTTAAATGCAGTAACTCCAAATTGCACTAACACGATCAGTAAATAGTTTTGCAAAACATCGTAATCAATTTAACCCTTAAACATAAAACCTTGTTTATTCATTAAAAAAAAAAGAAGAAGTCCGTTACAAATGCTAATATTTTGCCAATCATTTAGTTTGACTGAACACTGCCCTGCAACTGGACAAGTGCCCCTATTGACTTTTGGAAATCTTTATATTATGAGCATGGGTTAACCATCATCGTAACCCATATTTTCCTCACATTCTTCTACAAAAATTAATAAATTAATACCAAAGCTATTCACTTACAAACGTAACTTCTAGCACTTATAGTAACTAAATTGAATTGAACTATGACATTCAAACTAAAAATAACCCTTGCCCCAGCCTCCGGACACGCATTGTTGTTATTAATTTATGCTTTATAAATCAAATAATATAACTAATAAATGGTTTCATTGCCCTGAGAGGATGCAGCATGCGTTATCATATTTGATGGGGCATTCTCTCACGAGCGAGAGAGTTGTGATCGCAATGATTGGATGATTGTCACTACACATGTGAACGTGGGGTTAAGTAACCACCATATTTTGGTTATTAGAAAATAACAAGAGTTGTATTCACCAGGATTTTATTAATTTCTTTTTCAAAAATTCTGGTGACTGATACATGTATCTCAAAGGCAGAGTAATTGTTATGATAATCTGTATGTAACCTTTGTAAAAACGATCTGTTTAATTAAATCTAAGTGTGAAATTAGTGCCGCTACACCAATTTTTTTTTTAATTAATATAGGATAGTATAGAAGTGATACAAGCTGTTGTACGCTTAACCGACTAGCTATCCCACGGAGGCAGTCATCTATATAATTTTTAATACCTTTAACCTTTATAATAAGTTGACCTTTTAGCCAAGTTGCGCTAGTCCTTGTAAAGAGTAGGTAGGTGGTACCTTTCAAGCATGACCGAGCGTAAGTCTACTGCCTCTTCATATTATTTATATTTAGTCTTCATCTTTATTCTTTACTGTACCGCCCGAAGGTGCGCGGGGAGCAACGCACCAGAAGGCAGCCGTTACGGCCAAAGACGGATATTGATCAAGTCGTGGGTCAGATACGGCGCTGGGACAGGATGGGATCTTGCACAAGTTCGAGGCTCTATGTTTTCACGGACCTCGGTGCGCGCTACCTGCAGGATTCGGCATAACTGTACAGAAGCAGGTCAGAAGAGTTGCGTACTGTGGGAGTCTCAGCCCTCGCACGCGACGCGGGATAATAACGGACCCCAAAGATGCGGGATAACACCCGACCCAACAACCTGACAGAGGCCGCACAGGTGGCCATAACCAAAGTCTGCCGGCACCATAGGGTAATTCTCTACCCAGGGCGCTCGCCAATGGACGACGAGGAGGCCAAAGTGTGAGGCCTCGGATTAAAAATAATCGCCTGAAGTTGGCCTGGGTCATGGAGATACCGATAGGGCCCCAATATTCCTAGACCAACACATTAGTACGCCAGTACTATTCTATCTATTCTGCAGTATATAAGTATTTTAAGATCATAAATGAGGTTTTATTAGTCTTCTAAATTAACAAGACAGTAACAGATACAGTAGATAGGTAGAAAGTAGAATGGAACTGTTAACTTGATCACATAAATTGAATAATGTATAACGAGGGCATTACCTCGCCTTAACTACAAAAGGAAGAGTCGTCATTATTACAGAAATGCAAGAAATAGATTAACTGGCAAGTTACTACACTCGAAAATATGTGAACATCATAATATCTTTAAATTTTACTGACTGAGTCAGCCTGATCCCTGGTCGAAACTTCAGGGAAACTCTATACATCTAATATCTACAAGTTAAGTAGCTTGAAAAAATAAAATACAGCTCGAGTGTTGGTGTTACACTAAATAATTTCAATAGGGGTTTTTTGGACCCTATCAAATACCCGAGAGAACACAGTCGACTGTGTTGATGACTCGCAAAAGAGTCTTGTCTATAGTATTAGTGGACTCTGAATTTTGGAATTCCTTATCTCTTGATTGATAGTCCACCTACCCTGCCATCAATCAGCATCATTAACATCGTCACATGCATCGAGTTAACGATATCACACCACCACACCAAGCTACATACATGACCGAATTATACGACTGTGGAACCTACCGAATACACACATATCTTGGGTGTGACTAAGTATTTATTGATGAGGATTAAACCAGGAAAACTACATTGAAATTGTTTCGCATCTAGTTAACACTAGACGGCTGGAAGATACGCGGCAGAGGCGCAGTGTGGGTGAGAGACCTTGTCCGATAAACGCAGGAGGGACACCGGACACGTTGATATATTTATTACATTTACTAGTCTATTATACCACCCGGTGTTCATATCTTCGCACAAATACTTAATAGAAGGCGTGTCTATAGAGTAATAAACACAATATTTCAGTAACACGACGCGAGGGGAAAGATATAATCCATGGGTTGTGAAGAAGTTGTTTCGAACTTCTTAAGGTTTTTTTTCAACCAAATCTAATGAGTCATAGTCATTACAGTGACACCAGTGGATACGGTGTGTAGCTTACTATGAAATGCCATCGACTCAAGTTATGCCAAAATAGTCATTGATTTTAATTCAACCTTTAAATCTATTAATAATACTCGTAATATTGATGTATGGGTTGCTATTTAAATTCTGCATATTCTAAGTCTGTCATTACGGGGCGTTTGGAAGTGGCAACAGTATGAATGGCACATAATAAGGAGCAAATGTTATTGTAGTACGTTTCACTTGCCGGAAACACGTACGTACCGGTGCCGAAAAGATATTAACCAGTAAGTTGGTCTGTTGGGAGCCGTTGGGACTTATTAGGGCTGCCTTCCGTCAGAGTTGGTGGGAATTGTTTTAGTTTGTTATTTGATTACGTCTTCATCTATCAAGGAATCATCCTATCAAGGAAGTTACCTCGTGTGTTCCCACACGAGGTAACTTCCTAAGATTATACATTATCATTTTGGGAGACCTCGCGGTATCATTATCAACTGGACACTTTTACTTAGTAGGTGTGTATGGAGAGTAAGTTTTCTCGATAAGAGACATCTTAATTTCATCATCATCATCAATTCAGCCAATTGACGGCCACTGTTTGAAAAATCCTACCCCCAGCGAACTACTAGCCTACTACTACATTCAATCTTGAGCTTTCCAATTTTAATTAAGCAAGGATGAAATACAATACCTAGAGCGTGCATAAGGGTCCTATTAAGATCTTGAGGCTCAAACCAACTTTATATGCAAGTGTCTACGTAATAGATTTTTTTTTAATATCTAGTTTTTTAAGGAGGCTTTGACTAGTTTACACTACCTTATAATATTGGATAGAAACAGGCGTTACTTGGCCAAAATCCATGACAAAACAATGGTAAGTAAAATGTTTTAAGAAAAAACTTTTTAAAATTACACTTTTAAAGTTTTACGTTTATGTGAGAAAGGGTTCAAGTTAAGTGTTTGGGAAAGGCTAGAAATAGTTAGAAGAGATGCGGACACCTTACTCAACGAAAAAATAGATTTTCACACATCTCCCTTACTTAATCTGTTTAGGAACAGACAGACACATTAATTGTTGTTGGTTTGTGTGTGTCATTTGGGTTTTCTACGCAACTTATCAAAAGACAGTAATGAAATCAAACAGATAAGGTCAAGTATTGGTGAATACCTATTTTTGGAACTTAGTTAGCATGATCTGAGGTTTCTACCCACATTAGTTATTGTAAAGAATCCTACATCGCGATAATGAAATTTGCACGCGTTTACTTATAAGCAAACACGTTCCAACCACGAATTTTGCTGTTCTCTCTGAGACAGTCTTGATAATGCCTCGTTTAGAGGCGAAACAATTGTCGACGTTTTGTTGTCTTTTTAATTCTGCGAAAAATAATGCTATTATATAATTTTAAAAAGTTTTTTCTTAAAACATTTTACTTACCATTGTTTTACTACCTTATAACCTTGGTGCTTACTATTGCCTACTATGCCGCTTAAAAGATATAATACAGAATCTGAATAGTTTTCGGGCCTTCCTGGTTGTGGGATTAGCTAGAATGCAATTCAGCTCTGGTCCATACGGGCATGGAGCGATCATAAGTTTTCTTATACTAGGAATAGTTTCTGGAAAACATAAAAGTTATAAAGTAATGGTAAGTAAGATGTTAAAAACTTTTAAAATTTAATAGCTTTATTTTTCGCAGGGTTAAAAGGACAACAAAACGTCGACAATTGTTTCGCCTCTAAACGAGGCATTATCAAGACTATATGAGTCTTGATAATGCCTCGTTTAGAGGCGAAACAATTAAAAAATTTTACTTACCATTACTTTGTCATGGATTTTCGCCAAGTAACGCCTGTTTCTATCCAATAAAAGTTATAGTATTACATCCCGATACGATCAATAGGAGCAGTGCAGCAATGAGAAATGATGCAAAAATGGATACGCGAACGACGTCGCGGGGGTCCGCAATAAATATAATGTATTAATAGTGTATAATGTAGGAACTGTACTATATTTGACGTGGACATCAACTTTTTAAGTAAACAATGGGAAATAAATCTACAGTAACTTAGTTATTAGGTGGCAACCCTAGTTGTTACCATTGGTACAGACGTAAGGGACTTTGGAGGGTTTTTATGTTTGTATCCGGGAGAACAAGAACGTAACAACTTCGTCATTTATTTATCGTTTTACCTGACTTAGGAACATTACGTACGAACCCAATGATACATGATTCAAGAGTAATTGTCTGGTATTTTATATTATAGCTAAACAATTGCGTATTTTTAACCAATAATTAAGTATTATTATTAGGTAGGTATAGGTACTAACCGCAGGGACCAAATTCGTTGCTCTATGGGTACTAATAATGAAAGGTTTCCTCATCAAAGTTATTTTATTTGACGAGCCTATTGCCATTTACCGGGCACAAGTTCCAGACTCTGGGACAATTATCTTGGTAAAATTCTAAAGAGAACATTATCCACCAGACCCGGGAATCGAACCCGAGACCTCGAGTGTGGCAGTCCGTACATAGTAACATTGTGCCACCGAGGTAGTCTAACGCTTCCTCATCAAAGATTACAGATTAATTATTATTTTTGATGGTTTCCTGTTTTTGTTCTATTAATAAAGTTTAAACGGCAATAGACTCCATTGCGAGTCTATTGCCGTGAAGCTATGTGGAGCAAATTTAATAACTGACGAAATGGCCATCAGCAAGGCCCAGAAGAATGCTAGGGACGAATTGTTCCAGGAGCGCGTAGCAAAATGCGCGCTCAAACTGCCACTTAATGGAACGGGTCGTGGGGGAGATATTCGCCAAGGAGCAGGAAGGTTTCGATGATGACTGATGACGTAACCGATAGGTTCCTCCTGGGAGGCAAGAGAAGGTGATGAAGAAGAATAGACACCCCATCCCATTACGGACGTGAAGTTGGGTGCGGCGCGGGCGGTGCGATGGACATTTAAAGAAATTGTATGTTGTACCCAGTTGTACCTATATCCATCATGTGATGAACACGTTATTTCCATACAAACAAGACATTTGATGTATTTGTTTAACGCTATCAGTGAGAGAAGCTATCAGTATGACATCATGTAATCATATCAGCTTATATTATTATCTATACTATGTAGATGAAACATGTTCACTTGACATGAGCCAATAAAATCAATATAGGTATATACAGTATATATAGTTTCAATAAATGTTTTTTTTTTTTTAGTTACGCGGCCCCAGTCCAGTAAGCTCTAACGTCCGTTGCCAGGCGTCTCTGGTTACAGGCAGAAAATATTTCTAGTGGCGCTCGGCGGAATCAAAAAGTGTATAAGAGTTTTTAATGCACAATGGGGTACTTTTTTGTTTTGGTAGACACTTTAATTTGATTTATGTATTACTAGTGGACACCCTCGGCTTTGCTCGGTTGACAAATTATATACTAATACCTTCCTCGAGAAACACTATCTATTGGTAAAAACAGCATCAGAAACTGTTACGTAGTTTTGAAGATTTAATAATAAGTACATAGAGACAGACAGGCAGCGGGAAGGGACTTTGTTTTATAAATACTAAGTTCTTCTTCTTTTTTTTTAAAAACGTGGGTCCATCGATGTTCATCAATGATTTCGCCAATGTCAAGGTAATGCTTGATTTTTCCCGCACAGAAGAACTAGTTACACTGAACTAGTTTGTGGTGCGAGACAAAGAAACGTTGTTTCGGCATTGCAATTGAGCGTTTGGGCCTGGATTTTTGCCCAGCTCCAGAGGTAACCTAAAAGGCAACCAGCCACGCGCTCCGCAAAAACTCAAGTCCAAATACTAAGTTAAGAAGTGTTTCTACCATCTTTTATATCCCGCTTAAGTATGTAAATGTGTATTTCTTCATTGTTACCTCTGTACTAGTTCACTAGCATACACTGCCATGCCAGTACATGGCATGGCAGTGTTGGGCTTTTGCAGCTTAATCTTTTTCAATCAATCATCACAGAATTTTTCACCTTTGTACCGTCGAAGGAGTATTTAAGACATTCACTACACCCACATTTTGCCAGTCTCTTTACAGTTTCCACGTAAACAGAGCTGAGGCTATTGTCATTTCTAGTCACTATGGGAATGTTTGACAGAGCCCATCGGTCTGTAGCAGGTGTACTGCTTGCAGATATGGATGGTTTGGGCTTCGGAGATGTTGCTAAAACAGTTGTATAAACCATCAGTGTTCATTAGAATGTTGTACAGGTACAACATAATTTGGTTTAAAACAACTGTCTATATGATTCTGAACCGATGTTAAACCGTGTATTTTAAACTTAAAGCCGCTCAGCCTTGTCATTTTCGTCATGTGACTGTGTATATATTTTCTATAGGATTTTTTTTATGTTTAAAAGTTCATATTCGTACACTCATTGCAAGGTTTTGATGAAGATAAGATACTGATTATATTGATTACTATCAGACATTCTAGAGATATTGGTTCGTTATTTTGTTGAATATATCAACTATAACAATAAATATATCAACACTAAATGTTATGATAGGTAACTATCATACTTGCAGAACGCTACTTTATTTACCAAAATTTGCCAGTTTCAAAATTATGACAATATAAGAAATACGTAATGAATCATCAACTCACCCGTTGCAGCTGTAGGGAGTGGTTGTAACAACGAAGTAGCTTGTCCACCAGAGGCCTGATTGAGCGCCAAGCCCGCTCCTGTGATATTCGAGACGGGTCCGCTATAGCCTCCCGTATCTCCTTCCCAGCACCTTTGTAACATTGTATCTCTTCAAGAATTTTTTCCGAATCTAAAAGTACCCGCTGCACCTCCTCATAAATATCACGCTCGGTATCCGTGGGCGCGGCATTCTCAAAATCCAGGAATATGTCATAACGCGGCGAAGAACAACAATTTGAGTCGTCGCGCGACAGCAAACTCAGCAATTTCCCCATATTGTAATAAATAAATCACAATTTATTAAAATAACTTATTCGATAACGGACACTGCATTGCCCAAGTAAATTTTGTATTCATTAAAAATTTCGCGTAGAAGTTCTAGTCACCTTTTCCAGGAATTAAACGTAAACAATTTGTAAATAGTTTTCTTTTTTAAGTCATTAAATACACCTCATGTGAAACAAATAGTGATTAATTCGCCAAAACACGTATAACACAACACGACCACACAACTTATTATCTCAGTCGACTGGACTGACTGATTTTCATTTCACACTGATCTGCTGATTTGAGATTTCTGTACTGCGGAGTGCGGCAGCGCGCAGCAACGAAAGAATATAGGTTGGCGTTGTCACAACTGTCATCACTGTCAACGCCAACTGTAACATCATATAATGTAAACTTAATCACAGATAATTTATGCTCATAGAATAAAGCTTGGACCTATTATCTCGTTACTGACGGCTGATTCCGGAATCTGCCTATGAGATTCTGATGACTGACGGATGACTGACGGACGACTGACTGAGCGACTACTTTTATGATCTTTATATAGTTCAGGAGCACACAGCCAACAGCGCTGACTTTAGTCAATCGATTCAACCAAATGATATCGCAGAAAACTTTAATTATAATAAATAAACTAATTCTTCATCAGATTGGTACCAGGGAATAAAAACATAATTAGGTATTATTTTTATTTATTATCATAAGTGTATAACATCGACACGTTGCCATTTACTTATAATAAATTTACAAATAAAATTTAATTTCTATAATATTTACACAAATTCTTTTTCATTTACTGATACTTAGGTAGGTACATATCTATTTTATAGTAGTGAATTATTTTTTGACTACCTTTATAATCATTTGTGGAGGACCCTAGTTTATATTTATCGATGTTTAGTGTTTAGTTATTTTCGTACATAGATACCTACCTGAATTATCATCATTTGACCGAGAGAATGCAATATGGATTTTTGTCGCAGCAGAGCATATTGCTACTTTCCAGTCGGGTCCTGCTGCGGACATAATTGGATGGCTTAGTTCATCGATGTTCGTCGATGATTTTGCCAATGTCAAGATAATGCTTGATTAGTTGATAGTCCCGCATAGAAGAACTAGTTATCCCTAACTAGCTCCAGGTGCAGGACAATAATCTCAAAAGCCACCAGTCACGCGCTCAGCAAAAGTCAAACTCTTCTAAAAGTAACTACTAAGTCCATTTTCCTTGTTTTGAGATAATGTCTGATAATGTTTGAAGTAAAAAATAAAAATAAAAGGACTTGGTCAATAACGGTAGCCTTTGAGAGACATTAAAAAAAAGAATTTCAATTTCTAGACCCAGTAGAAGCAATTTAAATTTGGGACTAAGGATTTTTTAACAATTTTTTTTGGAGTTAGTGACATATTATTAAAACTAATAATTTTAATCAAAAATTAATTTTACTAAACTTAAATTTTTTGTTTATAATGACAAAGTGATACGCATGAATGCTATTATATTATTTATTCATTTTCAAACAGCGAAAAAACGACCTCTCGGGTGACCAGTTTAAAACTACATACTTAGTGACTTTTAAATAAAGTTAATGGATTAATTTTCTGAATGGGTAATATAGGATTTAGTTACTTACTGAATTTATTTAATCTACTAAATCACAGTGATGTTTAAAATTGGTAAAAACCTACCTAGTGGCATTTTATTGAAAAACGAATTCGGTCAATCTATAGAGCAAAAAGAGCTGAATTTTTGACATGGTAATATCAATATCGTTCAAAATGTAGTTAGTGACTTTTAGAACTAAGGCATCCAATTATTATATGAGCAATAAATATAAGATTATCCCAATACAGTGTCGAAGTATATTAAATAAGATTTACAAGCCCTGTATAAAACATAACCTATTGATTATTTTAATAGAAAGAAGTGGACAGACGTAATTTGTAAAATTATGCTCACCAATAAGAAATTATATTCTATAAAACTTATTAAATACCTTCATGATCGTCTATTTTTAATGATCAGTCTAACATTCGATTAAAAATTTACAACTTCCATCTAACTTAGGTAACTTATGGTATGTGTATAATTGTATAAGGCTACGGCCGACATTACAGGCCTACCGTTTCACTCATTAGCTTCAGGAACATAAAATTAATAAGTAACTAACTACAAAATAATTATTTATTAATAAATAGATGAGTATCTTAGTTACCTATCTAACGAAAGTAGATTAATGAATACATGTATGGAGACTATAAACCCCGCAATAAATTAAGAAGTTGCCTAGCGGCCACTTCACGATAAACATAAATTAAAACACTTTCTTTTATCTGTATACATAATAATAAATACTTACAAAATGTTTTTTTATGTTATTTTATCTCTTACACTCCTTTTTGCATTAACATAAATATACTTAATAAATACGCATATTCAGTTTCATAGGTAAGTACATTCGAACAGACTTTATAATTTTTTTTTAATTCCGCGGCCCAAGGCAACAGACTTTATCATGAGGTAATTCTGATTATTAAATTCCAGATCTTGTGGTAACTTTGATAGTTAATAAATTTTAAGTCAGTAATGTAGGTATAACACGAATATTAGACATAATAGTATCCACGTGAGGTAAATTAATTAATTCATTACCATGCTTCTACAGCCTCGAGCGGGTGCAAAAGTGCAAATACAATAAAGTGACTTAGTTTTCATAGAAATCATTGTCATCGTGCTGCCATACAGACTCATTTATTTCCGTAGCATGTGCGTAGTCTAAATACATAATAGAACTTTCATTCCCAGTTTTCACTATCACTAAAGATATCGCAGGAAATTTCCAAAAATGTGTTCATTGGGTCACAATCATAAATGTATGAGTAACATTGTTTGCGATATCACTGGTTATCAACAAACTCTCCCATGCCATGCTCAAAGGGCAGATCCATTAAAATCTAAGTAAAATATCTACAAGTTGCTAGAATTTATAGTCTTATTTAGGTAATTGGTGTAAAATCGGTCTTATTAACTACTTAACTAAAATGGTATGCTCTATCACTCATCGTTTCCTTGATGAGGTGCATAAATCACTCTAAACTTAAATCTATAATAGAATTATCACACGTTTACCCGAAAGTCAGATGATTTGAAATGTTCTATTGAGATATAGTCATAGAATATGCGTTAAATGGCCGGTAGGTAAGTAATTGCTGCAATGATTATAGCTTAAGTTGTATGATTTGACAGTTTTAAAAATAACTCGCCTACTTTTAGGGAACGTAGGTAGTATAACTGTTGAAGAAAACAGAAGATCTCGTCGAATGTTCAGGTTGACAGAAGGTACCTATGCTGTAATAAAAAGTACAGATAGACGTTTTAAACTGTTTTTCAAGGAGGGTTTCAACTTAAAAATATTTATAACAACCCTAACAAAATAGCTATGTCGATCATAGTACAGTAAACATGCATGAACAGTGAACTATAATAAATTGATGTAGTGATAGCATTTATAAAGAGATATTTGTACGAATTTAGATGCATGATATATAATCTGGATTTTTAAGGCCTTTTAAAAGTTAAGGTACTTTTATCTTATCGTTTGATATTATCACCTTAAGCGGCTTGATAGTGTCATGATATTGTGCTAGAAAAAGCAGTTTTAATTAAACCCAATAATATTTAGTACCTAGTTCTCTGGATTTTATTTTATAACCGTCTTTTTCTATCCATAATTATGTTTCGTATATGGAAGAAAAGTTAAAAATCAGCATTCGTAGGTGTTGCAGCACAAGCATGGCAGTGTTGACATAGCTATGTCGATCGACCTGTTTAAACCAATGATATCACAGAAAAATGTGTTAGGTAGTGACCTTTTCTGCGATATCATTGGTTTCAATTAGTCGATCGACATATGTCCCAGTGCCATGTTCCTAGGGCGAATGCTTGTGTCCATAGACTTTAATCACAGGAGAGGGCAAGGGTTAAAACCGTAATTATTATATTATCAGTCACGTCTGTTAGTCTCAGGAATTCTTGCGACTGATGGCAGATTTCAATCAAGCGACTGACAGACGTGACTGACAATATGAACACGGCCTTATTCAATAAACGTCAGTTGCACGTCAAGTTATCGGAAGTAGTTGAGCGCGGAGACGAGTAGGAACTTCTCTATGAAGAGGTCGGAGTCGAGCGCGGCGATGTGAGCAGCGCGACCCACCAGCGCGCTGGCCGTGTGTGGCAGAGCGTGTTGCACGTCGTAGCGCACCACGCCCGGCCGACCACCTCGACCACCTCGCGCCGCCAGCGGGGACACCATGTTGTGGACCTGTGTACCGTACTGTTACTGCCAGAGCACTTGACATAATCTACCGTCACTATCAAACACTTAGATCTACCTCATTAATTGAACATACTAAGTACCTAACACGTTTCAAAAATATAATGCAAAAAATACATTATTTTATTCAAATTACCTATAGGCCTGGCTCTTGTGGCCATAGATATAGTATGTAGAAAGATATACAAACACATTTCAGAGGCGATCCCAAAATCAAAATTCAAATGTGTGGGTGAAATAGTGTTGTCTACACTATGGAATACGCAAAATATCGATAGTATTGGCCTATTGGAGTGTTATTTCTGAGTAATACAATACAATCTCTCTAATCCGTTATAGGTTTCGCTTACCTCTCCTGTTCGCACTGGCATTAGTTAAAAAAAAACAGTCAAGTGTGTGTAGGGTCACGCATAGATTAGGGTTCCATAGTCATGTTATAATAGCCTATAACTCCTGAACTAACAAAGTTATCTGATCTGTTGTAGTTTTTCTTTAAAGTTTAATTACAAAGACTATAATCATGATTTTGTAATCAATATACTATGATTAGATCTTTTTACCTATTTGATAAACCCAAGATAAACAAATATCTGTTATCTGAGAATTGTTGGAAAATTTTGTTTTTACCGGTAAAACGTGTAATTATTTGGATTGTCTACTTTAGTCACATTACAATTACTTAAAGAATAAGACACCATAGCTCTTATAATACAGTTTTACTGTAAACAACAAAAGGATTCGCTTATATTTTAGAAATCTAATATTCGCCAGTTATCAAGGTAAACGCTATTTTTGCAATTTGGAAAACTACGGAAAATTCTTGTCAACTGACACTGACACACATATAAAAGTACGTCATCGTGTATCTTTATTACTCATAGGCAATGTTCGAATGATGATGACTTCTCCGCACTTCTCTTTCCCACGCTGTGTTGGTCTATTAAGGGAGCGAAGCGAGCGGCATCCCAAGTCTCTGCTTGTGGCGGTCTTAACTTGAAAATTGAACGAAACACCAACCAACAGAGCCAACCAGAGATACAATATTGGTGGACAGTTCGTCAGGCGAAGATTTAAAGCTCAATACGCTAATATAGCGGGTAACAAAATCTTTTTGTAATACCTAATAATATTTTTTTTTATATTTACCTAATAATGAAATTTATATGTTTATTAAGTGCTACATAATGTAACTCCATTATCCTTTTTTTACAACACCTAATTTTTACTAATAATTTTAATATTGTTGTTACACTAAAAGTAACTGCCAGACGTCTTCCTTCATTTGATGAAAAATCAAATGAATGACAATGAAGAGAAAAAATTGATGCCTTTTGTGTTTGTTCGTTCCGTCACGCTAGTCCTATATCTACTTCATATTTGTATATACTTATTTTTATATACTTATCATAGGATTCTGTACATAATAATCTATCCTTCTGTATCCGTGGTCAGATAGCATTGTTAGATCAGTCTAACCACATCCACTCTTTTGTGTCCTTGGTCAGACTGATGAAATTAAGAGTCCTAGGTTAGATTGGTAGGCATAGCCAGATTTGGATTATTCTTATAAAGATGGATACCGAAAATCACAGATTTCAGATGTAGTTTTTAAACATACTCTAGATAATCACGATACAAACCATTTCTCTGTAAGCCTGCCCCAGCAACGAAGTGTCCTTTGCAGCAGCTTTGCACAGTTCTAATCGAGCAGAATGAAGTGGGACATATCGATCTTGACCAGAGCCACATAGAAGTATGTGTTTGAACTGGTGGAGCTGACTTCGCTCACTCAACCGGTAGAGGAAGGATCTCCGTGGATCTGAGTTGTCGCGAAGGGAAAGTTGCAGCAAAGAACCTGATTTCTTCCATTTCTGCATAAACCACATTCCTGGAATAAATTCATTAAAGTTCATCAAATACAGCGCAACAATTTATTTGGATGGCTAGCACATCACATCTTTTTCCTCGATAGTGTAGACAGAGGCTTTTGTTACGGTCCACAATTCGCCAGTACTGTAAATGATGGGAGAGCCTATTGCTGTTTCCGGGCACTGAGTATTCTTGCCTCGTCAGGAGATGCACCGCGTGAAGGTAAGGATGACTTGGGTCCTTCAAATTATGATAGTGCCTCGTACCACCCTGAATATAATAGATAAATAGGCTACTTTTCACTCCAAAAGGTTAAACCATTCCTGAGGCAAGCGATAAATAGAACAGTCGGTATTTTACTTGCATCATTTATACCATAAAATCTTTGTTTCTAAAAGTAATTAACGGCAGTACGATTCCTAAAGCACGTCATAGTATCACCACAGAGTAGGGAATAGTAGTATCCCTAGATAGCGCTATTTGTAAATCATTTATAAAGCGGGATATATCATGTCGACCGAAGAGCAATAGCTTATAAAAAAGTATTTATAGTAAATTTGTAAACTTTTCACAAGCATCATCCACTGAACCTTTCCCCAACCTAGTTGAGGTCGGCTTTTCCAGTCTAAAATACGGCTGATATTCGATATTTTCCGTAAAGCCACTGCCATCTGACCTTCACTGCCCATGGGCGTTATTGACCATTTCCACAAACTTATTTCACAAAGACAAAAAAAAGTATTACTAACCAGCATTCACAAGGCCACTGGAGTTATACAAAGTGCCTAGATGCGGTCCGCTCAGCGACAGGAATGTGTGGAGCTTCCCTAAAAATGGCTTCATTTGTGGCTTCGCTAAAGCCGATCGAATGATGATAGTGCCAAGTGAATGTCCCACAAAACTGATCCTGGCTGGTTCACTGGAGTTCTGTATGTGCGACAATATTTCCTGAACAAGTCTGAAATTAAGAAAATATAGTATATAATAGACTGAGACTTTTTTTAGCCGAAGAAGACGTTCACGCAGCGATACGCTCGGTTCTGCTGGTTGGTGTGAAATAATCAATGCGATCAATGTAGATATATGGATACCTTTACTACGCTGACTATACTAATGTACATAAAAAGAAGAAAAAAAAAAATTAATTTAAATTTTAGATAGTTATATTTTTAATTTTTTTATTTATGTGACTGTGTATTGTGAATTTCTGAACAATCATTCTTGTCAAACCAGTTTGGGCATTACATATTATTATCTCGTTCATGACTCCTACAAACATCAATTTGTCATGGTTCATAGTGAACAACAATAATACCTACTGACAAATATCCAACATAGATAACAATTAATTAACCTAGATAATATAAATTGCTTACCTATCTGTCATCGTTTCGAAATCGGAGAAAGTATCACCTTGGTTTCTCTCGGACATAAGGAAGTCTAGTCTTGCCCCAGGCAAACCTAGTTCTAGATATGCCCTCACAAGTCTCAAGTCTTGTCGATTACCATCTAAGCCGTGTACGCAAATTATAAGATGTAGACCTGGCAAATATAATATTATAAATAAAGTTATTGTCTAATTGGTAAAAACATTTAAAAATTTGGCCAAATGCAATCTCTTTTCTTGCAATTACAAAACTTGCTTGTTGGTTTATTCGGGCTAGTAAAAAATCGGCTGTGCTGATATTGAAATATTGAAAGAGTTTGGCACAGAGATAGATCAAGAACCGATAAATATTGGTATATACCGATAATGGGCTGTTTAGGGACTCAATATTTTTCGGTATCAATTTTCCGAAATCCCGTAGGTACCGAGAGAATCCGTAATGTTTTTACGTAGTGCACGAATAATGTTATAGTTTGTCTTTCGTATATTTATCTTGTTTATGTAGATTCCATACCTTCAGGATTAAACATTCTGTATTCGTCGCTGATATGGAAATATGGCAACGGATTTTCTATTGGTGGAAAATCGGAATAGATAGCTCCTGGGTATTTGACACTTTGCCGGAACTCCTCACGACATTTGACAAACAGTCTTTCAGATTCCGCTAGGCCGAATATACTGACTAGATTGCTCTCACGTTCTAAAAGGAAAATAATAGGTATATTAAGGTTCATATTTCATAAAACATTACAATATCTATGAGTTGATGGATGATTGTGTTATAGCAGGGGTAGCACATAGGGCTCCCGGCAATGGACGTAGGGGCCTCAGCCTTGGGCCGTAAGGGTAGCAGATTTTCATGGGTCTCCCTTGTTTGACCGAAAGGAATTTGACAAATGTTCACGTCCCAAAAAAATTTTCGCATAATAATTTCATTTGCCAAATTATTACTTTGTAAAAAATCTATTCACAAAAAATTGTAACGCAAACCTAGTGTTTGGGAAATGAACGTTTTAACTATAACTTGTTTACTTGCACTCGCCGGCCGTTGCCGCGGCACCGCTCGCTTCGCTCGCTCGGCTCGTGTGTAGGAGGTCACAGTTTTGACCTAACCTAACCTACCCATTTTATTTAAAGAACAAATTAACCTAATCTAAATAGTTGAGTTCCGGGTAACCTACTAAAAACAATATTTTGCCAAGTAAAAATTTGACCAAATACAAATATGCGTACTAAAATCATTCGAAATATCGTCTGCTTACTGGTAAAACCAGATAAATGCATTTGTTTACTAAATCGAGTTAAAAATACAGATAAATGTATTTTTTTACGCGCTATCTACTGGTAAAATCGAATAAATGCTATGTCCAATAGCTGCAGAGATAATGAATTCGAAA
>OY748304.1:14864467-15110240 GCA_963556515.1 Nudaria mundana
AACCCAGGGAAGCGAAACTGTTCAAGCAAACGACAATATCAAACAGTAAATAATAACAAAACCAGACCTAAGCTCCTAAACTTCGAATTCTGCCTCATAATGTACTCTAGAGACGTATTCTTAGCGCTGGCAGAACGGAACAGTTCCATTTTTAATTGGAAGTCGTTAGTACGCGGTACTTCATCGTGTGTCAGAGATTTGGTCAGCCTCTCATTTTGTTCCATGGCCTCCTGTACTTGGCTGGCTAACACCGGCATCGTCCTCAAGCGAGAGGTTCTCGGCACTCTGTCTTCTTTAGGCCTGGGCAAGCCGGCCATAGGTGGTTTATGCGTCAGTTTCGCATTGAACATTTTCATTTTCTCCGACAAGGACATCTTCGCTGGATCATCCTCATCTAACTTAGCTGCCACCGATGTGTGAGTGCGTATATACATAACATTGTGCAGATGTATTTTTATAGAGCCCGGGACATACACATAGTAGAGTAGTCGAGGACATGCAAAAAAAGAAAAATAAGCCGACGGTACATAAGACAAGAAGCTTCTGCAAATGAAATGCAATTTTACATGCCTTCGCGTTGATTATTTAAAAAAACCTTCACTATTGGAATAACGATAGCTTTAAAAAAACATATCTCGTTGCTAATAATAAATAAATAGTTTGATATAAAATTGACATCGCTTACCATCTTCATCTCTGTCCAACACGTTAGCAGTGCTCTTGGACTGAGCAAGAGAGAACGACTGTTCAATTGGCTCTTCCTTGGTGGGTTGCTCCGGCGACGTGAAGGAGATCGGCTGACTCTTAAACCTATCTGCCACTGATGGTCCCTCCTTTAGCTTGGAGCGACTGTGACGGAGTAAAGGCTTTGGTGTGCCTGGAAATAACCGAATAATCATATCATTACATGTTTAAAAGTTCTGAATTAGATATTTCTTGGCAGCAAAAGACCTACTGACATTCGAGTCTACGGTTATAGTGTTTTTCACATAAACGTTTACCAAACACGGGCTTGGTATTTGACGTTACGTTATTCTGCAGCTACACAATACTCGTCACATCATATGCAGTGATTAATCACTGGCGAAATCACAGTGACTGTACATAGAAATTTAGTCATATCATAATTATTTTGAGTGGCGATCAGACGTAAGACGTCAGTTACATTCAACGCGCGTGTATAGCCCCAGTATAACGACTACCAAACGACAAAGGACGCTTTTTATGTGAAATGGGGTATGGTTGAAATCGTGTAAATGAATAAAAGGAATACAAGTATTATAATCTTACCTTTAGCTTGTTGCTGTAGTTGCTGCCACATACTAGCTCGTGCAACAACACTGTTGCTTTTGGCTAGTCCCAGCATGAAGCCACTCGGTTCTCTCCCTTCATCGTCGCTTCTATCATCTTCGGGGCATAATATAACTTCTGTTTCTGTAGACTTTCTTTGCCGATCCATATTGAGAAGACCGCGTTCAATAGACGAAGGAGACCACTCGTTACTACTACTATTTACTGCGTGATTTTCCGCAATCTCTTGGCTCTCGATCAAGCCAAGTTCTTCGCCTGAAAACCGACATAAATTGTTTTTATTATATTTAATAATTAATTTGCTCAGAATTCCCAGGCCAACAAACTTTTTTACCACTGAATGTCACCAGGGTCAATAATAACAGCAACTATCGTCTATTAACTAGTGAATCTACCTGTAACTAATGCAATGACCGCTTTGTCAAAGAACACGTGCATTACATTGACCCAAATAATTGAGTCGAGAGACATCCGCAAGGTTATACTGTGTTTATTTTGAAAACGACCTAATACGAATAGCAGCGCATTCGGTAATCTAAATTTACCGACGGAACATAAACAAACTACAAGTTAAAGCCGGCAGCACCGGATCTACTGATTGCTTTCACATGTTATTTTATTACACTGACAGTTGTGACTCGTGTAGAGACTAATTAAACGGAAATTCAAAGCGTATTATAAAATAGTACACGCCCGATACGATAAAAATAAGTTTACGAGTTGCACAACGTTAACGTACGGCTAACTTTACTAGGAAAAATTTAGCAATATACTTACTGGAATGTGGTCCGGAATCCCTGGAAGAAGCTCGGTTATATACACCACTATCACAAGACACATTCAGACTCCAGTTATCAGCATCCACTTGTTGTCTCTCATCCTCGTCCAAAGCTCGGCTGTCTTCATCCAATGCGACCCGGACCTTATTCACCTCTTGCTCTATGGCGTCCAAAGTCGACTGTTTGTTATTCAAGTTAATAGCCACGTTCTCAAAGTCTAGAAATGTAGCTTCTCCATAACTGTCGTCCTTGGTACTACCGTCTGAGTGCCCATTGGTACAAGGTGGTGACTTCGTGTTCAAGGAACTCAAATCCAAAGCTGTCTCGTATTCAACGAAAGGGTCCCTTTCTGTATTCCCCGGAAGAAACAACGTGCCCCTAGTAGAGGGCGCAACACCGGACTCGACGGGTTGGCTCGGAAAACTACAGCCGGCTGGGCTGAACGCTTGGAAACACGCTTGGCCCGGATCCAAACTGAAATGTGAAAAGAAATGCTTTAAAGTAGAACATAGCCGTACATAAGAAAGAGATGGTTGCTGTTTCAGCTTGCCTTCGTCAATTTCGATGAATTATGGCAGGAGTGATTAAATTGACGTCGCCGATCTATAGCTTTAGGGAAGTTTGACACCATCGGTAATATAATCTAAATATAAACGAATGATCTCGATACCGAAGTAATCGAATAAATAAATTCGAATGCAAATGAAAAGGTATATATATATATATATATATGTATATATAGATAGATAAACCGATTTGGTTTCTGACAATTTAGGTATATCTGTCAGAACCTCGTCAATCACTTCACGTATTTGTATTTACTTTTCGTATAAAACATGCTAATGTCGTCGAATGATATATTTACTAGATGGGTGCATTGAAACTGTTATTAGATCTTCGGTAGCTGTGCAGTCGGTCCGTCATAAAGCTTTAGATGTGAGCTTTAAAGCACAACACAGAGCCAGAAATAGTTCTTGACCCACTAACGACTGGAGCGCTTATTTCAGTCAACAAGACAGCGCTCGTATCGTTAAATCTAATACAATCGATGTTTATTATTCTGGGAGTTCTTACACAATTATATACTAGTCGGACAGAAATAATGATTTGTTCTGATTAAATGTAAGAATGGTATATATACAGAAATAACATGTTACGGGAAAACAAAACATTACTTAGAGAACTAGCTCTTAAAGTGACAAAGTTTCAGGTAACAACTGAACTACAGCGCACAAATTATGATTGGAAATATTGAAAAGAAAAATACTATCTAGGAAGTGAAGCTTTTGTTACGACGACTGTTCGGACAGACACAAAAACTAAACTGAGACATGCACATTTAGCAATCTCCATCTGAATTGACATTTGTCCTACAAACGAAGCCAAATATGAATTGTAGCAGTATTTGCCAAACGCTATAAAAAGATGTGCAATATACATCCGGATAATACAAGGCAAATGGCTCATTGTGAAAAAAATTTGCGGTTGGAGGACCCCTGTCAGAAACGAAGTTCTTTACGCATCTGCAACGCAACCCAACCTCGATACTAACGACGCCGACACCAAATTTAAAAAAAAAAAAACTAAAAAAGCGGACCATATTTTGGCTTCTGCGGACCACAGGTTGGGAACCCTCTGATAAGCGTATCTTGACGATTTCTACTAAATTGCACTACCCTTAAGCCGCTTTAGAGAACTTCGTTCCAATAAAAGTGCCGGTTGATCTTGTTTTTTTGATTTGGAAGACGATAACAATACAAAAAGCAGAGGTCAACTCTTACAACACGTACTTATAGCATAACATAATCTGCTTCGAATCCGGATTTACCACTTCCCTTACCAAAAATATTCTATGACATATTTATTGTTAACAATTTATTGGTAAATTTTTAATTAACCACGTATAAATTTCAGAACAAATATACCAATGGATGTGACAGTTTATCACATATATTGGTCACATTTTGAACATAATTCTCCTAGATTATTAACATTGTATGAAAATTTTAACTAAGTTTTAAAAGTGCATTCGGTAGAACTTTTTGCATTGTTATTGTTTATCAATCAGTTACTTACAATTTGCCGCTTTGAAAATCACCACACCATCGATGCATGTTTGCACACTTTTATGAAGGAAAACCAACATTAACAAATGATTTATTTATACTGTTTAATGTGTGTGAATATGTACAATCCAAATTTAATTCTTATGCTGCCCAGTGTATGATTCAAACTGTAAGCTAAACTACTGCGGTGATGTCAGACAAGCGTTTAACAAAAATTAACGAGAACTTTGTATAAAGGATTGCATAAAAGAGCTAATTTAATACACTCGCATTCTCATTAGAGTATAAAGATTAACCTTGAAAGATTTATAAGTAGTATGGGTTTACTAAGAGTTTGATAGTTTATAAAAACGCGATTGGTTTCGTGTTGTGCATATTACACGAACGTCTATTAATACCGGCAGAAACTTGAGTGAAATTAAAAAAAAAAGGATTTGTTTACTCCAATTAGATGGAGGATTATGGCAACTTATAAAAGGAAAAGTTTGTTTGTATAGTATTTGTTCTTCCATCACAAATGATACACAAAAGCTTAACTGAGTGAAAATAATAAGACACACAGATGGATTACAGTGTCAAACACGGATAGATAATGTCCTGGCTATAACTATGTCATTTAAAAATCGGCACAGGAGAAAATTACCAGTCAAGAAAAAATATTAGTTAGGTACATTTCTGTGTGAAATAATAAAAACAATGCAGTGAATAACATATGGACAACAAAATGGACAATCGTAGTGTTCTGTACAAAACATCGTGAGCTCCCACGTGTGGCGTGGGTTGGCATCTAAATATTGGTACTGTGCCAAGTTTCAACTTTGATCAGCACAATAACCTTTTGTAAACCCATATTTAAGAAAAAGACACAAATTAATACAAAACACGGCTACAGCAGGGTTACAGTTTATCTAAAAAATATCTAAGTATACTCAAGCAAATATTAGTAATAATACAATGGGAAGAGAGACATTAATATACTTCGTTTTAAATGTAAAAAGAAAATAGAATTTAAATAAAATGTAATTTACCTGGAAGTAGCATATCGCATCTCTTCTATAGTGATGGGTTGAGTCTTGTAACGCTCTTTATCACGAGTTTTTGTTCTGGATGTGGATGGCTGCTCACGAGGTGACAGCGCTTGTTCCATTGACTTTATTCTCGATGCGATCGAAGGAAAAGTTTTTTCGTCGCTTCCGTCTTCGATTTCGTTGCCACGTTTTCCAGATTCACCGAAGCCGTTTTCACAATTTTCATCAACTTTTAATCTGCGATTGTTTAAAATCGACAACAGTTCATTATTCACATCACAAGCAAGACTCTTTGATCGTGAGTTTGACCTGGGACGAAGGTTCTTTCTTCGTACCACAGCACATTGACTCTCTTCCGGGTTAGCCGTAGACACAATATTAAAAGATTGTCGCGGACCAGCCGCCAACAACTCATTCCCGTCGCAACTGAAATTCGTCACACTAATAATGTTCGCATCGTTGTCCGCGCAAAAAGAAAGTCGTGGGCGAGGCGATTGGCTACGTTCCCTAGTTAAGCTCGAACCTCTTTGCTTTAAAATAGGTCTAACTGTAGCTTCACACTCCGATCCTGAATGGTCAGACGTCCTCGACCTAAGAAGCGACGGTCTTCGTGAACTTCGGTCGTCTTCGCTTACGTCAAAACTAG
The DNA here is from genome assembly GCA_963556515.1 of Nudaria mundana. NCBI lineage: Eukaryota > Metazoa > Arthropoda > Insecta > Lepidoptera > Erebidae > Nudaria > Nudaria mundana. Next base: position 14,870,298 of record OY748304.1, read on the forward strand.
ATGTATAGCCTGTCGATTTAAGTATAGGTTTCTTAGGTAGATCGAAATCATACTCCTCATGATCCACTGATTTCTTCTTTAAAATTGGTTTTGGAGTTTCAGATGGTGCAATCTCTAAGCATGGTCTTTCTTCAGAGAAGCTCTTTTTCTTCAGTATTGGTCTTACAAGTTCTTTATCGTCCTCTATAATTTCAGCTCCCCCTGCTGCTGCTAACAATACGGCTTGAGCAATTGAAACGTGACAGGACGTGGTACTACTACTAGAACTAGAGTTAGACTTTCGTTTGAGTATTCCATGAGGCTCGGGAGAGCTGTACGAAACGTCATCATTTGGATGTTCTTCCTCTTTACTCATTTTTCTTTTAAGAATACCTTGTATTTGACCATCCGGAGATCTATTCCTTACGATGTCTTCTAAAGACGACCGTCTATTCTTCAAAATAGATTTGTTTTCTGACGAGCTATCTTCAGCAAAAGAAACCTCTGGACTACAAGATCTTCTACGTGCTACTTGAGACTCATCCAGACTTCGCCGTTTCTTGAGTATACCTTGACGTCTGTTATCTGGTCGACCATTACGTGGTTCAACCACACTAGGCGAAAATGTTACTGGCGGCGAAGAAATAGCATGATTCGAGGCATTCGCTGTAATACTATCTTCGTGAATGGATTTTCTCTTTAAGATAGACACGGGAGTATGATTACATGACGTCAACGAAGTATCGTGACGGCGACTCTGACTAGATGTATCATTATTGAGATCAGAAAACATTGCACTTTGTTTTTCAAAATCTATCAGTCTCTGTGCTGCTGTGTCAATATCTCTCAGTCGTTCGGTGACGCCTCTGTTAATTATAGGCCTTTCATTTAGAAGTCCATGATTATATCCATGGTTATTTTTTATTTCGACTTGTTGTGTAAATAAGCTATCGAATCGAGGTTCAGATACGTTTAAATTTATATTATTACTAGTTAGGTTATTTGACAATTTGTTAACCCTATCTAATGTCTGTTTGGTTAACGCAGCTAAGCTATCCATCTCCTGCGAAAGTCTAGAGCTATGTGGCCTAACGGTTTCATGTAGCGTGGACATTTTCGTAGTGTTTTTTGAATTTTCTATCTCGCAAGCAATTTCATTTGTATTCTGATCTGCTCGATTAACATTCAGTACATTTTTGAGTGTATTTTTAGTGTCATTCGTTTTTCTTGGCGAATTATTTTCTAAACTAGTCAGTCTTTTCTTTGAATAATGATATTTTTCGCTAAGACATTCACTATCTTTTTGAGCACGATGTCTACGGTCGATACGATTACTTTCTGAGTCACTCTTTGCCTTTTCAGGACTTTTACGTGTCGGTCGGATTCTAGGTACTTCCACTTTAGATTTATCTGTTTTTGAAGGAGATTCTCTACTAAAGTCTTGCTTTTGGAGTGAAGTAGAGGCTTGAATATTTCTGTTAACAGATTTCTTTGAAAGAGGTATGCAACTAGGTTTGGAGTTTGATTCAGGACTTCTGTGCTTATCATAAGGTTTCTGGGATGTGGAGCTTGGCGTAGATTTCAGTTGAGTTGATTTTATTCCAAAAGATAAATGAGTAGTAGTTTTAGGGGATGCTTTGGAAGACGGCAGTAATCTTTCAGTCTTGGAGTGTGGTGCTTCAAAAGATCGTCGAGTTCTGACTTTTGCGACACTCCCTGAAACAACAAAAAAAAACGAATTACAATCTAAAAACAACTCTAAAATTTTGACTGAAGTGCCAGCGCCCACATATGTAATATGTCACACGATTACAGCCGCATGGTATTATTAAGTATTTTCCTGTAGCTGAAAATTAATTACATTACATATAATTACATACTACAGAATTTACTCAATACACCTTGTCAGGTAGGGTTTTAAGAGTTGTTTTACACGCTTCAATTTATAGAATATAGCATTTGTCTGGTTTCGACCACGAAAAAATCTGATATGTTGTATGTATGTACTCAGTAAAATATCGAGCGTTCAAAGTTTTTGGGTTAATTTCTTATACTTAGTGTAGTATTTTGTTTGACTAGGCTTGAGCTACGCGATACGATAATCCAATCACGTGCCTATCATCGAAGGCCGTGGTTATTGCGGTTTCATTCGCAGCATTGGTCAAGTACAGCCATACAACAATCACAATGTGTTATCTTATCATATTGAGAGTCACTTTGATATCTTGCTATTATCATGGTACACCATTACTATTGGAATTCTAAAAAGCATTGAATTTGGTTATTTTAAACCACCTACATAATATGTCCATGTAAAACTTGTGAAACATTTTTTCGTTTAAACTTTGCTTTGCTTAGTATTTATTTGGTTAGTATTTATTTATCGATCGGCACCCTCTTCACGTGTGTCAAGGGCTAACACAATATTTAGCAAAATAGTCTTTTGTGTCCAAATTGAAAAAGTTTTCGGTGAGTTTCCTTTATAAGTTGAACAACACAATGACTGTGTCACGCTAGATGATTGTGTTAAAAAAAACAGAAACCTTGCGTAGTGAGGATCAAAGTAATTTGAAAGTGCCATAATGTTAGAATACAGATTACATGACATGAGCGTACTACGCTAAACGTAATAAGCTTGAAGTTATTTTCAAGTACTTTTGCCGGAAAAGAAGAACTCATAGGAACTCAACACAAAATGTATCCATATTATATACCACCAGAGATTGAAAGGCCATTATGTAATAAATGATCGAACATTAATATTGGTCCATTAGTATGGCTACATGATATCCACATATTTCTTTAATAAAATATTACACGAATTCTCTTATTAGATATAGCCGATGTGACATAAAGATAAATATGTAGAATTTCTGATATTAGGAGGCTTAATAAGTATATTTAGAATAGCGGTCGCCCGTGACTTCGTCCGCGTGGTAATTTCGAAAATACATTACAAGGACTTGGACCCTTAGTTTGGTTCCCGTCGTCCGTAATTATTTTTCCCGTTCCCGTCAACCGTAATAACATTTAGCTTCACAAATAATTAAATTAGGATGAATGTGATTCACTATTTTATGTGATGGTTAATTAACCTTAAAAGATAGATATATGCCATCTGGAACTGTTTTTTTAACTTTTAAAGAGGACCAACTTTAGTACTACATAATTTTAACATAACATTAACCGTTCGGCCAGCGCACGCAACGGAAGCTCTCAAAGATATAAATTTTTCCTCCTTTTTGAAACATATTTCACTTCTGCTCCGCTCCTATTCATGGTAGTGTGATGTTATATAGCATATAGCCTTCCTCGATAAATGCACTTCTCAACAAAAAAAGTTATTTTCAAATCGAACCAGTACTTCCGGAGATTAGCGCAATCAAACAAACTCTTCTGGTTTATAATATTAGTATAGATGAAAAATAAACAAATCTTTCCTATTTAGGTAATATGAGTACAGATACGTCAACTGTACAACGCGGGTTAGGTTTATAAATGAGATTACGTGTCTCAGTTTCCTAGATAGAAAAAAAGAGAGAAACACACACACACACACACATATCACGCCACTATCCCGCAGGGTCAGGCAGAGGTACATTACACACCCACAATTTGCCAGTATTTTTAATCCCACGTAATAGGGGGCAAGCCTATTGCCGTCACCGGGCACACATATAATGGGTTATGTCCAAAATGGCCGAATGAATTTAATAAAAAGTAGCAGCAATATCGTAATTTCGAAAAAGAAATTGAAACCCGTTGCCTTGCGATGAAATGTTGATGAAAGGCAACAAAATCTTACGTGTCAGCCTCTATGTATGGCACAGCCAATTAAAGTCCTGGGCGTCTCGGACTATACTATATAAAAAGAGAGAAAACTGTGCATTAATCCTAATCTTAACTTACTGTAAGGTATAACGTACAATGCACAACATCGATATTTTTCTTTCTGAACTAAGTCGCTCGATTATTGTCCTACATTTAAGGTTAATTCGTTAATTATAATGTCGCGCGGTACTCGGTAATACTTTCATGGGGTTTAATGAAATATAGTGATTATCCACTTGGCCTTTTCTCAACCTAGTTGGGGTCGGCTTTCTCAGTCACTTTAACGAAATAATTATAGTATTGAGAGTTATTATTTTCTCATTGAGTATTAGTATAGGTACCTGCCTCATTATTCACCGAGCCTTTTCCCAACACAGTTGGGGTCAGCTAACCAGTCTAACTGCGATTCGGCTGAACTTCGATATTTTCCGTGAAGCGAGTGTCATCTGACCTTCACAACCCATGGGTGATATCGAAGTTTTATAGTTAGACAGTTCGGAATTTTTTATTTTAGGCCATAGATGTTGGTGATTGTCGGTTACCTTAGCCGCTACCGCTACGCTACGCTGTTTTCACAGACCTCGGAACGGTCCACCTGAAGGTTCCAGCATAAATGTGGGAGGCGCTAGCATCGGCATCAAGCCCTCGATGAAGTATCTAGTGATCGTACTTGATAGCCGATGGAACTTCGGACCACATTTCCGAAGTTTGGTCCCTAAAGTGACGGGGGCATCGATCGCGCTTTCGCGACTAATGCCCAACCTAAAGGAACCCAACGCTTCCTGCAGGAGACTGTACCTGGGGATCGTGCGGAGTATGGCCCTATACGGGGCTCCCGTATGGGCGGCGAGGTTGACGGCCAACAACTCAACGCTCCTTAACAGACCGTTGAGGACCTTGGCCGTCAAAACAATAAGGGGCTACCGCACGATCTCCGGAGAGGCTGCATGTCTCCTAGCCGGGACCCGTCCATGGGACCTGGAAGCGAGAGCCCTTGCGCCATTAGAACAATGACGCAAGGGCTCTCGGCGCTGGAACGGGACCACAGGTCTGCGTCTCGAGAAATCGAGGACCAGCGGTCGCAACTCCGCCAGGATCTCATGGAGTCATGGAGGGTGCGACTTGAGCAACCCAAGTGGGGTACCACCATCGTCGCGGCTGTGAGACCAATCATGGACGATTGGCTGCAGAGGCAGCATGGTGACCTCACGTATCGTGCGACGCAGATCGTTACCGGGCACGGATGCTTCGGTAGCTATCTGTTTCGCATCCATCGTGAGGTCACACCCCGGTGTCAACACTGCGAGGTTTCCGACGACGACACCGCACTCCACACGTTGGTGGAGTGCTCAGCGTGGGCAAGTCAGCGCCGGGACCTCGTAGTGGGTCTGGGCGTGGATACCCTTTCGCTGAAGACCATGCTTCAAGCCATGGTCTCCAGCGGGAGAACGCGGCCGTGGGAGGCGGCCGAAGGAGGCGGCCGAGAATGAGAGGGAGCGTACCCTCCCCGCCGAGTTTCATCTACGCCCAAGACCATCGACCTCCATGATCGGGGCCTGAGGACGGCGGGATCGCCACCCGTCGTCCTTACAAAAGCAGGCTAGAAGGGTTGCGTGCTGCGGGGCCTTTGCCCCATAGCACGCAACCAGATTCACTCACTGACGCGGGATAAAACCCTACCCCAACGACGCGGGATTCTCATCCCGACCTAACCCCCGCAGAGACCACAGAGGTGGTCAAAGTCCGCCGGGTGCCACTGGAAATACGTTCTGCTTGTAACCAGAGACGCCCGGCAACGGACGTTAGAGCGGCCGCGGCCTTGGGCCGCGGAATTAAAAAAAATAAAAAAGAAAGCCTCTACCTATAGGTACCTATCTACCTAGTGTTTTAGTATACCATAGAGCTTATATTTTATTAGGCATGACGTGTGTGTGTTTCAATATAATATAATGTTACCACGACTTCCACGATACTGAAAAGATTTGAATGACATTTAGCACACGCACAGGTAGAAATTATCCTGGATTAACTCATACGATAATTTTTCTTTCGATAATGTGTGTGAATTTTTGCGGACTTTACATAGTGTATTTGGTAAGCGAATACAATTGTCTCCTGATTTATGAATGTATTCAGCCGGTATAAATCAGGCGCTTCCCATCAATCAGTACAGTCAATACGCGTTGGTCAAATATCGATATATTTTTAATAGAGACTTGGCATTTAGAATCTATATTTTAAACTAATATACCCTCAATTTGGAGAAACTGGTATAAACTTGTCCCTTATAATGCAAACATTGGGTGAACCAAAGACAAAGAGATAGTCCGAGACGCCCAGGACTTTAATTGGCTATGCTATAGCGGCTGGCACGTAAAATTTTGTTACATAACCCATTATAAATGTACCCAGTGACTTGGCTTGCCCCCTATTACGTGGGACAAAAAATACTGGCAAATTGTGGGTGTGTAATGCAGCTCTGCCTACCCCTTCGGGGATATAGGCGGAATAAGTGTGTGTGTGTGTGTGTGTGTGTGTGTGTGTGTGTGCGTGTGTGTGTGTGTGTGTGTGTGTGTGTGTGTGTGTGTGTGTGTGTGTGTGTGTGTGTGTGCGTGTGTGTGTGTGTGTGTGTGTGTGTGTGTGTGTGTGTGTGTGAGCCAAAGACATCAAATGCGGTTTGTTGAAGTACGTCATAATACTTCGTGAATGTTCATTCCGTAAGCAAACAAATAATTTTCTCCATCATTAATTGTTGATGAGTTTATGGCTATGTTGACGAGTTTCGAGAATTATACGAATCGTTTATTATTTCACGTGCATTTTATTATATCATGCATTCTATATCATCATACTTCATTCGCATAAAGTTTTTACTCGTTGAAATTGAAAACATGAAACTGCCACTTTTTACGGGGGACCTACAAAACTGATGGCCACCGGCCTCAGACACGCCGATTATAGTTGAAGATCCAAAGCAGATATTAGGCATTTTTTGTCGCGACAATAGTTTTTCGTGGGGATAGGGTGTAAAGCAAGTAAACCTGGTAAGTATGTCTGGTAGTATCATCACTACATATTATAAAACTAAGTCGCTTCCGTCCGTATGTATGCTTAGATCTTTAAAACTACGCAACGGATTTCGATGCGGTTTTCACCAACGGATAGAGTGGTTCTCGAGGAAGGTTTTTGGTGTACCTGTATAATTTGTCAAGCGGGCGAATCTTTATATTATGTAACCATCTTATCATTCCACTTTTAGGATTAATAATATGAAAAGGTTTTATCAAACAAAGGGGCTTTTACTGTTGTCTCTTGATATTTTAAATTGAAGAATTACGAGTATAATCCTCGAGGAATATACAGATCCTTTATAATCTCATAATTAAACATTAAATGCCGTGAATAAAGATGATTGAAATTTTAATAAACTTTAATCTTTAAATATTCTTGCAAAGTAAAAAATAAATATTTATTTTTAACAGTACGAGCTTACGGGTCCCAAATCACCCTCACCTGGACTTTAGAAGTCACTTACTTAGTTACTTGGGACTTAGAAGCCCGCCAGGCTTACTCCATTTTAGTGTGAAGGCCAGGAGGACGCCCGCCCGCACGATAAAAAAGGTCAGACATCGCCTAGCATCTTGATTGACCTTTCGCAGTAGTTTATGTTTCGCTTGGGTTAATCCCCATCTGCACACAGTTCACCTGCCGAGATGGGTGAGCTCTGGCAAATATAATATCTAAAGTTCGTTGCTCGCCGCTATTACGTGGGGACTGTCCTAAAACTAATCTGCCTAACCCTTTCGGGAAAAAAAATTGTTATAATATGAGCGTGTTGAAATGGTTGTTATTAGCGTGCCAGAATATTGTAGTAATTAACATTATTACGTGTACTCGTAGTACCTTCAATTACATTATCGAACTTTAGTACCTTAAAGATTGTGTAAATTGAAACAAGCCCTATTGCCTCTAAAATACGTTAATTTGCCCGTAAAATACGTTCATTTGTCCGTAAAACATTGATCGGACTCCTGATACAAATACTTTAGCTTTCAGTAGACGGATGGTTTAAGTAGAATAGAGTAAGGGAGATTAGCTAATAGTAAGCACTAAATGGATTCACCGGCGGGCGACGGGTCCATAGTGTGACAAAGTGGGTATCACTTCGCAGGCGACTGACTCAGTTGTAGATTAAAAAAACGGTGTGTCTAGCTTGTGACTAGTCAGCGCTCGCCTTCACCAAACGACACTTCTGTGTCCCTTCGTCCCTCACCATGGAATCCTGATATTTCATGAATGCCAAAAAATTGTGCTGAAATAGTGCTAATTAGTGCCCAAAGGAAAAAAATAGTGCTCTTATACTTAAGAAATTACAGTCATAGTTCGATGAGTATGCTGGACGAAGGTTTCGCCCAGCATACTCACCTCCGTTTGTGGAATCTGTGTACGCTTCAACCATAATTCATACTTCAAAAAATTGTGCCGAAATAGTGCCAAATGGTGCCCAAAAAGAAAAGACGATGCTCTAATAACACCGGAGTTATAGGCTTCGGTCAGTGAGTATGCTGGGTGTAGGTTCTACGCCCAGCATACTCACTTCACTACGCGAATACCGAACGAGCTATAGGTACAATTTACGGTTTAAAAAATTGTGCTTGAAATAGTGCCCAATATCAGTCCAATTTTCGCTTGACTTTTGACCTAGAAAACCATTAAATTTAATTGTAAACTTTTACATAACATTAGATTTAGTACAGTCGAGTTCAAAACTTTCTAATAACTTACATTTTGTTTAACAATTTTTTAACCCCCGACGCAAAAACGATGGAAATTTGACGTGTCTGTGTTTATGTGTGTGTGTCTGTGGCATCATAGCTCCTGAACGGATGCGATTTGGATTTTGTTTTTTTTTTGAAGGCGAATTAGTCGGCAGTGTTCTTAGCTATGTGTGATGAAAATCAGTTCAGTCGTTTAATGGATACGGGGAGATGAGGTGGAAATAAAACAACAATTTGCCGATGGATAAATGCATGAAACGCGCGTTATTTTGTTCTAGAGCGGTATGCAGCAATAGTTATTTTATATTATCTCCGAAAGTACATGACCAATTATTGTTATACTGTAAAGGGCAAATTAATAGTATCTTTGTGATATTCTTGTGTTCATAAAATAACTTATTTTGATAAGCATTAATATGTTGTTATTTAAATAGCTATTCAAAAATGAACATGCTGAAAAATACTTTATAAAACATAAAAGCATATATATCTACTAAAATATAAAAGAAAGAGATATGGTACTTATAGCCCAGCTGCTGCCAGCCCAGCAAATTATCTCGGATCGGTGCCGTATGCCTTAGGATCAGCTTTTGCTGGTGATTTTTTAAACACATTGTGATTATTATAAACTGTGATTGCTCAATATATAGTTATTTGTAAGTTAGTTATTGTGATTATAACATTGTAGCAGTAAATTTACAAAACTAGATAAGTAAGTGTTTAAATTTTGTGTAATTTTTTTTTTTTTTGAGAAAGTTTTACTAATATTTGGAATACTATTTTTTATATATTTGAAACGACTATTTTTTCTATTTAAAATAGATTTTATTAGATTGTTGTATTAATGTTAGTCTTATTTTCAATGGTAGGTATAACAATATAAATAATATATTTGAAGATAATGACTGTTAACAAAAGCTGTGAAATAGTTTTTAATTACCGTGAAGTCTGATTACTTTAGCAATAGGGGGTAACTTTAAATAGTGCTGGGTAGCCAAAGGTTAGAATTTGTAAATAACACTACCTTTTTAGGAATAACAATAGATTCTAAATTACAATGGGGTGACCATATCACCATTTTAGCTAATAAGCTTAGCTCTGCTGCATATGCTGTGAGACGGATTAGGCAGTTGACAGATGTAGCTACTGCTAGGCTAGTTTACTTTGGTTACTTCCATAGCTTGATGTCCTATGGAATAATATTTTGGGGAAATGCGGCAGATATAGAAACAATTTTTATATTACAAAAGAGGGCAGTCCGTGCCATTTATTGTTTAGGTAAGAGAGATTCTCTTAGGGAGCGATTTAAAGATATTAATATTTTAACTGTAGCTTCCCAATATATATTTGATAACATACTGTATGTCAGGAAAAATATATCTAGCTATACTAAAGTAAGTGACGTTACAGACAAAAATCTACGTAATAAAATAAACTACTCCCTCCGTGTTATCAGCTTAGCAAGGTTAGTCATTCTTTCAAGGGGGAAGGTATACGCTTTTATAATAAATTGCCTGAATCGGTCTTTTGTATGTCCGACAATAAATTTAAAACCTTTATAAAGACCACTTTATATCAAAAAGCATATTATAAGACAATTAATTACCTTAACGATAAAAGTGTCTGGCTTGAACATGGTGCAGGCGCCTCCTAAAATGCCGTAATTGTAGCATATTTTGTACTTTAGTGACTATATACTTATATCCTCCTAAGACCCAGTGAACAATTTGGCCGAGAGGGAATTTTGACCTTATTGCTACCGGGTTACACTACTACAGGAGGCTACGATGCCCCTTTTATGGAGCATCCTGGCCTGCAGATGGCAGACCGTATATGGTTGATTAGTATGTTCCGGGCAGCGTTGGCGTCAAGATCAAACTCGCTGTTGCAGTTGGACAAACTACCCAGCGCAGTTTGTGGTTCATAGCCACCTTGAAGAACGCTCCCGTCTTGGCGTTGCACGACGAACAGGCTTGCGACGTGTACTGCTCATCCACTACTTCAACTTCAATATTTCGCTTACGTTTCAATCTCTTGATTAGCGAGTCGTGTTTGAATTTACGCCCACTTAAGGAGGCGGTGTTCATAAACTTACTTCTGGCTCCATAGAGAACCAATTTTTTTTCTACTCCACCTCCATCAAATACTTCTTTTATAATTCTCTCCTCACACTTGGCGGTTCTAATAAACTTGTCTAGCCGCAGCCAACTTGGCGTGTTTTTCGTACGGCTCTTGACGTACCTGGAACCATGTCATACGAAAGACGGTGTATTCGACTAGATGGGCAGTGTTTTTCGAAGAGACTGGAAAGGTTAACTTTTCACGCGCCCGCTGTTCGGCGAGTTCGCTGGGCGTGCACAGCGTGGTTCGCACCCGCTCCCGTTTCCACTCTAGGGTGTGAGAACGGACATATTTTCTAGTTATTCGCTGAAAACGGCCCAATTTAGACTCTACTACCGCTACCGGTAATCGGGAACCGAGGTCGACTGCTATGATTCGATCATGTCTTTTTTACTACACGATTCATGGAAAGGCTTACACTCACGCCATCCGTTTGTAGAGAGCATCCAATTTTTTTTTACATCAACAGCCAACCACGAGCTCCATAATTCTTGTAAATGGTTCTCTATGCGACCCCATACACTAGTGATTGATTCTGGGTCCACTCTACGTATCAATTCGTGCCACCCCGTAGAGGTGTAGGTGATGTGTTTCAGCCCATTCAGCAAATTTAATACATCTGGTTTGGGTCGTAACCGCGTTGTTGTTTTCATGTAGTAGTTGATCCAAACACCTAGCTCGATATAGACACGGGATAGGTCTACCACGTCGCGACGTATCTCAGACAAGAGCTTCACTCTCTTTTCTGGGTCCAATAGGGGGCAGAGCGTGGACACCAATCCCCTTTTTATGGTGTAGACTTCCAACTCCACCGTTGAATCTAGATTGCGTTTCCGGATGGGTGGTAAATATGATTTACATTTCTTTGAACTTGTTTTCGTGTGATCGACACCCCCGCACGTCTTACAAAGGGGAGGCATCGCGAAGAAATGAATAACCTCGATGAGATACACGGTTTATATACAAGGTCCAACTTGGATGTCCTCAGACAGCGTTAAAAAAACAATATGGTAATTGACTTTTATTTAATGTCCTCTAGAAAGTACATTAGATCTTGGGAGGATTTTTTTTGGTGCATTGTACACACCCTTTTTGACTTTGACACGGGACCAATGTATATTCGTCCACATTTAGTCTTAAGAAAATGTATAAATGAGTTAATTATTGAAAAAGAGTGACCGAGTTTTATTGCCAGGTTCTTTCTATCGGTTCTACTTATTGCTTTGCGAATCTGGCAGTACATGTAAATATAGAAGCTATGACATTTTTTTATTTTAAGTACCTACTGACGTTTGTAAAAGCCATTTAGTGACCTATACAAATAAATTAATCATTTCATTTCATTAGTAATAAATAATGTAAGTCATTAAAAATGTTTTTTATTGTTAAACCTTTTATTAATCGAACTATTGGATCTTGTAAATATAAAAAATTGTACACTAAAAAACTGTATAATATATTTCCTTTTTACAAATTGTCTAGATTTTCAAATAGGTACCTACCTATTCTATTAATTTTATTGGCTGCAATAGACTATTAGTGCCCAGACATTTTTTTTGGAAAATATTTCACCCTACAACCAATGAAGTAATACGAGTGGATTTCATTTAAGCTTACAATTTCATTTATTTATAAAAAAAAATTAAAATAAATTAAATTAGCATTTAATCGACAGTTTTTGATATGTGAGAAAATACCACAATTATTCCCAATCACATAACCGCCCACAATTAGAATTTTTAATATTTATATCCAAAAACATGTGTGAACGACTGTACCTCATTTAACGTTAGTATGTAGAAGTTTACAATTAAATTTAATGGTTTTCTAGGTCAAAAGTCAAGCGAAAATTGGACTGATATTGGGCACTATTTCAAGCACAATTTTTTAAGCCATAAATTGTACCTATAGCTCGTTCGGTATTCGCGTAGTGAAGTGAGTATGCTGGGCGTAGAACCTACGCCCAGCATACTCACTGAACGAAGCCTATAACTCCGGAGTTATTAGAGCACCGTTTTTTCTTTTTGGGCACCATTTGGCACTATTTGGGCACAATTTTTTGAAGTATGAATTATGGTTGAAGCGTACACAGATTCCACAAACGGAGGTGAGTATGCTGGGCGAAACCTTCGTCCAGCATACTCATCGAACTATGGCTGTAATTTCTTAAGTATAAGAGCACAATTTTTTTCCTTTGGGCACTAATTAGCACTATTTCAGCACAATTTTTTGGCATTCATGAAGTATCAGGATTCCATGGTGAGTATGCTGGACGAAGGGACACACACTTCTCCCCCTCTTACAACCCAAATTTGGTAAGATCCTATTGCACTGTTAATAATGGTTAATACGCATTGAATATTCGTCCTAGTAAAGAGCTTACCGAAGCTCTTGGCAATTCAAGGTCTTCATAGCGTTGGAGCAAGTTATAAAGAGATTCAGCTGGAATTCCCCTAGCACCTACATCTAATATGTATATGAATAATGAAATTACTTTCAAAACAAAGAGAGTATCATGTATGACCTGCATTAATAAATTACAAAATAGTGTGTAACATTAATAAGTATTACCAGTTATTCCGTGACTAAAGTAAAGTCTTACATAAATGTGATTGTTATAAGGCTATTTACTCAAAGCATATTAAATTGTACACTTAAATTAACGTGTTAATTTTATATAAATAATAAATATACAAAGCGGGTGCGCATTGTCTTACATAACTTTTCAACTCCTATCATCGGAGGTCCGAAAATGTTTCTCATACCATTTAAAATTATAATGATCGTTATTCATAAAAAAAAATACAACTAAAAATTAAAAAACATAGTCATTTAAATTCATAATATCATAAATGATACACTTAGTTTTTAGGTACTAATATTTGTTTTAATATATTTGTTTATACTAATGATCGAAACTCATAATCATTCGAATAAATAACTATAATATTCATAAATGTGTTTTATTCTAATATTTGTTTTTATAAATTTCTTAATCATAAGTTTTTTCATCCATATTATAATGTCTATATTCCAGTGAAAATCAAATTGCTACCAGACACGAGATGCTACCAGACAAGTAGGTTAGGTTAGGTTAGAACTGTGACCACAACAACGCGCGAGCCGAGCGAGCGAAGCGAGCGGTCCGGAGCAGCGGCCGGCGAAGCGCCAGATAATTATCTGTTATAAAGTAAGCTATTCTGATCAACGACGTTATGAGTTGAAGTATATTCGTGTTACTACGAATATACTTCAACATTATTAATTAAAGCAATATGATAATAGAATGTTATGAAGAAAAACGATCTGAAAAAAAAAAATGGATTTAAACTGGTTCTTGGTAGTAACAGTATTAATAAAAAAAATATAATCACTAACTGTTATGAGTTCCGATGATAGTAATAAAAATTTACGAGTATGAATAAAAAAGTATGAAAAATAAAATTATGAAATGATTATGAACACAAATCGGTAGTAAGAAAAAAAATAGGATTAAAAATTTTATGTGAGCCAATATGGACCCATACAAAGCTCTGTCAAGAATAAGAGCTATTTTGTTAATATTGTTACGAGCCTAATATTATAAAGCAGAAGAGTTTGTTTGTTTGACCGTGCTAATCTCAGGAAGTAGTTACTAGTTCGAATTGGAAAATTACTTTTTTGTTGAGAAGTGCTTTTATCGAGGCTATACTATAGGCTATATAACATCACTCTAAGATCAATAGGAGCGGAGCTGCAGTGTGATATGTTTCAAAAACGGGCAAAAAATATTTCTTTTAAGAACTTCCGTTGCGTGCGTTAAAATGTACTAAAGAATTGTTCCTTTTTAAAAGTTCTAAAAAAAGTCCGCAGTAGCATATATCTATCTTTTGAGGTTAACTCACTATAACATGTTTTATGGAAATGAAATTAGTTCAAAAATAATTATTTGCGATGTTAGATGATTATTAAAGGTGACGCGACGGGAACAATAATTACAAGCGACGAGTACGAGAAAAATTCCAAATTACCACGCGGACGAAATCGCGGGCGACCGCTAGTATACATATAAACAGACAGGAAATTAAGTTAAAACAATGTACATAACCCAAACTTGATAAAGAGAGTTACGACTCGAGTTTCCTATCTGTTATCTAGTCTAGCTCTCTACGTAGCAAGCTTCCTGTACTTTGCTGATGACCAACCTTGATATCTAAAAATATCGATTTAAGTTCTTCTTTTCATAAAGATTCTTTAAATCGCATGACTTGATTCACCTTTTGACTAAAATCAAGTCATGCGATTGCTCTCTGAAATGTTACAGATAATGAAACGTCAATACAATTTTGAATGGTTTTTACATCTGGTACAGGTAGTAGAAAGTATAGCCTATGTCGAGGGATAATGTATATCATCTGTGAAGTCATTCTATAAAAAGCCGGCCAAGTGCGAGTCAGACTCGAGCACAAAGGGTTCCGTACCAAAAAAAAAACACGTTTGTTGTATGGGAGCCCCTTTAAATATATATATTTAATACGACAATTTGTCTGTCTGTCTGTCTGTCTGTCCGTCCGTCGCGTTTTTCTATATATACATTTGCATAAAATATTAAAATATTCTTCTTTTTTTTTTTTTATTTGAGGCGATACAAAGATCGTCGGGATAACTAGTATTTATTATATTCTGTTTGTTAATTACAAAGGCAACAGAAATACATCAACTGTGAAAATTTCAACTTTCTAACTATCACGGTTCACGAGATACAGCTCAAGACAGACGGACGGACGGACAGCGAAGTGTCAGTAATTAGGGTTCCCGTTTTACCTTTTGGGTACGGAACCCTAAAAACTTCTCAGGGTCTTTGTAGTTCTGTTAAATGTTAAATGCATCACTTCCAAACACATATTGATTACGTCCCCGTGTTCTAGTCTAGAAAATATATTTACAAAGTTATAAGTAAGTACCAGTAGGTAAAGAAGATTCAAAAAATATATTGTACCACAAAATGCAAAGAAAACCATCCTAAAGACACACTCACAGCGGTATTCAGTGCAACGATGTTTCAACTTGTCCCATATTTTTTCAAACATTTTTACCCCAAAACTTTTGACCCACTTACATAAATATTTTCTTTAAAAAGCTTTAAACCATTTGTATTAGCTGCCATGTTGAAAAAAAAAGATGAAAGCAAGACTGACTCGGTTAACAAGAAAAATGGATGAATTCCATTTTTAGAGCCTTCGTAACACCTAGTCTCATTAAGCTTGGTGTTTGTAGATCTTTGTATAAAATTGGTATATATTTTATTAAATTATGGAAATGTATGGTTTAATGGATCTTACAGCTCATAAATATACCTACACCCTGATCTGCCTAAACGTAACTTGAATAAATTCTATTGCATTAAATGGTAACTGAGTGATAATTATGTCAAGAAAAGATGAAACATCTAACTATTCATAAAATTATTCTTGTCCAACTTAACGTCAATTGCCGGGCTTCCAGTATACGGCCTCGTAGGGGCGTATACTGGATATATCAGAACAATTTTAAGCAGCCCTGGAGCTAAATAAAACAAGAATGTGACAGTAAGGATATTTAAGATAAATCGAGTTCAATATTGATTTCACAATCATGTTCAATGGCTATTGGCTTTTCATATTCATATTAATTTATTCATTTACAGAATGTAGGTACAGTTATGACGTTAAATTAATTATGGTATGAAAATAATTAACACATGCAGCATAAAAATAGTAAAATAATTAATCTCATACATAATTAAAAACTACAATTTTATTGTAGAATATTAGACGGTGAAAAGAGACGTTACTTTTGTCCGAAGGTTTTATGTTTCGCAATATAACACAACAATATAATCACGTCTCAATTCACGAAAAGGTAGACCAGACGCGTTTATTAGGTTTACATTTCGTAACTCAGTACCAAGTAACAAGGGTAGGGCTAATTGCCATTAGGACATTGGGTGTATTTGCAAGAGCCGTTCGTGCTGGTGAGGATTTTTTAGACCCTGGAGATGTTAATAAGACCTCATAAAAGTTCATTTCTAATTCGACAATCGTAAAACCGGCTTCGAGAAATATAAGTGATAAACCATGATAATCTTAAGTGTCTTACTATAAAGTCGAAAAAAGGTCGATTCACACATATCAGTGAAGCCTTCGGACACAGTTCAGTATACATTATTTATCAGTGCAAAATATTCATACATATTCTATGAACACGTCCCCACATGTCAGTGTCAAATACGTCTCAGTCATCACTGACACTGATATGTTCATATAAATTGTATGAAGGAATACTTTGCACTGATACTGAACTGTGCCGGTACTGTGTTGGACGAAACTAAGGCTTCACTGATATGTGTGAATCTACCTTAATACAGTCCCATCGGACCAGGATCGGCTCAGATCTATTTTCGTATTAGTTTCTTCAAGATAACAACGGTTAAATTAATAACGCTCTCTAGATACTTATCTCGTCGACATTAGGTACTCTCGGTGTCTGATCAAAGGCACTATTTAGAATATCAACGAGTTATCTTTTAACTTGTTATGTGCACCAACATGATTAATGGTGCCTTTCGACCAGAGATGTGCTATGTAGCTATGCTGCGAGGATATGCTTGTGGACCAATGAAAATGATTGTGCTATGATGTACTGTGTAGACAAATGAATATGAAACGCATCTGTGGCAACGTAGCATAGCACATCGACAACCTAGTCGAGTGGGACACAATAATTATTAAAAGAGGTAGGTACTTAAGCCTCTTACGAGTATAAGGTTACTAGTTGACCCCGGAAACGTTGTTTTGTAAAAAAACATTTAGGGGTGGGGCTGTGTGCCACTTTTATCACTTATAGGGGTTAAAAGCTGTTTACGACCGATTCTCACACTGTACCACGAGAACGTTATTAGATATTCATATATATATAACTTTATTACGAATACTATAAATTATAAAACAATACAATTGAAACTAACTAAATATGTACATTATCTATACTAATTATACCTACTAAAATTACATTTAAACTTTAACATGCATCAAAGAACTCCTCCGCCTTGTCGCCGACTGGCAATGTCCCGAGAAGACTGGCAGCATTACCACGTTGTATATTACTCGTAGATATACATATGTATTGACGTTTTTGTGCTGATAGAAATTACACATTACTGTTTAATATACTTACCTTTATATTGCCCGAAGTTTCGACCAGTCGTAATTAGGCTACATGAGCCTGTGACTACAGCTGATATGTGTACAATAATTTATCGTGTCAATTCCCGTAAAAAGAGAAATATAGACAATGAAACGTTAAAGTTTAAAAAGTAGTACTCATTACAAATTGAGATTGGAAAAAAAATCGAATAATTTCACAAACAAAATTCGTTGCACCGTGTCCACAATACAGTGGTCTGTAAAAGATCGCGGCTAACGATAAAACCGGCCGATTGTAGATCTAATTTGAAATACATTGTTTATATTCATTGTATGTTTATGGTTTACAATAAAGTGTATTGTTTTGTGGTTTTGTAGAGCGTTGATGACCTGAAATCGCAGGCACACACAGTACACAACTCGTAACGACTAGGTAGTTAATATTTGAAAATCCTCATACCTCATACAGGTTTCATAATCCTACTGCCTCGGTGGCGCAGTGGTATGAGTATGCGACTGCCGTCCATGAGGTCCCAGGTTAGATTCCGGGTCGAATCAAATACCTATTTGTTTGATTAACAAATGTTTGTTTCGGAGTTTGAGTGTTTTTATATATAATATAGATATATATTGTATGTATTTAGAAATATATAAGTCTGATTCGGTGGCGTGGTCGGTAGTGCATCGGCTTTCGTTTCCGGAGTCGCGTATTTGATTCCCGGGGCGAATCAAATATTTATGTGATCTACAAATGTTTGTTTTGGAGTTTGGGTATTTTCTATATATATTTAGTATGTCTTTAGAAAATATATAACTATGTTTAGAGAAGGAAAACTGGACACAAAACCCGGCTGTGATGATGTAAGTATTTTTATCAGTCGTCTAGATCGACTAGATCCTATAGCACAAGCTTATATTTTAACTTTTGGGCTAGATGAAGTTGTGCGAGTAACTAAATAGTATCTGGCTCAGATATTTTTTTTTCTAACGTTTTGATTTACGGACTCTTCGAGGTCTATAGTTAACAATAGTGTTTGAGTCAACACAGACAGCGTGCCTATGAGGTCACCATTCGTTTGCTGTTTACCGTCGACCTTGACCTCAGCTCAGACAATACAAGACGTAAGTTAACGGTTTCCGACGTTATTCGGTATGAACAGTGAAGTTTGTGCAGTAACGTAAGTTTATTTACTTAGGTATTAAGATTTTACGACGTGTGCAGGTCCGAGTGCCACATGTATTATTTATCAGTCAATCTTCGTGAAGGAGAGTTGTCAATGTACGAGTATTAAAGATTATCATAATTATCATTACATAGTATAAAACAAAAGTTGTCGGTTTCGTATGAATGCTAAGATCTTTAAAACTACGCAACGGATTTTAGTGCGGTTTTCACCAATGGAGGCAATGGATAGAGTGGTTCTCGAGGAAGGTTTTTGTGTATATAATTTGTCAAGCAGTCAATAGGTCATATTAATAATAATACTTATCACGATCATAATAATTATGAAATGAGAACTACTAATAAAAATGCATAACGTCTATATAAAGTACAAAATCGATTCAAAACAACAAATTAAATAAGTACTTTTAAGTTGCGAATCACATTTGTTTTCTTTGTGTCAATTATTATTATAAGCTTTACATAAATCTTGATAATAAATTGATAGTTATCTTTCTGTACTAATTTAGGCGGTAAATTTCATCTGGGGGTTATCCATCCGAGGGCGTAATGTGGCGTCAGGCAATGAACGGTACGGCGGGAGTTAAAAAGAAGAAAACAGGGCTACTACAAAGTTGATGATGATAGTTAGGACCTAAATAACCGTACAGCAAATTTTCTAACACCCAAAAACTACGACAAATGCTTGTTTGAGTCAAATAAAGTAAATTCAAATGGAGTATCTCAGGGTTCCGCGTACAAAAATTTCACTTCCTATGCACTTTCAAGGCAACAAAGAGGTTAGTATAACTTTCGATAAAATACCACTTAATACATACAGAGAATCACACCTTTTTCCCCGAAAATGTATACTTACCCAAAGTAGAGGCATAATATAATGTGGTCACAGCTAGCGAATTATTAAAACGTAAGTAAAAGGAGGCGAGGCTATTGCCCCTAGTCGAGATTTTTAATGTTCGTCACAGACTAGGCCGTTGATAGTAATGTCAAATGTGCACCCCTTGCTTGCAGGTGTGGTTGGGTTGGTTTCAATGGACGTAGGTGCGGCCGCGGCCTTGGGCAGCGAATTAAGAAAGTTGAGGTTGGATTGGACCCAAGACATTTTTAATACCTCTTTACACCTCTCTAATACAGCGATCATTAAATTAAAAAAAACACGTTAAACATTGACCCAAAATCAGACTTCAAATTAACGAAATGGCAGAAAATACCTACCAAAATGGGACCAAATTAAAATGGGAGCAAATGAAAACATAAAAAAATCATTCAGTCAAATTGAGAACCTCCTCTTTTTTGAAGTCGGTTCAAAAGAACCGTGAAGTCTAACAGAAATTTCTTTCAGTTGAGCTAATTTATTTCCGTCCATCTTAAGTGAACGCCATTATAAATCAAACGTACTCCAAATCGTTATTAATGTAGCCTTGTATTTAGAAAAAAAAACTAGGCAAGGACGATGAATTAAGTTGGCTAAAATTATAGGCCAAATCTACTTCACTACTAATATAACCACTGGATATACGTTTTGCTTGTAACCAGAGACGCCCGGCAACGGACGTTAGAGCGGCCGCGGCGTTATTCGCGGAACTAAAAAAAAAAAAAAAAAAAATTTGACAGTTTCTCGTAAATGGTAAATCGCTGAATCACAGGCACATTTTTAATAATGATAAAAATATTATATTGTGTTCATTTTGGACATAGAATAGCACTGCGTAATATTGATGATGATGATAATGATTAGCCTAGTCCTAATGGCAACAGTGTTGCATCCTGGTTTTTTTTTGATTCCGCGAATCGCGGCCGCTTCTATGTCCATTGCTGAGGGCGTCTCTGGTATGCACCAGAATGTATTTCCAGTGGCGCCCAGCGGACTTCGGCCACCTGTGTGGCCTCTTCAGGGGTTTGGAATGGAAATCTCGCGTCGGTGAGTGAATCTGGTTGCGTGCTTTGGGCTGAGGCCCCGCAGCACGCGACCTTTTTAGCCTGTAAGGGTGGCTACCACCGTAGAGACCGTCCTCAGTCCCCAGTGTTTCATCCGATGATAACTGGGTGGATTTTTTTTTTAATTTTCGAATAAAAAGTGGGTACCATAAAGTAAAACAACTTTTTGGATCAACAGAATACAGCATCTGTTCTGAAAGAGAAATAAAACTGATGTTTTAACATTCATGACACAATTACATTACGTAGATAAAATATTTTTGCGTTTGTTTATGAGGAAAGCTATTAAAAGTGATGGGATAAGGAACAGGATGTTTGCGAGTGAAATTTACACAAAGATTATTATTCGTAATTCAACAAGAATTTCGCTGGTCAAGGGTGAACTGTTTGTTTGCATGTCTATAATAGTGATTTATCGGACATGAATGCCTCGGTGGCGTAGTCGATGAAACGTAATAACTGCATGAGATTACTACTTCTCAGTTCTTGGTCGGGGGAATTGTTATTGGGTCTTTTTCTAAGTGTCTAAAATATAGTACCTATCAGTTATCTAGTAGGTAGTCATAATACCTACAAGTTCTGCGGAATTTAAGACTAGATAACGTTGTATACAATCCTCCTAACATTATTAATAATATATTTCAATTTTTAAGTAAAGTTCAAATTAAACTAGGTATACTGCTAATTGCAAATGTTGAAAAAGCAAATGTTTTCATTACATATCAGAAAGAATCGAACACTTTAATTAATTAATCGAATGAAAAAAAAAACTATTTTCATTGTTGACGCACGTGTTTCCATGGCAACCATTTAATCATCTGGTTTTTCGGTGATGTCCAGGACATTTTCGGTGATTATTCCTCCGTGGGCAGCTATATTTTCATGATTTCAGAGATATGCACTCCCGGGTATGATGTAGACCAGCATGCCAAAATTTGGTCAAAATCGGTCGAGCCGTTTCGGAGGAGTTGACGACACACAAACTATTTACACTTGTCGCCTAAGATTGATCTCCGTTTCGCTCCGCTCAATAAATATTTTTGACATTCTCACATAACGTCATCTAGCCCAAACTAAGTTTTAAGCTTGTGCTATGGGATCTAGACAACTGATAAACATACTTATATATTTCTAAATACATTCGGGCTAAAATTTAAAACACCGGACAGTAGTAGTAATTTAACATGACACGCAAAACTTCAACAGACAATGAATTTACTGCCGTAAAGTAATTTGAAGTTTAAATTTAAACCAACTGAAACGACGTTGAATTAAAAGTTTACCATTGGTTTTAAGAGACTATTCTAATGACCATTCCGGGAGTTAAATAATTGACTGTTTGACGTTCACACTCCAGCACTCAATAGAAGCACATAAAGATATTATTACAGGTTTTACCGATAAACTATAAAATGGCAGAACAGTAAAAGTATCGTAAAACGGAATGGATGCACGTAAACCATTGGATGCTATGTTAAGTACTGCATACAGACAACGAATATTACAACTCCGGTACTAAATACTTATTGCGCTCTACATCGACCAATGAAATAGCAAGAAAACTGTCACGTGATCTAAATTACGGGTTTGATTGGTCGATATAAACAAAACACTAAGAAGACTAGAGCAAGATGAACGAACTATCGTGGATGAATTCAAAACATGAATAGAACACAAAGCCAATGTTGGTTGCCAAATTGGCTACAAAACAAAACAACAAAACTTGCGCCAAGTGCGGACAAATTTCAATATTTGGTTGAACGTCTTCTGAATACAAACAAGCAAATAACTAGTACTCGTAGTTCTGCGAACAGTAGACCAGTAGACCTCCATATTTTCGTTCTTCCCCATTTTCCCCCCATTTCTTCCCCATTTTCACCCTAATCGAAAAATCCCTTCGACAAAAGTTGCGCCTTGCAACAAAGAACACTTGTGCCAAATTTCATGAAACTCGGCTGAAAAATGCGGCCTGTAGACCGGAACTGACACACATACATACATATAAACAAACAACGCCAAATCGGCCAGTCCTCGAGTTGAAACTGAGACTGCTCGCTCGGTCAATAACTATATTGAAATATGTTTTACTAAATGATGATCGATCACCACAATATGTATTTTATATCCTTATAATTATGATTTAGCAGCATAGACAAGAACTTTCGAACTTAAGCACTTTATCATAACAAGTTTCTGAACAAAATGTAGTTAAAGCATATTGGTTTTATATGACAGAGATGTTGATTATATGACACATCATCATCCACCGAGCCTTTTCCCAGTTCCCAGTTTCGCAGTTGGAGTTGGCTTTCCAGTCTAACTGAGATTTGGCTGAACATCGATATTTTCTGTGAAGCGACTGCCATCTGACCTCCACCACCCATGGGCGATATCGAAGTTCTGTCGTTAGAACGGTCGGATTTTTGATTGCGGGCTCCAACTACCCCTAACGACTGCCATAGATGTTTGTATAACAGCCGGGACCGACGGCTTAACGTGCTCTCCGAGGCACGGAGGGGTCTCAGTGTCTAAATAAATGGTCAGCCATCGTAAGACCGGCCTGACTCGATGTTGCTTAACCTTTGCAATGTGTTAACATTGTCGGTTAACTCTAGACCACGAGCCCACCATGATGATATGACACACCGAACTATCTAATAATCTTCTGCGTCTACAGCTTACTCTCAGATACCACAGAATTCACAAGCGGGTTGCCTTAAATTACATAACACGATATCGGATAGCTAGTGGAGCATTACGCACCTACATTTTGCCAATAATTTTGTTGTAATACTATCCCTATTAAGTGGGTCCAACCCTTTTTTCGTTACCGGACACTGTAGACAATAGAATCATCAATCAGAAATCAATAACTATTTTGTAATCCGCACCTAAATTCCAACAGCCAGGACCGTTGTTACAGACCTATCTATTTATAAAATCCATTTGGCAAAGACAAATCTTTCTTGTCAAAACCAGCATTTTAATCACACTTAAAAATCGCAAAAGCTAAAGATTTTTAACCAAACTACGAGTATTTTACCAGTTTCAAGATTAAACGAGACGATCTAGAACTACATTTCATTTCTGAACTAAGACGACCTTTAGACTCAGCAGTAGCAACAGTGGCTGCGTTTTTGAACTGATTGTGCTAAAATGGATGTCGAGGTAAACGGCCTTGTTCACAAAATAATGGCTACAATGATTCGGGGTTGCAAGTTCGTGGCCCGTTTCTCCGGTCAGTAACCTTGTTGTTATATTCCAAAAATGTACTTAATGACGAAGCAGTGCCGTTTCATCTCAGAACATTAATCCTGACATCCATCAAATGGTATTAAGTAGATACTTTTTAATTTAATGAAGTTAAAACGTTTAGCAATCAAATAGAAACAATTATCGAGGAGCGTTGAACTTTTTTGTTAATCCGAGTACCTTGGTGCTACCAGTCTAAAATTAAGTAGTTAGCCCTATCTATAATATAAAAGACTAACCATTCATCAGAGAATCCTGGACTTCAGTCGAAATATATTATCTTATCTAATATAGGTATATGAACCCGTTAAGTATAAGCATTTTAACCTATCATGCAACTAGAACGTATGTGACGTGCGGGCTTTGACCTTTTTCATAAACCCCAGGACCTTCCAGGCGCAAGAGACGTTAAGAGGTTAAGGCTCGAGATTATGTGAGACAATTCTGTAGTTAGTAGTGCGCTGAACCGCACAATCTGCTGAAAAGATTTATATTGAAAGAATTAATCAATTCTTACAGTAAACGAAGCTCTTTAAGCTGGATATTAAACTTTAACTCACGAAGATCATCACCATTACTAAAGTCTTAGTTTCAGTTGGGTCCATCGCCTTTGAAACCCTTTTTTTTCACGGTCACTGTTCAGGTAAAGTGTCCAATATCTATCAGTTAATCCAACATCAGAATGCAAGCAAATACATCAATATTCTACGTAGGTATTGAGTAAGTTATGTTATTAAGTAAAAACGTAAAGATGTGATTCAAGAACTAAGATAAAGAGAATGTTCTCGTGTTTACGTCCAAGCTTTTAAAAATGTTGCGGGATAAAAGAAAACTCACGTATCCAAGTTTATTTCCGCCCAGATACAAGGCGTTATTTACGTCAAATAATTTTACGCTCCATCGCTTCTCCGTCAGCATCCAATACACGGTTTTAAACCGTGTAGCCAGCAAAGCGCTCGGTTTAATACTACGTTTACAATTGTGTTTGTAATCGTGTATTTATCCCTTTAAGTAGACTTTCTCATCATGGTCATCGAGAAGTAGGTTTTATTTTGACTGCCTTGGTGGCGCGGTGGTATGAGTATGCGACTGCCGTCCCCGAGGTCCCAGGTTCGATTCCGGGTCAAATTAAATTATTTTTGTGATCCACAAAAATGTTTGTTTCGGAGTTTGGGTGTCTTCTATGTATGTTATGTATGTATTTAGAAATATACAAGTATGTTTATCAGTCGTCTAGATCCCATAACACAAGCTTATTTAGCTTAATTTGGGCTAGATGACAATGTGTGAGAATGTCCAAAATATATTATATTATAAGTGAACCAATGCACATTTTATTTCGGTCACTAGCATTGGTTATAGACAAAAAAACTTTAATAAATTAAAACTGAAACATAATCTGAACCATCCTCGAAAAATAGTAGATACCGTTTGTTCTGAAGACATCACGAGATCCAGAGTCAAGCTGTGTTGCTCAGAAACTAGGTTTCAAACTAAATCTTATTCTATTAATTTTACTTTGACTGGACAGAGGTATCAGAAAAGTTTAACTACTCGTTTGACCTGGTTAGAAACAATTTTAGAAGAAAACGTACGCTAGACTGCACAGCAACCTTACTGGAACCTTTCAAAGCGAGCCAAAGAACGTAAGTGTATTTAAGTTTCATCTGAATTTTAAATATTAACTGAATCCACTAAGTGTTTATGCATAAAGTGGGTTCTTATGATATTTAAAAGTAATTTATTTTAATCAATACATATAATAAAATTGTAAGTGGTCGATGTCTGTACATCGAAGATAATAATAGAGAAACTGTTGTAGGGAGGCTTTATGAACGCAATAGTATCCAAAACAATGGTTTTTAGAATTTTTGTCTGTTTGTCTGTGTGTCTGTTTGTCTGAATGTTTGACCACGCTAATCTCAGAAACGGCTTAACCGATTTGAATGCGGTTTTTAGTAATGCGTTGTGGTTTATTCAACTTAATATTTAGGCTTTGTTTTATTTCAATCGGTTCCTAAATAAAAAAGTTATGTCGATCTAAAGTACCACGCAGGCGGAGCTGCAGGCAAAGTAAATAAATAAATATGTTCGGACAGTAGATTTACTGATATAATTACTTATATACATTTTTTTGTAAATACATACATATTATACATAGGAAACATCCAGACTTATGTAAAGACATTTGCTGAGTTCAGTGGCACCCAGCAAAAAAAAATAGCACTGTGCTATTTTTTTTTTTGCTGGGCGCCACTGAAAATACTTTCTGGTGCGTACCAGAGACGTCCGGTAATGGAAGAAAGAGCGGCTGCGGCTGCTTAAAAAAAGATGTAAGTTCGATACTTGCTTTCTTGTTTATTCATAATATATTCTACATACTTATTGCAACCGGGGCCCACGTAACCATCTGCTTAAAGCATTTTACGCTTGGAAGCGTGTGTAGGTAGAGGGCTCTAAAATACCATTAGATTCTATTCACCCTGTGTTCGTTCTATTTATAACTTGAAAGTGGCGAGCAGGTTCTGTTTTAACGCTAACTGACATCTCATTAAAAACGCCTAGCCCATTCGCTAGTGTAAAATATTTTCCTCTCCTGTTTCGAAGGGAAATGAGGACCTTATCTAGGTATATTTTTAACTGTTTCATGGGAATAAAATCGACCATGACATACCTATTCAGATAGCATTACCAGATTGCAGTGGACGAGGCAGTCACGACTGGTGCAACCTGTTCTAAACGTCACGCATATCTACGCCATGTTGGCGTTAAGTAAGTATAACTTAGATTTATTTGTTAACTTTACCTTTGTTTATCGTTGAATATTTTACCGAACTGTACGTGACGACGAACATAAAATTACAACGAAAGGCCGGGCCAGCCAATATTTTCATTTATATTGGGCACAATTGAAATTGAACCCCACAGTATTTTTCCTTTTGTACGAAATGTTTTTACATTTTCACGACAAACATACGCTGGGGACGTAAGTACGTTGTATTATTCAAGATTGTCCGAGAACCTATATTCGTTGTGCTTTTATAATGTCTGTCAGTGTTTATACAGCCTGTCTTCTTATGGACGTCACTAGTGCTTGTACTTTCCTACAATATCAAGTTGGATGTTATGGCTGAAGAAATTAATTATGTAGTTACATAATGACTAATGAGGTTAATGTAATTCCAACATCATCTGTCTAATAGATCTGTTTTTCTATGGATTAAGATTTACAAGTATTTACATAAGAATGAAGTATTTACAGTCGGTGCGCATTGTCTTACATAACTTTTCAACTCCTATCATCGTAGGTCCGAAAATGTTTCTCATACCATATAAAATTATAATGATTACGTTATTAATAAAAAAAAATTACAACTAAATATTAAAAAACATAATCATTTAAATTCATAATATCACAAATTATACACTTAGTTTTTACTAATATTTCTTTTAATATATTTGTTTATACTAATAATCGAAACTCATAATCATTCGAATAAATAACTATAATATTCATAAATGTGTTTTATTCTAATTTTTGTTTTTATAAATTTCTTAATCATAAGTTTTTTCATCCATATTATAATGTCTATATTCCAGTGAAAATCAAATTGCTACCAGAAACAAGATGCTACCAGACAAGTAGGTTAGATTAGGTTAGAACTGTGACCACAACAACGCGCGAGCCGAGCGAGCAAAGCGAGCGTGCCGCGGCAGCGGCCGGCGAAGCGCCAGATAATTATTGCTACCAGAAACGAGATGCTACCAGACGAGTAGGTTAGGTTAGAACTGTGACCACAACAACGCGCGAGCCGAGCGAGCAAAGCGAGCGTGCCGCGGCAGCGACCGGCGAAGCGCCAGATAATTATTGCTACCAGAAACGAGATGCTACCTGACAAGTAGGTTTAGGTTAGGTTAAAACTGTGACCACAACAACGCGCGAGCCGAGCGAGCTGAGCGCCAGATAATTAGCTGTTATAAAGTAGAATAGCTATTCTGAACAACGACGTTATGAGTTGAAGTATGTTCGTAGTAACAACATTATTAATTAAAGCAATATGATAATAGAACGTTATGAAGAAAAAAGATCTGAAAAAAAAAATATGGATTTAAACTGGTTCGTAGTAACAGTATTAATAAAAAAGTTATAATCACTAACTGTTATGAGTTCCGATGATAGTATTAAAAATGTATGAATAAAAAAAGTATGAAAAATAAAATTATGAAGAGTGATGATTATGAACTTGGGTGCAAAGGGGCTCTACCAACATCTATAGGGCCCCAGCGACCTCACCTGCTAGTGGCGCACCTGCTGATAAACGGACGAGGCTCGTTAATTTACGGTACCTATGGAGTGGCTTCGGCCCCTACGTGGGTACCAGGTGGTACAACAGTGTTGGTCCGGGGGGGTACCACCGTGCAGCTGTGCTAAAGCCCCCCAAGTAACCCAGCCCAGGCTGGGTTGCGTTAGGGGTTCAGCAGCTGCACCGCCGGGCCCGGGGCGATGTATGGTGCAGCAGGCATGGGACCAGTGGGGGCGAAACGGAGTCTAGTGTGGGTGGTGTGGGTCGATTCGCCGGCCAGGGAGACCCTTAGCAACGGCGTTGCCGCGGCCGCCCGCAACACAGTCATGGGGCCCGCCTGGGGCCAACCACCCCAGGAGGCTGCCCCACATGTTGCGCATAATCCTGATGTGGGATCGCCGCTCCGGGTGGTAACCGGTGTGGGGTAGCGGCGGCCTTGCATCAGGGGGGTTTGGGAGCCCTTCCGTCCGGCGAGTCGGCTCCGACCTAACCACACGGTTCTAGACAAAGCTAGCCCCTGCGCTTTGTCACTTACTGCTGCACCAGATGTCGCCCTGTCTTCACGCTTCTTCTTCAAAATCTACAATGGCAGTGCAACAAAAAAGAAATAAACGTTACACAGCGGCCCTAGGAAACCCCACAACTTCACATTTCGAGGTGGAGTTCACTAACGTCCGTGGACTCCATGCGAACCTCGATACCGTCCACCACCACCTTGAGACGGCACGGCCCGCTGTGATGTTCCTCACGGAGACACAAATACGCCGCCCTGACGACACGTCTTACCTGTGTTACCCCGGCTATGTCATCGAGGAACAATTTCGAGACAAAGCCGGGGTGTGCGTGTTCGTTAGGGCGGATGTTTGCTGCCGCCGGTTGCGCTGCCTAGAGAACCCCTCCAATTCCGTCCTTTGGCTGCACGTAGACCATGGCTCCATGAGCCATGGTCTACGTGTGCGTCTACCGATCCCACACAGGGGATTCTGAGACAACAAAGCTCTTCCAGTACCTCAGCGAGACGGCTGATGAAGCGCAGGTGCGGTTCCCGAACGCTGACCTAGTATTTCTGGGGGACTTCAATGGCCATCACATTGAATGGCTGGGGTCCCTCAAGACTGATCATGCGGGTAGAGCCGCCCATGCGTTCGCTCTCTCCCACGGTCTGACCCAGATGGTATGCGGGATCACCCGGATACCAGACAGGTCAGATCACGCGCCCGCTCTGCTGGATCTACTGCTGACGAGTCGCCCAGCCCAGTACAGTGTTTCGGTAGGAGCCCCACTGGGTAGTTCCAACCACTGTGTTGTTCACGCTGGCATGAAGGTGTCACCTCCTGCACGTCCTGTACAAACGTCACGACGACTATGGCACTACTCGTCAGCGGATTGGGACGGTCTACGCGATTATTATGCGTCCGTCCCCTGGAGCCAGCGCTGCTTTGTAGGAAAGGCTCCTTCGGATAGTGCTTCTGCTATTGCTGGCGAGATCAGTTTAGGGATGGATTATTACATCCCTTTCACTGATGTCGCCAGTATCCGCAGAGCCCGTCCCTGGTTCGGGCGAGATTGTGCCAAAGCTGTTCGACAAAAACAGTCGGCATATCGCGCCTGGATCAGGACCCGGGCTGTGCGCGACCCAAACGTGGGCCACCTCAAAGCAGCGTACAACCGGGCCACAAAGTCGAGTAAGAGGGCCTTTAAGAGAGCGGATGCCCAGCGCGTCGCGCGGCTTGGTCAGGAGCTCACTTCCCATCCCACGGGCAGCCGTGGATTCTGGCAACTGGCCAAAGCCGTGCAATCTAACTTTTGTCAGCCCTCGCTGCCACCGCTGCGTTACCCAGATGGAACACTGGCTCACAAAGCCCAAGAGAAAGCGGATATGCTCGCAGACCTCTTTGCGGCTAATTCCCGGGTCGACGACCGTGGCCTGCAGCCCCCCGCCATCGCCAACTGTGGCCACACAATGCCTGATATTGTTATCAGGCAATGTGATGTACAGGCAGTGCTGCGGTCACTCGACACGCGGAAAGCCAGTGGCCCTGACGGCATTCCGGCGGTGGTGCTACGAAAATGTGCAGCTGAGTTGTCTCCAGTATTAACGCGTCTGTACCGCCTGTCATACTCTTCAGGGCTCGTGCCGGAGGTCTGGAAGGAGGCGAACGTACAACCGATCCCCAAGAAAGGGGATCCGTCCGATCCAGGCAACTATCGACCCATAGCTGTCACCTCAGTCATTTGCAAGGTGCTTGAGCTCCTTATAAATAAGCAGCTCATGCAATTCCTAGAGGATCACTCGTTAATCAATGATCGACAATACGGCTTCAGGCCAAAGCGATCAACGGGTGATCTTCTGGCATTCGTAACGCATGTCTGGGGTGGGGCTATGGAAAGGCACGGCGAGTCCTTGGCTATTAGCCTGGACATCGCCAAAGCCTTCGATAGGGTCTGGCATGCTTCGCTCCTTTCCAAGCTTCCGGCATATGGTCTACCTCCTCAACTGTGCAGCTGGATTGCCAGCTTTTTAAACGAGCGCCGAGTGCGGGTCCTCTGCGGTGGCCAGGCTTCTCGCTTCTTGCAAGTGAATGCCGGGGTACCGCAGGGGTCCGTACTATCACCAACTCTCTTTCTTCTGCATATCAATGATATGCTATCCCTCGGGAACATTCATTGCTATGCAGATGACAGCACACTGCACGGGAGTTACTCGGTTCGTCCGACGGCGGGGCGATCTGAGATTGAGGAGGAGAGGCGACGACTCGTGGCTGATCTCGACCGTAACCTCGACAATATCTCTCAATGGGGTACCGAGAACCTGGTCGAGTTCAATGCCCGCAAAACACAGGCGTGTGCATTTACTGCGAAGAAATCCCCTTTCCTTCCCCTACCCTCTCTTCAGAATGCATTATTACCAATGAAGGACAACCTTGATATCCTTGGCATAGACGTTCGTCGAGAGCTCAATAATAAAAACTACATCGAAAGATGTATAGGGCTAGCTTCGCGGAAACTAGGAATACTGAATAAGGTAAAGAGATTCTTTACACCGGACCGGAGGTGTCTGCTGTACAAGACGCAGATTAGACCCTGCGTCGAATACTGCTCTCACCTCTGGGACGGCTCCGCGAAATATCTGCTGGACGCTCTCGACGCTATGCAGCGACGGGCTATCCGTATTATAGGTTGTCCGGAGGTAACGGGAAGCCTTGAGCCGCTAGCTCAGCGCCGAACAATAGCTTCCTTGGCCGCATTCTACCGTATTTACCACGGCGAGTGTTCTGAAGAGCTCTTCAATCTGATCCCACCCTCTTCCTTCCGATCCCGAACGACTCGTGCCGGGCAGAGATGCCACCCCCACACAGTGGATAGCATGTTCGCGAGAACCGAACGTTTTAAACGTTCGTTTCTCTGCCGAACGATAGTGGCCTGGAACGCCCTGCCTGTGCACGTGTTTCCTCCCACATATAATCCTGGGTTCTTTAAGCGGAGCGTGAAGAGGCACATCAGTAGGTCGTCAAGTTGAGGGCCACTCTCAATAGTAATGTGTGCTGTGAGAGTGGCCCACAATCGCTAGACGTCGTCACGACTTACCACCAGGCGGGCGGCGTCAATTTGGCGAACCAAATATAAAAAAAAAAAAAAAAAAATAAAAAAGAACACAAATCGGTAGTAAGAAAAAGAATAGGATTAAAAATTTTATGTGAGCCAATATGGACCCATTTACCGTACAAACTAATAAATACACTTTGTTTGATACTAGATGGCGTTGTATGTGATTTGACGCAATGCATTTTTTTTTAATATATTTACAAGTACAACACTTGAAATTGAAAAAGGGATGCTTAGATGGTCGGGGCATATAGAGAGGATGGATGATAAGAGACTGACAAAACAGATATATGAAGCGAGTGTGAATGGACAAGCTAGTAAGGGTCGACCCAGTTGGACTTATGGCGACCAAATCGCAGATGTCTTGAATAAAGGCCAGGTTAAAAGCACCCATAACGGGCGAGCATGCATGAATACATTAATGAAAGTTGAGGAAGCGAAAAAAGTATGCCAGGATCGTAGCAAGTGGAAATCCGTGGTCTCTGCCAACTCCCCTGGGAAAGAGACATGATTTTATGAATGTATGTACAACACTGTGCAATACTTTAAAGCACCTTGGCTAGGATATAATTTAATTACTAATTAATGATGGTCAACCCATCAAAGTATTAGGAGCTACTTTGACGGTTAGTTATCCAACGATAATAAGAAGACTACATTAGAATAACGCCTTGGATTTCGAAGATGCGTAATTACTTACTGTTAGTGAACATTTAAATACGTAATCCCAATGAGCTATTTAGAGATTTCTTCGTTCGAAGTGTTTCGTTTTTTCTAAATCTGATAATATTATGAAATAAGACTGTAAACTTTGAGATTCAATATAGCTGGCGTTTAGAAAATATTTATATTGAGTGCTACGGGGCTATCAACACCTAAGTAATCCACGCGCACGGTAAACCTGTTGACATATGGACGAGGCTATGGCAAGAAACGGTAATAGTGACTGTGTACGTGGGACCAACAGTAACTAGCAAAATGTGAGCGTAATGAACCCCTTTGTCTCCATTTGGGTATAAAGACAGATTCTGTGTGTATCGTCGAATGAAGAAATGAATAACTACGAAAAAAGAAAATATACCGGTAATAGATCGCAGAGTAAGCTATAATATAGGTATATGTATAGAAAACACTCAAACTTCGTTACAAATATTTGCTGATCACAGAAGTATTTCTCCCGATCCGACGATCAAAGCTGTAATACAGGTGCCGCAGGCTAAACGGTACCCCATATACACTACGTCAAGTCGAATTGAGGGAATCTGCGTTTAGATTTCTTCAAAGACACCTCGCGTTATTTTCGCATTTTCCCCCCATTTCTCTCCCATTTTCCCCCCAATCGAAAAATCCCTTCGACAAAAGTTGCGCCTTGCAACAAAGAACACTTGTGCCAAATTTCATGAAAATCGGCTGAAAAATGCATTTTCTCTCCATTTCCCCCCCAATCGAAAAATCCCTTCGACAAAAGTTGCGCCTTGCAACAAAGAACACTTGCGCCAAATTTCATGAAAATCGGCTGAAAAATGCGGCCTGTAGACCGGAACTGACACACATACCAACAACGCCAAATCGGCCAGTCCTCGAGTTAAAACTGAGACGCTTCGCTCGCTCGGTCAACTATTGATATGCAAACGACCTAAGCAAATAAAATATAATTCACATACTAAGTAGGTATATTACAATGCCATACATATATGTGTTGTTTCTCATTTATTCATTTACAATAGTTCTGTATAACCAGGTATTGTTCGTTACAGGCCAAATCAGACGAGTTCAGATGACAATGAAAGAGTACAACTTAACATTGCAGTGGAAAACACCTATTGTTTGTTTTCGTAGCATTGATAACAAATCTGGTTTTGTTTAGGTCACGTTTTGTTCAATCTCTAAAAAAACTGTCAGTATTTAACACGTCACAGTATTGTTGAATCGGTTTTTGTCTGTCTGCTTGTTTGTGTTGTTGTCAACTTGACTAGTGAACGTCTTAATCCCAAACAAAATCTAGAATGTTCTCTCTACCAAATTGTATTACGTACCTAATTTCAGTAAAATAGTTTAGTGGTTTTGGCATGAAATTGCCACAGACAGTCACTATCGCATTCGTAATATTAGTAAGAATTAGGTCTTAATTTAGAGAACATATTATAATGCGGATGTCACCAATTAGATAGCTTTCTGTCTAGTTAAATCAGGAAGAGATTTTAAGTGTGTAATTCATTAAAGTGGTAAGTACCATATATTATTATATTGTTTACCAATAAAACCAGTAATAGCGAATATAGCATATAGATATATTATATAATATAGCATAATATGGCAATATAGCAATAGCGAACCGCTATATGCTATTATGCAATATGCAATCTATATCTATAGTAATATTATAAAGCAGAAGAGTTTGTTTGTTTGAACGCGCTAATCTAAGGAAGTACTGGTACGATTTAAAAAAAAAATTTGTTGAAAATTTCATTTATCAAGGTAAGCTATAGGCTATATAACATAACGCTACGATGAATAGGCGCAGAGCAGTAGTGAAATATGTTTCAAAAGCGGGGAAAAAATATTTCTTTTAAGAACTTCCGTTGCGTGTGCTGGCCAAATGTACTTATGTTTAACTTTTGTACTAAAGATTTGTTCCTCTTTAAAAGTTCTAAAAAAAGGTCCGCGGTAGCATATATCTATCTTTTATGGTTGACTCACTATAACATGTTTTATAGAAATGAAATTCCTTCTAAAATAGTTATTTGCGAAGGTAGATGTTATTACGGGTGAGGCGACGGGAACAATAATTATGCTATTTTGCTAACATGCAATAAAATACGTTTCAAACCCATATAAAACTTCGCAAGAATGTCTTGTGATTTCAGACAGTGCACCAGATAGTGCTAGTAAGTAAAATTAAATAATTGTCGCATAATCTTATATTTCTCCAAACAATAGGAAGACCTTGTAATTGGTGAGAAACTCAATTACATGTGAACTCACCTTAATGAATTTCTATACAAAGATTTTAATGACACTACATAAAGCACTAACAAACCTTCTAGGTATACATACATAGGTATGTACCTATATAAAATTTTGTACAAAAAATATAATATATATAAATATGTTAGGACAATTCACACAACGTCATCTAGTCCCAAACTAAGCAGAGTTTGTGATATGGGTTATAGATAAAATGATATAAATACTTATTTACTTTTTTTTTGTAAATACATACACATTATAAATAGGAAACATCCAGACTTCGATACAAACGTAACTGTCTTCACACAAAGTTTGTCCCGACCGGGAATCGAACCCGAGACTCCGGCATCGAAAGCGGATGCACTACCGACCACGCAATCGAATCAGTCATTTTTAAAACAGGTCCTTCGCTTTGTAGAAATACGACAAACTTTATTTCGTTTTATGAACTTACAAAGCTAAAATTTTAAATGATATCATACTTCTATGACTGCCCCGGTGATATGTAAAATTGAACGTACAATAGGCGAGTAACTAGGCTAGAAAACATGAGATCCCGGGTTCGTCTTATGGTCGACTTAAATATTTTATATTTAGGTACATACTGCCAGTGCCGCAGAGAATTTGTTTTGGCGTTTGGGTATTTGTTCTAATAGATTTATAAGCCACTTACACAGTAAAGTTATTTTTATATTTATATACCTATCGATATCTCCATATCAATAATTTAAGTAAACTGGAGTAGGTACATTTCAATGTTTTGTACTACAATCAGTTAAACGCGTTTCTGTAAATATTGAATGTAATATTGTAAATTGAAACAGATGCAATACCATCTCTTTATATTTACATGACGTGCTCCGTGTATTTGATCTTCGTATAATAGCAACAACCTTATTTGTTTACATAATTATCACTACCTATATAATTGTTAGGTATACCATTATTATCTGTTAAGGCGAACGCACACTTATCCGAGCCGAACGCGTCGAACGAGTCGAATGAAACAAATTTTAGAATTCTGTATATGAAATCTCATGAAACCTCGCACACTTTCCCGCGTCGAATCGTCCGAATCTGGAAGAACCCCATAAATCCTAGACGAATTCGGATGACGTCATCAGCTTCGGCGCGGCTTATGCGGTCGATTCGACCGATGCGCTTGCATTCTATCAGTTGCGTACGGGTACGACGCGACATTACGACAGAGCAACGTGCGAATAACATGTAATAACAGTGCGACAGGCGTAAAGGAAATAGAAATGATTTCTTCGACGCGGTCGATTCTTTCGGGGTGGTCAATTCTTCCGGTGCGGATATGTGTGCGAGGCCTCCTTAACTTCGATTCGTTCGACGCGTTCGGCTCGAATAAGTGTGCGTTCACCTTTAGCCAGACAGAATCGCAGAGGTTGTATGCATGTATCATCGGTCTCGGTTGTTGGAATTTAGGTTTCTACAAGAGACAGGGTCTTGTTGTAACAGGGGTTAGTAGTAACAGCTTAATAATTTAACTGATTTCAAATATTTTTGTTGAATTAAGAGCTAAAACAAAATCATCCGGAGCCGTAACACAATCGAATGTCAGTACAGAAGATCACACTGCTGAAATAAACCAAATCCTAACACGAGGATTTGTAGTTTAGCTGAGGGGACAGTAGGGGAATGGGGGGAATATTTTATTTATTTTATATAGATACGCTTTATTGTACGCCAATACATTATTAAAATATCTACATAGACAGAGCTTAGGTACATATATGAGCAGTACAATGACAGTGAATAAGTAAATAGTTGTTTACAAGTTTGTATAACTATTAAAAAGTGATATATTACGATATCGTGTAATCGATACAGTGGTAATAACGATAATATTTCTAATCTTAACATAGATTATACAAGCAATACACTGTTTATTGCTTATATCAGATAGGTTCGTCTACCTACCTATTGACGAATCAGAACCCCTCAATCGCTAGACGTCGTCTTGGCTTACCCATCAGGTAGGCGGCGAAAATTTGGCGACACCAAAATACAAAAAAACACTCATTGAACAAAAAATCGTAAGTATTAAAAAGGTTTGAAGCTTGATTAGTTTACCCCAGGGTTATTATAGGTGCCACTGAAAAAAATCTTCCTAGTGCTAACCAGAGGCGCTCGGCAATGGACAGCTCGGTAGGAGCAGCTATTAAAAAAAGGGTCATTAATATGATAGGTCGATTTATTAGTTAAAAACTCCATCAAGTTCTGCACTACCAAATGCATCCTCAGCTGGATTCGATGTTCTGGACGAAGGATGAGACCTTTTGTATAAATATAGGGGTTTTAGTTGCCCAATTATTTTCGTTATCCTATCTATCACGAGGTGATCTCGTAACTGTTATCGTTAATGTGAGAAACTCCAAGAGAAAACCCTAAACTTTCGTATTTTGCGACTAAATAATTAAAAAACTTCCAAAATTGAAAAGCTGTCTCGTTTTACGCAAAGAAACGCAAAGTTATTCAAAGGCGAATATACGCATGGATTTCAGAGATAACGACATCGTTACCCTTTGAGGTTATTCTACAAAACGGAAAAGTAACTGACTGAAGTGTAATCCATGTCATCATCACACCACTGCAAACCACCGCAATTATAACAAATATATCACTATTTGAGATGGTGTTTGCGAATTGCCAGGCGTGCACAAGGACAAATGTAATCGAACTTATAGTAAGTTGGAACCGCAAATAATAATATTCGGAGTATACTAAAAAATGTTCCTCGCCTGCTAGGCTTATAAGACCTACGCAGACGAGTGACTTTGTCCATCAATAATGGTTCTGTTATAAAATGTATCGAATAACGCACACGCAGGAATAAAGGTACCCGGTAATTTATAAGTGATCCAAATCGACAGACCAAAGTTCCTCGTGTAAAACTCCCTCGTCTGCGTAGGCCTAGAGTCTGATGATTTTTTCGAGCCTGGCCCAGGTTGGACTCGTATCGACTAAATCTTCTACTACCTTATTGATCAAATACGCGGGTATTCCTGTGCAGGAGGTTTGTACCAGTCTAAAAGATAAAGCGATGAGTACGAAGCGCATGAGCTTGGGATGGCTTACCAAATTATGTCCTTAAACCCCAACTGTTGACATAAAAGGGTCCGCAGGATCTGCGTGTTGCTTTCTGATGCGTTTCTAATGTATTACTCCAGTTTGTTATGGCTCGCAAAGTCGACGAATTTAGGCGACTAGCTTTTGTGGATAGGGCTATGCTCGGAGTGTCACTTCGCGATCGAATTCGTAACAACGATAACCGAAGGAGTACCAGGGTCACCGACGTAACCCAAAGAGTCGATAGGGACAAAAAGGGGTAGGGGTAGACCCTGCCACAAGGTGGATTGACAACATTGTAAGAAAGAAGAAAGAAGAAAGAAAGAAAATATGTTTAATTCGCAAACAAAGATATGGCGATTATAAGCATCTTACAAAAGTAAACCTATAAACAGGGAGAAAGTAAAAGTAAAAAGAAACGTCGGTTGTACACTAGTACGCGCCACATCTGCGTGGAATTTGGTCTCCTCTCAGCTTATGCTGACGTGGGCAGACCCACATTTGTCAGCGCTGGTTTTCAAAGGAAGCAACACTGAAAATGGCGCACCCATGCAGTATCTTACCAGCACAGTATCATGGCATGTACTGAGTCGATTATAAGAAAATAAATAAAGTAAATAAAATACCCAAAACCAAATAAAACAAATCAATACAATAGATAAGTGGCAGTGTGTGTAATGTCACAATGACAATTTACCATGTAAGTAAAAAAATAAAAAATATAATTCTGTGACTATAACTCCGTAGCAATAGCCCAAGCAGTTTCAAGAATTCACTGGAATTATGCAATGGCTTCGCGAACACGAACGCGACCAACTTAACAGCCAGCTGTCAAAAACGCTGTCACCCGTCAGCCGGAACTGACAAGTAGACACGTCACGACATGCGGGACGCGGCAAATCTGTCGAACCTAACCTTTTCCAGGCAAACAGAAGATACATTAATAAAACATTATGGAGAGATATGAAATCATGTATCCACAACGGTGGAAAGTACGAGGAAACAGAGATAAAATAGGGTTGGATATTGTATTCAAATATGAAAGTTAGAAAATTAAGATTATATTATAATTATTAATTATGTTATGATTAGATTAGATTATGAAAATTAAGATTATATTACTAAATTGTACTATGAATTAAAGAATTGTAAAGGTCGCAGGAGGCCACTGTATGCGGAAAGCGCAGAATGATGATGATGATTTAACCTTTCGTAGACCAAAATATTTAAGCCAGAATACATTACGTTCTGGGGTTTATTGAGACGTGGAGGTGTAAGAGACAAACGGAGTTATTATCGTCGTAACTTCATAGTGTAAAAGACAGTTTATTACGCTAACATCAGAAGCGGTTTTTTTTGAATGAAATCAATACATTCCTTAAAAAATACCGGGACGGTAAACGGATTCCCCAAAATGTCTATTAGCAATGTAAAAACATTTGATAATTGACTGGCCACATCTCTAGATTTAAATATAGTTTACTAACACAAGACGAGTTGGGACCACAAGCGAAGAATGAATAAATATGATAAACACTAACGAGGAATAAAAATGCGTTGCTCTACAATAAAACACTATCCCAAGAATAAAATATATTATATTAATATTTAATAATATAATAGTTCTACATTTAATAAGATTTCTAGTACTTACTTCCTATTTAAAATGTCAATTATATGCTTTTAACCACATACTAAATCGTTTGTTCGTAATTTTAAATTGCCACTGCTTCGGTGGCGTGGTCGGTAGTGCATCGGCTTTCGACTCCGGAGTCTTGGGTTCGATTCCCGGTTCGAATCCAATATTTGTGTGATCCACAAATGTTTGTTTCGGAGTTTGGGTGTTTTCTATGTATGTATTTCAAAATATATAAGTATGTTTATCAGTTGTCTAGATCTCATAGTACAAGCTTATAGCTTAGTTTGGGCTTGAGGACGTTGTGTGAGAATGTGCAACCATATTTATTATTTTATTATTATTTAAACGTAATATCGCACTATCTAATTAAAGCACAATCCGCATGATTAATTACAAAAAAGAATAATAACTATAAATCATTCAAAGAAAAATAAAACTGGGCTTATTTTTGTTTAAATAATTTATAGTAACATAGGCTATAAACATCACGGCAGAGTTAATAGGAGCGGACCAGCATTGCGTGTAGACTATAGCTTGTTGGACGTTAATAACCGCAATCTCTCAGAAATGGTAATTCCTAGAAAAAAAGTTGTAAGGTCATTTTTGTAGGTTATTTTATTATCTACAATTTTGTACAAAACTATTTTTGATATAATTCACTGTTTACGAGAAAAATCCAAAAAACCGAAAAATTTCATCTTTAACCTTGAATAACCTTTTTAGCACAAGTCGGATCGATGGGAACTTTTGATATTTGATTTATAATGGTGTACTTAAGACCTGCACCAATTTGCAGCTCAAAATGAATTAATGCAACCTTACAATTTTGTTCCGAATATTTTAACTGTTGGCTACCTGATTTGAGATTTTTTTTTAGAAATAGATTAGAACTCGGTGAAATAAAGCTACTTACGAAAAATGAGCTTGCTGTTAATCAATATTTTTCAATGTTCTACGGCCCACGTACTATAAATATTCGTGTCTTTCCGTCCCATGTACGAGAGTGTTACGTAACAGCTATCCCGAACTAATATTTCGACATCATCTATTTATATTTTGTGGGCTACTTTGGTAGGATGCGTTTAACATACACTTTTAACTTGACAAATTAAATTTCAGTTGGTGCAGACTCAGACTAAAAACCTGTGGCGGTGGCTGCCATAACGTGCGACCAAAAATGTACTGGCAAAGTACGTAGTACGTAGCTTACAGGTGTGCAGGTATATGTACTTAAGTTGAACAGTTTGACTATTAATAACGCATTTCACTTACTACTAAATAATACAGGATACAGGGAATGCTTACCTGTAAAACAAATAGAAATATAATTAGTGCAACAATACAATACAGTACAAATCTATATATTTAATACGACAATTTGTCTGTCTGCCTGTCTGTCCGTCCGTCGCGTTTTTCAATTTACATACATTTGCATGAAATATTAAAATATTCTTTTTTTTTATATTTGTTTTTTCTTTTTATATTTGTGTTGATACAAAGTTCGCCGTGATAACTAGTATTCTTTATTGTACATCAAGTAAATATCATAATACTTGTATGTAATCAATTGAAAAAAGATTTCTTGAAAGCAGCAACCTTAACAATTCGTAACAAAATACACAATTAAGTCTCGGGGCGAATCGGTAACTTTTATGTTGTAAAGTTTCATTTCCTTTCGTCCCTTGATGGGTAAATGCAACACTAGCTGGTGAGATTGGCTTTAAAACCTGAACTGAGATACATACCTAATAAATATCTGTACCTTTGTATATGTTAGGGGCTCAAACCAGCTCAAACCATCCTCATTTGCAAATGTTATCAGATAGGATTACAGCGCAATTCC
The DNA here is from genome assembly GCA_963556515.1 of Nudaria mundana. Taxonomy (NCBI): domain Eukaryota; kingdom Metazoa; phylum Arthropoda; class Insecta; order Lepidoptera; family Erebidae; genus Nudaria; species Nudaria mundana. The sequence continues at coordinate 14,911,998 of OY748304.1, forward strand.
AAAAAAACAGACTGCAGTTATTCCTTAAAAAGCTCAATAAAAATAAACTGAATACTAAACAAATAAACCATGTACCACCATCTTGAACAACAAGCTCCGGCTAAATATTATCGGAACTGATATCTCTATTTTCGGATAGCCTTTGCAATAGGAATTGGAAAGGCTTTTTTTTTCAAGTGCGCGCATTCGCGGCAGCTCTTACGTCCATTGCCTGCGTCTCTGGTATGCACCAGAAGAGATTTCCAGTGGTGCCCGGGGGGGGGGACAATTGCAAAGGCTATTCAAAAATGAATTACTATGAAAATGCGTTTTGTAATAAATGTATTATAATTTGAATAAGAGATTAGTAGATTTGGATCGAGATAATAGTTCTTAATATACAAATCGATCTAACTAAAGGATTAAGATACTTATTACTTTTTTATAGAGTAATAACTAACTCGTAGGTATGTTTTCTCACGTGCGACTGCGGTTTCCATGATCCCGTATTGGTTATACCGATTGAAATATGAAGGGTTAGCTAATTTATCATGTGGTTTGGATTAGCCGACCCAAAGACCCTATTTTCTTTTATTTCGGATGAAATGTTGAAATTATGCGTTTTCTTGACTCTCGAATAACCATACAAAAGACACGAAAATAAACAAACAAACATTCACATAGAACATTAATAGAGTATTAATTGAAACCGCAAATATGTTTAACTTGGGTTTATGGAATACTAAATGTTGTGGATTATGCTTATTTAGAAATGTTCGAGATGGAATGATCCGAGTTTCAGCAAATAACGTTTTGATATTACATTTGATTAGGAATTCAACTCATGTACAGGAAAGCAATAATAGGATTGAAAAACACCGGCCAAGGGCGAGTCGGGCTCCACACCACATACTAAATCGTTTGTTCGTAATTTTAAATTGCCACTGCTTCGGTGGCGTGGTCGGTAGTGCATCGGCTTTCGACTCCGGAGTCTTGGGTTCGATTCCCGGTTCGAATCCAATATTTGTGTGATCCACAAATGTTTGTTTCGGAGTTTGGGTGTTTTCTATGTATGTATTTCAAAATATATAAGTATGTTTATCAGTTGTCTAGATCTCATAGTACAAGCTTATAGCTTAGTTTGGGCTTGAGGACGTTGTGTGAGAATGTGCAACCATATTTATTATTTTATTATTATTTAAACGTAATATCGCACTATCTAATTAAAGCACAATCCGCATGATTAATTACAAAAAAGAATAATAACTATAAATCATTCAAAGAAAAATAAAACTGGGCTTATTTTTGTTTAAATAATTTATAGTAACATAGGCTATAAACATCACGGCAGAGTTAATAGGAGCGGACCAGCATTGCGTGTAGACTATAGCTTGTTGGACGTTAATAACCGCAATCTCTCAGAAATGGTAATTCCTAGAAAAAAAGTTGTAAGGTCATTTTTGTAGGTTATTTTATTATCTACAATTTTGTACAAAACTATTTTTGATATAATTCACTGTTTACGAGAAAAATCCAAAAAACCGAAAAATTTCATCTTTAACCTTGAATAACCTTTTTAGCACAAGTCGGATCGATGGGAACTTTTGATATTTGATTTATAATGGTGTACTTAAGACCTGCACCAATTTGCAGCTCAAAATGAATTAATGCAACCTTACAATTTTGTTCCGAATATTTTAACTGTTGGCTACCTGATTTGAGATTTTTTTTTAGAAATAGATTAGAACTCGGTGAAATAAAGCTACTTACGAAAAATGAGCTTGCTGTTAATCAATATTTTTCAATGTTCTACGGCCCACGTACTATAAATATTCGTGTCTTTCCGTCCCATGTACGAGAGTGTTACGTAACAGCTATCCCGAACTAATATTTCGACATCATCTATTTATATTTTGTGGGCTACTTTGGTAGGATGCGTTTAACATACACTTTTAACTTGACAAATTAAATTTCAGTTGGTGCAGACTCAGACTAAAAACCTGTGGCGGTGGCTGCCATAACGTGCGACCAAAAATGTACTGGCAAAGTACGTAGTACGTAGCTTACAGGTGTGCAGGTATATGTACTTAAGTTGAACAGTTTGACTATTAATAACGCATTTCACTTACTACTAAATAATACAGGATACAGGGAATGCTTACCTGTAAAACAAATAGAAATATAATTAGTGCAACAATACAATACAGTACAAATCTATATATTTAATTAGCTGGTGAGATTGGCTTTAAAACCTGAACTGAGATACATACCTAATAAATATCTGTACCTTTGTATATGTTAGGGGCTCAAACCAGCTCAAACCATCCTCATTTGCAAATGTTATCAGATAGGATTACAGCGCAATTCCAAAAAAACAGACTGCAGTTATTCCTTAAAAAGCTCAATAAAAATAAACTGAATACTAAACAAATAAACCATGTACCACCATCTTGAACAACAAGCTCCGGCTAAATATTATCGGAACTGATATCTCTATTTTCGGATAGCCTTTGCAATAGGAATTGGAAAGGCTTTTTTTTTCAAGTGCGCGCATTCGCGGCAGCTCTTACGTCCATTGCCTGCGTCTCTGGTATGCACCAGAAGAGATTTCCAGTGGTGCCCGGGGGGGGGGACAATTGCAAAGGCTATTCAAAAATGAATTACTATGAAAATGCGTTTTGTAATAAATGTATTATAATTTGAATAAGAGATTAGTAGATTTGGATCGAGATAATAGTTCTTAATATACAAATCGATCTAACTAAAGGATTAAGATACTTATTACTTTTTTATAGAGTAATAACTAACTCGTAGGTATGTTTTCTCACGTGCGACTGCGGTTTCCATGATCCCGTATTGGTTATACCGATTGAAATATGAAGGGTTAGCTAATTTATCATGTGGTTTGGATTAGCCGACCCAAAGACCCTATTTTCTTTTATTTCGGATGAAATGTTGAAATTATGCGTTTTCTTGACTCTCGAATAACCATACAAAAGACACGAAAATAAACAAACAAACATTCACATAGAACATTAATAGAGTATTAATTGAAACCGCAAATATGTTTAACTTGGGTTTATGGAATACTAAATGTTGTGGATTATGCTTATTTAGAAATGTTCGAGATGGAATGATCCGAGTTTCAGCAAATAACGTTTTGATATTACATTTGATTAGGAATTCAACTCATGTACAGGAAAGCAATAATAGGATTGAAAAACACCGGCCAAGGGCGAGTCGGGCTCGCGCCCCGATAGTTCCGAACAAACCTAAAAATGTATGCTTTTCGCTATTTTTTCTTTTATCTGGGCTATAAGACCAACATCTTATAGCACTTCGTACCAAATTTCAAGATTCTGAGTTCACGGCAAGTCGAAAATTCCCAGCATAAACGGCTATATCTTTTGATTGCGGTGGCGACGAAGTTTTATTGTTTCACAGCTCTAAAGGACAGTTAGACCTGAGAATTTGATATGAATTTCAGCGTTCCTGTGAAAAAGGATCTTGACATACAGATGGACAAAAGAGTGAACCTTTAAGGGTTCTGATTTTTACTTTTGCGGTACGGAACTCAATCGGAAACATCGATTGTGAGTTAACTAGAACATCAGTACATGAAGGTTAAGGTCAGTTAAACCGATTGAACGGGGAAATTTCATTTTTCTTGTAGAAGGAAAACAATACTACAGAATAGATCAATTTGAAATACTTTCAAATAATATCGAATGAAATAATTATTGACCAAGCAAACGAGGCGTCGAGGTCATACTGGGTAATTTTGCTTGAATTATATAATGTGATTTGAAGATTCCGGTGCAGATCATACTAGAAATATATTTTGTTTATACACTACGGTTACGTACGAGCCACAAATTATTTCGGCTTAATTATAACCCGTGTGCGACAAAGGACCATCCCCATCATCATTATTATCACGAAGCAAACAGTTGAATCCCTCTTTGCAGCCGCACTGGAATTCCCTACCCACGCACAAATTTCGTTGTTCTGACAACCCTGAATTCTATAAAGCGGGGCTTTCTGAGATGAGAAAGTATCCCTTAAGGTCTAAAAGAGGTCTGGCATTGGAGACCTCTTTGGACTTCACTTAAGCTTAATATCAGATCGGTGCAGTTACATCCAACTATCTAAAGGTTCTGAAAGGAACTGACATGTACCGCGAACTATTTCAACAAGGGAAGTTCTCGTAACAAAAAGGAGGCAAGGCCTATTCGTATTCTAGTTAATTTCCGTAAACTGTCATCCAATTACCCTTTGCTCAATTTGAAGAACCAACGCTCACAAGTACATAAGCACACTATGGCAATTTAGTACTGAACTCGTTTCGACTCAAAACTGTTGAAGCCTAGATTAGTCTACGGCTATTGCTAACTAGGTTTACTGGCTAATGAAATGCATAGAAAACATCTTTATTCATGTCATAAAGTAACATTTATGGGCAGCAATATTATTGCTTCCATATCGTATTTACTATCAGATTAGCAAAACAATAGGAAGAACCTGTGAAAAATAACCTTTCAGTAGAACTCACGGCTACTCTTTTAAATGTATTTGATAATAGTACAGTACCTATTTGATGGTTAACTTTTACATTATATATTAAAGATATAAATAAATCTTCAAACCCGAGCCACAATTCATAACAACTAATTGATATTGAATTTGGATAGATTTAACGTTAAAACTTATCAAATTATTAGCGACAAATAGGTTTCTTTTATAGAACCTTAAAAATCAAAGATATCTACAGATAAATATGAATAAATATTCAAAAATTATACTAGGTAGGTATAACAATTGTACCATGAACTAACCACCAACATAATAGCATGACTTGTTTTAACGTGCGACCTCTGAAAAACATACTGAATACCAGTATTCATGACATACCTTTATTCTATTATACGTAAGTTACGGCTTAACGACTTCACCTTCAATAAACGTAGATAATAATATTTTGTATTCCATTTAATAATAAACACTATTCAACTACGAGTATATGTACAATAGTGCAGTATTCAGTAATAATAAAATAATGAAAAAACGTAAGCAATTATTGTAGATTATACGCTGCAATTAAGTTACACAATATTAATCGTTACAGAAATTAGAAATGCAACTGTAATATGAAAAAAACACGTCAAAATTTGACACTAAAACCGACTTCAAATTACCGAAATGGGACCAAATTGAAATATGACCACTTGGGAAGGCTATATATGAGGTAACAAACAAAATAATAATCGAATTGAGAACCTCTTTCTTTTTTGGAAGTCCGTTGAAAATACTAAGTTTTGTAGATAATCAAAATACTAGGTTAAAAATTGAGCTCAAAATTCTAGTCTCTAATAAACATTGCAGTAGATGGCAACTGTACAGCCAAGTTGCAATTAAGTCATAATAACCATATACTTAGAAAGCCATACCCATAAAAATAGAATCAAATACACTTACTTGGAATGAACAGTATTAAGTTAGATATCCGTCTCGTACAAAACCACAAAGTATCAGAAAATATCTGAGTATAGGACTCAATATTATAAATATTATGTACATATAAACAAACTCATCTCATATTTTAATAATTGTAAACACTACACGTCGATAAAAGCGGTCAAATAATAATAAATGCACTATGAAAGTGTTACACTGAAAACAGTGAACGACACGCGATTTCCGTATATATAACTAAAAATATTTAAAGATTAAAGGGTCATGTAGAGTTTGACGTGGTAGGGGACGAAGGGCGTGCGGCTCCGAACGCGGTCGGCTGTCTACTGGCACGCTCGTGCCGTCTCCGAATGTGCCAGGTGCGAAACGCGACAAAGAGGTTCATTTCTATGACAGTTTAATTGATACCGTATCAAACAAATCATAATAGTTGAACTCCGGTGACGTACCATGTAATTATGACTCATATTCGCAGAGTTAGGCGCGCGTGAAGTGCAATTTTCAATACCTTTGTTTATATACTTACTAAAATATTTTTGTTTATACATACATTTCAACGATAACAATGCACTTTGGGAGTACAAAAGGATAAACAATGAAAGGGTGGTTAACTGATAACAAAACGAAACTGGTTGTATAGTATTCGACGCTGCAAAACCAGGTACAGCAGTACCCGGCGATAAATATTGCACATCGAACTTTGGAAAGAGACAATCGGCTAATTCCGGCTTCGTAGAGCAATATCTCTGTCGCACACTACCTATGTGACGTTTTGTCAGTCGTTTCAGAACATGTTTTTTTATTTTACCCGAACCTAAAGCCAACACTTATAGAAAAATTGGTGTAATTTATACAAACATTAAAAATAATTATTAAAAGAAGTATATCCTAATTGTTTTAACAGCTCCTATTAGATACCGGAGTGTTTGTTTTTCGTGTGACAGAGATAACGCTCCTCTACGAAGCCGAAATTAGCCAATTCTCTTTCCAAAGGTCGATGTGCAATATTTATCGCCGGGTACTGTATATAGATAGCTATTATTAAGAAAGAAATTATAAATAAATTACAAAAACTGAAGATCGATAGAGGTCAGAGCATTCCCCCTGTTAGGGAAAGGCCGCGGGTTCGAGTCCTGCCGATGACATCAGTTTTTGTGATTTATTTATAATTTCTTTCTTAATATTTTAAAAATAGCTTAATTGCTTTGAAATACAAAAATGTATATAGTTGTTCATTAAGACATAAAATACATTTAATTTCAATTGCTGAGCTGAGTTACCTACTGCATGGGTTCTCTATAGGGAAAGACATCGAAATAAACTGGTAATAAGATTATTCTCTGGAGACATGGTGTGCGTGGCTCAAAGTATTTAACATCCAGTAAAGTTATTGGTCTGTTTTGTTTTTACGCCTTCGTATAAAACCGGAGCAATTAAATACAGGTTACTGTGCATTATTTGCAAAATGCCTAATAAAATTTTGTGAAAATTTTTGTAAGAGAAGAATGAAAATTAAGACTTAAGGTATGCCAGGGAATTGCAAAGGAGAATACGGTAGACGCCTACAACTAAAATAAATAATTTAAATATATTTACTACATAAAGAATCCCAAAGTATGTACGTATATTGTATTCAATCTTATTTGACGCTACATAATAGTGACGTCACTGTTGAGTTTTTCATACAAATTTCTATGAGGCGTATCGTTTTGACATTTAACATTGAAAAGAAGGTGATTTGATTTGACAGTCACCTATTCTATTCTTGACTAGAAAATTGTTAGTATAACCACTAGGTCGCCGCAGTCGCGAAACGTACCGTTACGCTGCAGCATATATTTGAGCGAAGCGAGTTTAAATTCAAAATTCTGGCATCGTAATAACCTGGATAATTCTGTAAGCAATTGATGAGTGCAAGAAAATCCGAAATCAGCCGAGTATTCGCCGAGAAACAATTTAACATAAATCGTTTGAAAAATAATTTGAGTCACCCGTTGAGAGCTCCGCTCAATAATGTAAGTAGCAGATATACCCAGCATAATAAACATGGAATTCTCCAGGGGTCACTAAGAAAATTACTCTTGGAAAACGCGACATAGTTGTGAATGGCAAGACGGAGACGTCCTTTATTCATTGGGGACTTGTTGCATTCGATTTTGAATCATTTGAAACTCCTACGAGTGCGATATAATAAGATATAATAATTACCGATAATATACACTATTTGCAACACATAAAATGTAAATTAATATTACCATATGCAACCAACGTAAGTAGCACATTATGGTTTGTTTTGACACGAGGCAGTTCTGACAAAAATGTATGCATTGGTATCATAGTACCTAATTAAATATTGAATATATTTTATAAACAATGACGTATGCTAACTTTTTCTCATATCACAAAAATATACGTTTAAGTTTTTGAATTGAGAATTTTAAGTTGAGTATACACTGATTACGCCAAATGTCAAAATTTGTTCTTAAAAATTTGTTTTGACATTTGGCGTAATCAGTGTATAATCAACTTAAAATTCTAAAAAAACATTTCACGTATAATTTCAAATTCTCAATTCAGAAACCGGCCGATAGCCTTCCCTTTACAGGAGGACCGTTCTACCAACTGAACAAGACAACACTAACATTCCTGCTGGAAAGGGAACAGTCGTTGATCGAGTCCAGCCCAAGACTATAGTTTTATGATTCATAATGTAAAACTAGCGGAAACCTGCGGCTTCGCACGCGTGAAACAGTTTCATGTTTCCCAATATGCCCGGGATATAAAACCTATATTACACCTTATTACATCAGCTGTCTGCCAGTGAAAGTCCAGTTAAAATCAGTTCAGCCGTTCCAGAGATTAGCGGAAACAAACAGAGAAAAAAAATAAAATTGCATTTTGTATGTCAGTATCGTGTATCGTGTATCGTATGCATTGAATAAAAAGCTGGTTATTTGAAATTCACTTCAATTTTATTTATCTGTATGGATGTATGGATATGGATTTGTATGGATGTATGGATTATAAAATAATAAATAGTTTGAGTTAAATTTTTATTCAATATTCTAAAACTTTCAAACATATTACGAGGGTGGATTGAAAAGTAATCGGCCTAACACTGATCCATTTAGTTCTAAAAATCAAATCTACCCATATTATTTTTCAGTGGTTCAGACCTGTTAATTGTGTGAAGTTTGAAACGTGTGCGATAATTAGTTTTAATTTTATAAATTTATTAACAGAGCAATCTGACATCATTTCCGCAAATGGAGCAAATCGAGCAGCGTGCCGTCATTAAGTACCTCCATAAGAAGGGGCTGTCATCAAAAGCCATCCATGATGATATGATCAGTACATTATGGGGTTTGCGCTCTTTCATATTCATCCGTCAAAAAATGGATAGCAGAATTCAAGCGTAGTAGAGAGAGTGTGAAAGACGAACCCCTCTCTGGAAAGCCTTCGACGTCCACTACTGACGAATATGTTAGAAAAATACTCGGTATAATTATGGGAGACCGCAGATTGAAAATTAGAGAGATAGATTATAGGCATTTCTTATGAACGTACTCAAAACATAATAGTCAACGTGTTGGGTTTCCACAAGGTGTCTGCGAGGTGGGTTCCGCGACTGTTTTCAGTTGAGCAAAAAAGGATGCGGTTGACTATTGCACGCGACTGTTTGGAGTTATTTGAAGTTGATGAATGTGATTTTTTTAATGGTTTTGTTACTATGGACGAAACATGGGTTCATTACTGTACACCGGAAACAAAACAACAATCAAAACAGTGGAAAAGACCTGGTTCACCACCCCCCAAAAAGGCTAAGTCGATTTTGTCGGCAAGTAAGGTGATGGCTTCAGTATTCTGGGATTCGAAGGGTGTGATTATGGTTGATTATCTTGAAAGTGGTCAGACTATAAACTCTGATTATTACTGCACCTTACTACGTCTTTTACGAGAGGAAATAAAAGAAAAACGTCCAGGAATGATCAGAAGAAACGTCCTGTTTCATCAATATAACGATCGTGTTCACACGTCTGTCCAATCAATAGCAGAAATTCACAACTTTGGCTTTGAACTGTTACCGCATCCACCTTATTCACCTGATCTGGCACCGTCAGACTTTTTTCTGTTCCCTAACCTAAAAAAGCACTTGGGAGGTCAAAGATTTTTGACAAATGACGAGGTCAAAGCAGCAGTAGACGCATATTTTGACTCTAAGGAAGAATCATTTTTTTTTCAACGGGCTAAATGCTTGGAAGTGAAGATGGCAAAAGTGCATTGAACTTGATGGTGATTACGTTGAAAAATAAAAATATATTTCATTTATTATGTATTTATTTTCTTGGTTAGGCCGATTACTTTTCAATCCACCCTCGTATCAACCGACTTCCAAAAAAGGAGGAGGTTTGTCAATTCGATTGTATGTCTATTTTAATGACAGCTACTACTTCCCAAGTGGTCCCATTCTGAAAATTATTTGGTCCCATTTCGGTAATTTGAAGTCGGTAGTTGTGTCAATTTTTGACGTGTATTTTTGGGTTGCATGCAACCTTTGCAGGTAACGAACAAGTGATACATGTATTATGGTAGTGGATTATGAATCGACTGCATTTAATGAAGGAATTGTAAAGTGACAGTGAAACAGGGTTGTCGATGTTTCTGGATTAACTGCTGTTTCACATTATCCGGCAGAATAGAAAAAAGTAAAGTAAATAGGTATGTACCCTTGTATTATTTATAACAAGTAGTATAAGATCCTCAAATACGTATAAGAGTCGGCTTCTTTCTGCAAGATGACATCCCTCAAACACACACATTATTGCCACGAGTGCTACGCAGAAAAACGACATGATTTATTATCAGTGTCAAAAATAAACTTGGAGATACCCAATGATGATAGATCAAATATAATTTTCAACGCATTATATTTTGAGCAAAAATAACGAACAACTTCAAATATCTTAAGAAAAGTGGATTTTATGCGGGTTACGTGAGGTACCTAATAGTAAACTTTAGAGTAGTTCGATACTTTAATAAATTACGAGTACTTGCATTTTCTAAGTCTGACAAATCGTCAAACGATGTGAACTGCGTTGAGAGAACTACAACTCGTAATCAACACTAAACATTTTCGAATGGAGTTTATCTTTATCATTTGTACTTAAAAGTAAATAGGTAAATGAAACTTTGATGTTTTTCAGTCATGGTGTGCGCAAATTAAATAATTCTAATTCTCTATACATATTATATTCTGAATACCACTTCGTCTGGACGTGAAGTTCGGGTGACCTCTTAAACTTTTCTGTAAATGAATATGTCAGAAACCCTTCACAACCTTTGTTTTCATAGACCAGTTTATGCTTCCAATTAAATAACTGACAAACAATAATAATTCTCATATCAATACAAAGTAAATGAATCTGATGTTCATCTCTTTATTTTGGCGAGTCTTTTGTTCCAAATAGAGGAGTGAGAATCATGAAAATATTTCAATTTTCACAAAACAGCAAGTTGCAAGGTTGGAAACGGCAAATTGGTCTTTTCGAAATCGAAAAGACCAATTTGCAAATAAATTTCCTCAAATAATAATATATATTTTTCCATTTAAAACTAAGATTAACTAACGTTTTATTTACAATGTTATTTTAATTAAATCTGCGTTTCATCGCGCCCAGTTCTCATTGTAATAAAACAGACGGTAATGTGTCAGGGAATCGAAACCGGGGCTTTATTTACGGTTTCATTGCTATTTTCACCTAAACTCAATGTATAACCAGACAGACGATTTAAAACATTCATACTTGCGGAACTGGGAAAGCAATCAGGGTTGCCACGAGCTACAAAAGTTTTTTTTTTATAAAAAGACGTTGTCTCTTTACTACCGCATTAGATAACTAACCGCATAAGAATAACTAGGTTAGTATTGCAAATGTTGAGCGGAGTAATTTTCTTAATTTTTTTATACTCTATTTCCATGATTTCAGAGATATGCACCCCGGGTATGATGTCGACCAGCATGCCAAATTTGGTCAAAATCGGTCGAGCCGTTTCGGAGGAGTTGGCACACAAACGATTTACACTTGTCGTCTAAGATAGAGCTTCGCTTCGCTCCGCTCAATAATTTTAACTAAAGTTAGCTACATACTGGGCTTAAACCGACGATGGGTTGATAGGCTTAGGCGGATAGCTTCATAATTAATTAGACCGTCCTCATACCCTTCCAATTTTTAATCAAAATTGCATTTAAAGTCGACCACAAATTGTAGCATGATCGAGCCAGTAAGCAACTTAGACAAAAAGTTGAGGCACCAAGACCTTGTGTGCATTTTAGTTTAAGCGGATGAATATCGAGGCGTTCATTTCTGTCATAATATTATATTAGCTTGTAAGCCATAGCCTAGTTTAGTCTATGCTTAGATTATATCAATATTGTCTTGTCTATGTTCACTTCCTTCTTACTCACTTTGTAACATGGCCGACTGAAATACACGACACGTATTATAACGAGCTCCCGTCTTTTATTCCAAAAACCAACAAACATCAGGTGTGGTGTAAACTGGCGTGTCTTAGGAAGAACTGGATCAACCAGAAGAAAAAAAATGGACGAATCTTCAACGTCGTCGGGTCGCCTCAAGCACATGGACGTTCATGCATCCAACATGCCGCTCACGTGGAAAAATTGGATCACCAAATTCAAAATATATCTCAAAGCATTTAAATATGATCAAGAAAGCGAAGATAGGCAAGTTGCACTTTTATTACATTATATAGGACCAGATTGCCTTCACATATTTTATTCTTTCAACCTAGATGTCGAAACAGTCAAGCTACAAGTGTTGATCGACAGATTTGCAGGTTATTTCAGCCCAAAAGTCAATATAACCATGATAAGGCATAAACTTTTTAACAGAAAGCAACTGCAAAATGAACAGCTGGACAGTTATATAACAGATCTCAAAAATATAGCCCATCAGTGTAATTTTGGTGAATTGCAAGACGATTTACTAAAAGATATATTTAGTTGGAATCTAAATGATCAGAATCAATACATTAAAGAGAAAATTTTGCAAGAATTACCTACCACTTTAGATGCCACTATAAATATTGCTAAGTCACTAGAATCGTCCCGGAAAGAAGTTCAAATATTATCAGGCACAAATCCCAATTCATCTGTAGCTAGTATAGATAGTATACATAACAGAAGTAGTCAACAGTCCAGTAGAAGTCATTCACAACATAGTCAGTCAAGAAATCAGTCAAGAAATCATAGTCGTAGTCAACAATCAAGGTATAATCCGCAGTCACAGGACCGTCAATCAAGAATTCAGAGTCACAGTCAACAATCAAGGTATAATCCGCAGTCACAGGATCGTCAATCAAGAAGTCAGAGTCACAGTCAACAGTCAAGGTACAATCCTAACCAGTCATACAATACATCCCATTCATCGAGTTATAGCAGTCCCAATGGTTATAAAGGTAACAATCAGTCTATGAATAACTCAATGTGTCCAAAGTGTGGTCAAACACATCGTTTTAAATGTCCTGCTCTTGGTGCAAAGTGTAATTTCTGTCAAAAACTTAATCACTATTCAAAGATGTGTAAGTCCAAGCAAAAATATGTTAATTATGTACAAGAAGATTTTTCTAATGATGATCAAGCTTTTTTAGGTGCTGTTTATCAATGTAATTCTGTAAAAGATAGTAACCAATGGTCAATAACCCTAAGTATCTGTAGTCAATCTGTTTGCTTACTTATTGATTCAGGTGCAGATGTGAATTTGATGTCTAAGAAAGCATTTGAAAAACTAGCGTTGCAAGAGATAAATCTTATACAAACACCATTTAACTTGACAACATTTACAGGTCAAAGTATACCTACAATCGGTTATTGTACATTACCATGTAAGTATAATGACAAATCATACAACTTGTGTTTCCATATTACACAGTTAGATTGCAAAAATATTCTGGGTAGACAGTCATGTCAAGAGTTAAAAGTCATAAAAAGAATACAGTCAGTAACCTTTGATGAAAACATATCTGAACACAGTCCAAACTACACACTTAGTCAGCATAGCCAGAACAACAATTTACAGTCAATGTCAAGTCAGTCTAACAGTCAAAGTCAAGTCATATCACAGTCAATGTGTCACAAAGTCCCAGCAGAGTCAAACAGTCTGTCAATACTAAAGAAATATAGTAAGGTTTTTAATGGAATAGGAGCTCTTAAAAACTATAAATGTCATTTAACTCTCAACGAAAATGTCAAGCCGTCGGTAGACGCAAGTAGAAAAATTCCTTTTAAATTACAGGATAAAGTCAAGGCAGAACTTAATAAGTTAGAAGTCACTGGTATTATTGCTCGAGTTGATGAACCAACTGATTGGGTCAACTCTATGGTAATTGTCTCTAAAAAGGATGAAAGCATTAGATTATGTTTAGATCCACGTAAGTTAAATAAAGCTATTAAACGTTCACATTACCCATTTCCACATATTGATGAAATTAAAGCAGAACTAAATGGTTCATGTTATTTTTCAAATTTAGACGCTAAGTCAGGCTTTTGGAATCTTGTCTTAGATGAAGAATCATCCAAACTATGTACTTTTATAAGCCCCTATGGCAGATTTCGTTTTTTAAAGCTACCGTTTGGTGTCAATGCATCTCCAGAAATCTTTCATAAAGAAATGATTTCCCGGTTTGGTGACATACAAGGTATTAAAATAATGATGGACGACTTTCTTATACATGCTAAAACCATTCAAGAACATGATCAAATCCTAGAAAAAGTTCTTTGTCGTGCAAAAGATATAGGTCTAACATTTAATAGTAATAAATGTAACATTTGTCAAAGTGAAGTCAAGTATTTAGGTTTTATATTCAATAAAAATGGAGTGTCTGTAGATCCATCTAAAGTAAATTCAATATGCAACATGCCACAGCCTAAGAATGTCACAGATGTCCAGAGATTCCTGGGCATGATTAATTTTCTTGGCTCATTCATAAAAAAATTATCAAAAGAAACATCAAACATAAGACAGTTACTTAATAAAAACACAATATGGTCATGGAATGACAGTCATGAGAAAGAATTCAATAAATTAAAGTCTCTAATTAGTTCTTCATATGTCGCAGACACATTGTCCCGTGCTGCATTACCAGAAAATGCATTAGTAGAATTGGATGAAGATATTAAACTTCATGTTAATTTACTCACTGCTAATTTGTCACTTAGTCCTTTCAAGTTACAACAAATTGAACAAGCTACCAGGTCTGACCAAACTCTTCAAACTCTTATTAAATACGGTAAAAATGGATTTCCAAATTCAAAGCATAAAGTAGAAGATTGTATTAAACCTTTCTTTCCTGTTAAAGATGATATTCATTATGCTAATAACCTTTTATTTTTGTCAGATAGAGTTATTATACCTATTTCTTTAAGAAAAGATTTCTTAAAACTATTACATGAAGGTCATCAAGGCTTGAATAGTTGTAGAAATTTGGCAAGACATACAATTTACTGGCCTAATATTAGTCAAGATATTGATAATTACATCAGTAATTGTGAAATTTGTCTCACTTTAAGAAAGAGTAACACTAAAGAAAGTCTATTACCACATGATTACAAATACATTCCTTGGCATAAGGTTGGTATAGATTTCTTTGAGTTCAACAAGCATACAAACTTAATTGTAGTCGATTATTTCTCAAAATATGTTGAGATAGCAATTTTAAGTAATGGTTACAGTGCAGACCAAGTCATAATCAAGCTAAAATCAATATTTGCTCGTCATGGTATTCCCCATACATTAATGTCAGATAATGGTCCACCGATGAATTCCAAATCTTTTCATGATTTCACACAAGATTGGAATATTCCAATGGAATATTCAAATGGTATGGTAGAACGGACAGTAGGCATAATTAAAAATATGCTTAGAAAATGTTTACTTGATAATACTGATCCATATTTAGCATTATTGCAATATCGCAATACTCCCAAAAACAATTTATGTTCACCAGCACAACTTTCCATGTCACGTAGACTTCGTACAAAGCTACCTATAGTAGAAAAACTTTTAAAACCAAAATTGTGTAACTATAGACATCTTAAACAAGTCAATAATCAAAATTTACATAAGATGAAAGAGTATTACAACAAAAATTCCAAAGATCTTAAACCCTTGGAGGTAAATAGTCATGTTATGTTTCAAAAACATCCACAATCGTCTTGGTTTCCAGGTATTATACAACAAGTTAGTCCTGAACCTAGGTCGTATATCATAAAAAGTAAATTTGGTACATATCGTCGCAATAGACAATACATAACACTTAGACCAAAGTCTCAATATTCTTTTCATTCACATAACACACAGACTAATAATTTTCACACTAAACCAGTCAGTTCCAATCAAACTTATATCAGTTATACTCCTTGTTATACAAATGATTACTCTAAAATTTCTCATAGTCAATCTCCTCAATGTACTAGCAGTCAACCAATTAAGAAATATTCTAGTTCAGGAAGAGAGATAAGGCAACCAGAACGTCTTATAGACACAGTCTTATAAACATTGTTTCGTATTCATTGTCATGTACTTAGTTATAAGTAATTAATTAGTAAACTAAAATGTTGTAAACCATTGTTTGTTTACATTTAGAAACAATCGTCGAATTGACAACGTCAAATTATGTCAACTGTCAGAATCTTATAAAACGTCAAATTGTCTCGTGTCAAAACACTAAAATGCGTTTTGTTATTTTTATATAAGAATCTAAAATATAAGTTATAATAAAGTTAAAGGGAAGATGTCATAATATTATATTAGCTTGTAAGCCATAGCCTAGTTTAGTCTATGCTTAGATTATATCAATATTGTCTTGTCTATGTTCACTTCCTTCTTACTCACTTTGTAACATGGCCCACTGAAATACACGACACGTATTATTACGAGCTCCTGTCTTTTATTCCAAAAACCAACAAACAATTTCTTATGTATATTACCTAAAACCCTTACAATGACTATTTGCAATACAAAATATTTAGATTTCTAATTCGATTCGAGATAAATGTGCAAAGTTTAGGTTTCTAATTTCCAAGACATCCAGACACCGCCGGGCGCCACTGGACATACCCTCTGCTAGTAACCAGAGACGCCCGGCAACGGACGTTAGAGCGGCCGCGGCCTTGGCCGCGGAATAAAAAAAAAAAAAAAAAAAAAAAAAGACATCCAGACAAGTAGTGGTAGACATCAGTATTGTACTGAAATTGAGTAGATAATTAAACTATTGAATACATGGTATTGTTTAATAATTAGAAACAAATCTGGGTGCTTTATATCTTTTTAAATTTTGGACAGCCCTGTCGGGCAAACAAAATGTCATACGTACAATTTCCAGTAAAGGAACACGTTCGGATAGCTATGCGACAGGACGTTTTATATATTGTGGCAAGGACGAGGGTTGCGACAAGAATAATCTTTTACTTGACGTTTACTATAAATGTGGAATTGATTTGACACCTAAACAGCATTAAGTTTAAGTTGAGTATCGAAAAGCATTTATAAAGCGCGAAGTCGTTTTAGTCCTTGTATCTAAATAGATTATTGGTTATTGTCCTTGCTTTTATCCTATTATTTTGAGACAAATTTCTGCTTCATTTTACACATACACATACCAGAGTTTTTATTTTAAAAACTACCAAAAAAATACTAGGAATGTGTAAACTAGTCCATTGCCGAGCGCTCCATGTACGCACTGACTTTGCTAGTTATGTGGCCTCTGTCGGGTTTCACCCCGCATCTTTGGGATCGGGTTTTATCACGCGTCGTTGAGTGAGGCGTGCGTGGGGTAAAGTCCCACAGCACGCAGCCCTTTAAGCCTGCTTCTGTAAGGACGGTGGGGTGATAGCCCGTCGTCCTGAGGCCCCGATAATGGAGGTCGATGGTCTTGCACGTATTCAAGTATGCGGCGCCCCCGCCGCACACTTCGGAACTCAGCGGGGATAGTCTGCTCCCTCTCACTCCCGACCGCTTCGCGAACATAACTTGCTCGCAGAAGGATACGACTACGTTCCACTGGGATAACGATATGATTGTGTCGTGTGTTTTATGTCTTCACTTCACTATCACTACATATTAGAAAACGAAGTCGCTTCCGTCCGTACGTATGCTTAGATCTTTCAACGCAACGGATTTTGATGCAGTTATCACCAATTGATAGAGTGGTTCTCGACGAAGGTTTTTGTGTAGGTACAATTTGTCGAGCGAGCGTAGCCAACATAGTATAAAACAAAGTCGGCTATTCTGTATGTATGCGTAGATCTTTAAAATTACGCAACGGATTTTGATGCGGTTGACAAGCGGGCGAAGCCGCGGGCGTCCACTAGTCACTTATAAAAGGTGTGGTTCAAAACTCAATTTTTGTTGAAGACAATGTTATAACTTCAGGCTACATAAAAAACATAAAGGCACTTAATTTTGATTCAATTCGAACAAATTAAAAAGTAATGAAACAAGAATACATCCCATATAATTTAGACTAATCAAAGTTGTAAAATGAATAAAAAGATTACACCCACGAAATTTCAACAAAGGAAGAACAATTAACAGACCAATGTAACATAATTAGAGTCTGAAAAAATCTGTACCTACTAGTTCTCTGATGAAGTTAGCTAAAGCGTTAGTAGCATTTCAAATAAGGCATTAAACTTACGACCCTATAGGACGAGTGCCAATCCCAGTCACGATAACTGACAAAAACTCCCACTTAAGGAATCTTTTTGTTCATAAGAGGCAACAAGAAAAACCAATTGTTGCTCGTAATTTCCACTAACGTAATATTTGAATGAATAACTAATTTCTGTATTTCTTTTCGAGAAGATAAATATTGCACTCTGTTGTAAAATCGTTTTTGTGACAGATTTTACATCAATGGTAATAGTCCGAGACGCCCAGGACTTTAATTGGCTGTGTCATAGCGGCTGGGTTTCAAATGTTTTTTTTTTTCAAAATTACAATATAGCTGCTACATTTTATTAAATTCATTCGGTCATTTTGGACATAACCCAATATAAATGTGCCCGGTGACGGCAGTAGGCTTGCCCCCTATTAAGTGGGAGATAAAATACTGGCAAATTGTGGGTATGTAATGCACCTCTGCCTACCCCTTCGGGGATATAGGCGTGATATATGTGTGTATATGTGTATGGAATTCGGAACCCTGGTGTTGAATAATGGTACTAAAAGCAGAAGTCATCCAATTTGTATACCTATCCCATTAGTATCTTTTAAGTTATGGCAGAAACCATTTTAGTTGATTGAAATTTCAATTTGGTCATATTTGTATAACCTACGATGTGACGTCATCGATAACAATTATGTTCGTTAGTTAATGAACTGTATGACCTTTTTGTACTATCTACATAAAAAATCATTCATAAATATTATTGGTGGATACGAGGGTGGATTGAAAAGTAATCGGCCTAACCAAGAAAATAAATACATAATAAATGAAATATATTTTTATTTTTCAACGTAATCACCATCAAGTTCAATGCACTTTTGCCATCTTCCCTTCCAAGCATTTAGCCCGTAGAAAAAAAATGATTCTTCCTTAGAGTCAAAATATGCGTCTACTGCTGCTTTGACCTCGTCATTTGTCATAAATCTTTGACCTCCCAAGTGCTTTTTTAGGTTAGGGAACAGAAAAAAGTCTGACGGTGCCAGATCAGGTGAATAAGGTGGATGCGGTAACAGTTCAAAGCCACAGTTGTGCATTTCTGCCATTGATTGGACAGACGTGTGAACACGAACGTTATCTTGATGAAACAAGACTTTTCTTCTGATCATTCCTGGACGTTTTTCTTTTATTTCCGTAAACGTAAACGACGTAGTAAGGTGCAGTAATAATCAGAGTTTATAGTCTGACCCCTTTCAAGATAATCAACCATAATCACATCCTTCGAGTCCCAGAATACTGAAGCCATCACCTTACTCGACGACAAAATCGACTTAGCCTTTTTGGGGGGTGGTGAACTCTTTTCCACTGTTTTGATTGTTGTTTTGTTTCCGGTGTACAGTAATGAACCCATGTTTCGTCCATAGTAACAAAACGATTCAAAAAATCACATTCATCACCTTCAAATAACTCCAAACGCACGCGACTGTGCAATAGTCAAATCGCATCCTTTTTTGCTCAACTGAAAACAGTCGCGGAACCCACCTCGCAGACACCTTGTGGAAATCCAACACGTTGACTATTATGTTTTCAGTACGTTCATAAGAGATGTAAATGGATCAGTGTTAGGCTGACTACTTTTCAATCCACCCTCGTAGATATTATTCAAATTATTTTTTAATGTTTGTAAAAAGTATAGTCTAAAAATACCTTGTTTACTACTAAAACTCTTTTTAGGGTTCCGTACCTACAGGATAAAACGGGAACCCTATTACTGAGACTTCGCTGTCTGTCCGTTCGTCCGTGTGTCTTGGGCTGTATCTCATGAACCGTGATAGTTAGAATGTTGAAATTTCCATAGATAATGTATTTCTAATGTACTAAAGAACAGAATATAATAAATATTTAAGAGGGCTACCGTACAACAAACGTGATTTTTTAGCCGTTTTGGTACGGAACCCTTTATGCGCGAGTCCGACAATTTTGTACCTTAAAAATACACGACTTACATGCAGGCCACTACTGTCCAAATGTGTCAGATCAGAACTACAGACCCGAAAACTTATAGCTTTTGAAAGTATTTTTCGAAATTTTGTGTCTTGTTGTTTTTAATTTCAGATAAAATTAGCACTTCAATAAATTTTATTTTTAATAAAATTACGGTAAAAGGTTACCAGATAACAAAGTTAAACAAAACAGAATTCTCGTCAATTATTAATGTAAAGTGTTACATTATTTATTTTAGATGCCGAGTTGTTTGAGTACTAATTATTGTTTTGACAAGAACACAAATGGATTACCTGTTGGGCTTACTACTTGTTTAAAGTATGAATGTATATATTTTAAGAACACAAAAAAAGGATTAAAAACGCGAAGGTAACTTGGTCTGTCGACCATGGTATGAACCACTGAACCAATTTTAATGGAATTGGTTAAAAATAGAGATAGGAAAGGGTAATACCGTTATTTTTCTGCTATTCGATTTGAATAAAGAAACAGAAATCGTTGCTTATCTATGCGTGAAAACCGCAAAACAAAACCGTATAAGTAAGATGTAGAAAGAAGCTTAGATTATCCAATCGACACACACAAAACATCAATCATATATCACTTTAAAGAACTATCGCTTTAATATTTAATCCCCATTCATTTGCATTGCTAACGGTACGTCAGGCGGGGCATCGACCGGCCGCGAAGGCCGCCGCATCGATGCCCGATGACGTCACTCCTCTAATCGGAACATAATGAGACGGAAGTTGAACAAACCCTGTGTACACTATTAACATGACAATAAGGTTCAATTTAATGAACAGGGTTTTAATAAATAAATATATAAGGACATTTCTATACAACGTCATTTAGCCTCAAGCGACGTATAACTTGTGCTAACTATGAGAACTAGTTCATCATCCACCGAGCCTTTTCCCAACTCAGTTGGGGTCGGCTTTCCAGTCTAACTGTGATTCGGCTGAACTTCAATATTTTCCGTGAAGTGACTGCCATCTGACCTCCACAACCCTATGGGCGATATTGTAATTCTGTAGTTAGACCGGTCGAATTTTTGATTTAGGGCTCCAACTACCCCTAACGCCTGCCATAGATGTTCGTATGACAACCGGGACCGACGGTTTAACGTGTTCTCCGAGGCACGGAGATGAGAACTAGTTAAGTAATATAAATACTTACTAACTTTTTTACTAAAAATACAGATATGGAAAGGAAAAATTTGAGCTACGTCGCAATATAGCAATTTTATTGTCATACCTATCTCGATTAACTAAAACTGTTAGGTCCAATACGACGTAGACAATTTTTTTAAGTCTTGCTGAATATTGGCGTGATACGAACCTAACATTCTCAAAAATTCAAATTCCTGTAGCAACATCAAATCGCAAAAATAAGCACTCTAAACCTAACCATAATTATGTAAACGTTCAAAATTTACTACTTGCACATATATTTATACATACTTTCGTACAATTTATGAAATATAATATGTACTAGTGGTCGCCCGCGTGGTCATTTGGTTTTTTTTTCCGTTCCCGTCGCGCCGCGTCGCTTAAAGATTAACATAAAAGATCAAAAACACACAATCCTACTAATATTATAAACCCGAAAGTATCTAGGCTACAATTTATAAATATCTTTATAAATTGTAGCCTATGTGTTATTCTGATGTATCTAATATATAAAATTCTCGTGTCACAGTTTTCGTTGCCATACTCCTCCGAAACGGCTTGACCGATTCTCATGAAATTTTGTGTGCATATTGGGTAGGTCTGAGAATCGGACAACATCTATTTTTCATCCCCCTAAATGTTAAGGGTAGTCCACCCCTAAAGCAAAACAACGTTTGCCGGGTCAGCTAGTCTAATATATAAAATTCTCGTGTCACAGTTTTCGTTGCCATACTCCTCCGAAACGGCTTGACCGATTCTCATGAAATTTTGTGTGCATATTGGGTAGGTCTGAGAATCGGACAACATCTATTTTTCATCCCCCTAAATGTTAAGGGTAGTCCACCCCTAAAGCAAAACAACGTTTGCCGGGTCAGCTAGTAAGCTATATTATTGTAAAGTTTCATTCAAATCCATTCAGTAGTTTTTACGTGAAAGAGTAACAAACATCCATCCATACATACTCACAAACTTTCACGTTTATATTAGTAGAATTTATAAAATGAGTGTACACAATTATTGTTCATAACTGTACCTACATTGCATAGTAACAGTTTAATGGTAGACTATTTATAGCAAGCCATTTGGCCACTTGATACCGGCAGTAAATATACGAGTATGTTACGTTATAGACTCGACCCGGTTAAATGCAGTGGAGATCAGAGCTATTCGATGTAATTAATTAATGGATATTTGAGTTAAATTAAATAGTGGTAAGTATTACTTTCGACTAATGTATGTTATTATAGGGCTTTGAAAACATTTCGATATAGTTGGCTTAAAAAAAAAACAATTTCAAATGTGTATACGAGTTATTTAGCATTCCTGTTAACCTCTACAGATAAAGGGCGTTTTCACATTGCACGATATAGGGGAGGTATTGCATTGGGCATGTGTTGTTAAGCAATTTAATAAATGTTTAAATTGTCACTATGCAGATGGGTACTGCAGTACCTACCTCATCAGGTCAGTGGCCTAAGTCGCGTAAATGAACGTAAAACGCCATGCTACTGCTATTCTACTACGTTGCAACTGTAATTGGTCAAAAAATCGCCAGGATGGCGCCAGAAAGGCACTAAACCGAATGACTGCAGAGTACAATTATCATTAGGTTAAGTTGAATTTAGTTACTCCCGACATTACTTCTTAACTTCCCAGCCCCTATATCCCGGGAACCGAGCTTCCCACCTAAATTCTTGGCAATTTTTTCTTCCCCCTGCACCCCCTCCCATCACAAGTTACATTCGCCCGCAAAAAAAATCCCAGGAATTCTCATCCCGCAAAAATACCCAAGATTCCCAATACCCCATATTTAGAAAACTAAGCATCCCAGGTCAATTTCACCCTCATTTTCCGGCCCCATAGTACCCTAAGTAAGTATTTGAACCCCATCTTCCCACAAATTTTTCTTCCCAATTCTCATCCCACTTACCACAAAACTTGAAGCCCCTATATTCCGGTAACGGAGCTTCCCAGCTCAATTCTGAGCAAAATTTTGTTCCCCTGCACCCCAACCGAGACTTATTATTCTATTAGCATGCACAAAGAAATTTCCCACAAAAATACCCAAGATTCCCAGTACCTGATATCTCGGAAAATAAGCATCTCAGGTCAATTTTGACTTCTTTTTCGGACCCCCGATCAGGTAATAGTTTATATTAGTAGAATTTATAAAATGAGTGTACACAATTATTGTTCATAACTGTACCTACATTGCATAGTAACAGTTTAATGGTAGACTATTTATAGCAAGCCATTTGGCCACTTGATACCGGCAGTAAATATACGAGTATGTTACGTTATAGACTCGACCCGGTTAAATGCAGTGGAGATCAGAGCTATTCGATGTAATTAATTAATGGATATTTGAGTTAAATTAAATAGTGGTAAGTATTACTTTCGACTAATGTATGTTATTATAGGGCTTTGAAAACATTTCGATATAGTTGGCTTAAAAAAAAAACAATTTCAAATGTGTATACGAGTTATTTAGCATTCCTGTTAACCTCTACAGATAAAGGGCGTTTTCACATTGCACGATATAGGGGAGGTATTGCATTGGGCATGTGTTGTTAAGCAATTTAATAAATGTTTAAATTGTCACTATGCAGATGGGTACTGCAGTACCTACCTCATCAGGTCAGTGGCCTAAGTCGCGTAAATGAACGTAAAACGCCATGCTACTGCTATTCTACTACGTTGCAACTGTAATTGGTCAAAAAATCGCCAGGATGGCGCCAGAAAGGCACTAAACCGAATGACTGCAGAGTACAATTATCATTAGGTTAAGTTGAATTTAGTTACTCCCGACATTACTTCTTAACTTCCCAGCCCCTATATCCCGGGAACCGAGCTTCCCACCTAAATTCTTGGCAATTTTTTCTTCCCCCTGCACCCCCTCCCATCACAAGTTACATTCGCCCGCAAAAAAAATCCCAGGAATTCTCATCCCGCAAAAATACCCAAGATTCCCAATACCCCATATTTAGAAAACTAAGCATCCCAGGTCAATTTCACCCTCATTTTCCGGCCCCATAGTACCCTAACTAAGTATTTGAACCCCATCTTCCCACAAATTTTTCTTCCCAATTCTCATCCCACTTACCACAAAACTTGAAGCCCCTATATTCCGGTAACGGAGCTTCCCAGCTCAATTCTGAGCAAAATTTTGTTCCCCTGCACCCCAACCGAGACTTATTATTCTATTAGCATGCAAAAAGAAATTTCCCACAAAAATACCCATTATTTTTCGTCCCCGATTCCCATTAAGGGGATAAAAAGTAGACTATAGCGCTCAGGGATAATGTCATGTCATATCATAGCTATATTTCAGTAAAAGAATTTTCAAAATCGGTTCAGTAGTTACGGAGTCAATTAAATACAAGCAAACAAACTATCAAATCTTACCTCTTTATACTAAAGTATAGAACATAGAAAAACCACACATACACACGCACACACATGTCACGCCTATATCCCCGAAGTGGTAGGCAGAGGCGAATTACACACCCACAATTTTCCAGTATTTTTCGTCCCACGTAATAGGGGGCCAGCCTATTGCCGTCACCGGGCAACATATTATGAGTTATGTCCAAAATGGCCGAATGAATTTAATAAAAAGTAGCAACTATATTGTAATTTTTAAAAGAAATTTGAAACCTGTTGCCAAATGAAATGTTGATGAAAGGCAACAAAATCTTACGTGCCAGCCGCTATGGCACAGCCAATTAAAGTCCTGGGTGTCTCGTACTATATATAGAAAAACACCTATTCGATAATACATTATTTACAGGACGGAGGTGATTTTAGCGTGTATTTCCTTATAACTTAGTGGTACGAGTGAAAATCACATTTAATCCCAACTATTGTCATTGGACGTACTAAGCCGAGATTATTATTTTTTTCTACAGAAAAAAAAGATATATGACAGGATCATTTTATTAACGAACATAGCAATAACTTAATCAAGTATATAGTGTTTCAAAATTCTTAGACATTTAATAAAACTGTTTTAACAAAAAAATGCGCTTTAAAGTTGAATATCTCGCATACGGGACCACCTTAATCAAAAAATTGTCTTAGCAACCTCCCAATGTTTTACAAATACCTATCTAATGGTACCCCACACGATGGGGTTGAAGCGAGAAAAAAATCATCACTACTTGCAGGGAAAATAATAATTTTCCCCAAAAAAGAATATTTTTTATAATTTAATGTAGCACTTTGTCGGAATCTATACTTATAATAAATCTGTGGAAGTGAAAATTCTGTACATTGAAGATATCAAAAAAATTTATGGCAGGGGGTGTTACTAGACCGGCACCGAACCCAAAAATGTGATTAAAAAAATTTTTGTCTGTCTGTCTGTTCAGGCATCACGCAAAAACTACGGGTTCGATTACGATGAAACTTGGTATAATTAATTATCCTTTAATATCCTGGGCACCACACTGGGTACTTTTTATCCCGGAAAAGTATATACAATAAAAAACAATTTTAATTTGTAGTAACTTAATTTTGCGGTTGGATCCCTAGACCCGAGTACTGTACCAACCGCAAATAAGTTTGTCGTAGTTTTTTTTTATATTGGGTTCGCCAAATTGACGCCGCCCGCCTGGTAGAAAGTCGTGACGACGTCTAGCGATTGTGGGCCACTCTCACAGCACACAATACGATAGAGAGTGGCCCTCAACTTGACGACCTACTGATGTGCCTCTTCACGCTTCGCTTAAAGAACCCAGGGTTATATGTGGGAAGAAACGTGCACAGGCAGTGCGCTTCAGACCACTATCTTTCGGCAGAGAAACGAACGGTTGTTCGGGATCGGAAGGAAGAGGGTGGGATCAGATTGAAGCGCTCTTTAGAACAGATTATGTCACCCGCAGTGGAGTTCACTATTAATGGTTTTTAGAACTTTTGTCTGTTTGTCTGAATGTTTGAACGCTAATCTCAGAAATGATTTGATTATTTGATTTGAACTTACGGTTTGGTTTTCAATCGCTTCATAAATAAAAAAGTTATGTACTTAGATCTAAAGTAACACGCAGGCGGAGCTGCGGGCAACAGCTAGTAGTAAATAAACATATCCGTGCAAAATTTCATCTTTCTTGCACGGTTGGTCCGCCTGCGTGTTACTTTAGATCTAAGTACATAACTTTTTTATTTATGAAGCGATTGAAAACCAAATCAAATAATCAAATCATTTCTGAGATTAGAGTTCGGGAGGCAAGCCGAGGATGAACGGACATGATATAAGGGTTCCGAGACTTTTACTACGGAACCCTATAAAAAGGCATGCTATCAATTACGAAGAACCGTTAAAATAAAATAATAATATAAAATAAACAAATATTTCAATATGTGAGTTGGTTATCCTACTAATATTATAAATGCAAAAAGAAACTACTGAACGGATTTTGATGAAACTTTACAATAATATAGCTTATACATCAGAATAACACACAGGCTACAATTTATAAAGATACGGCGACGGGAACAATAATCACGCGGACAAAGTACAATTCAGATGTAGGCAGGTAGGTATACAAATGGTTACCTATAGGTTAAGTTTATACAAATTGTAAGTACTTTCACTTAATAATATTATTTTTTTATACAGTTTCTCATTACAAAATTCTATAATTTTGTACTTAATATGTTTATCACCAGCAGATCTGACTTAACTTGGTAGTATGTAGGTACTAAAAGTGAACTTAACTTTCAATCTTCAAGGCCGAAATCATCTTCGGTCACCAGTGTCAATATATATCTTATTCATATGCGTATGCATTGCTGTTCTCTTTGAGACAGTCTTGATAATGCCTCATTTAGAGGCGAAACAATTGTCGACGTTTTGTTGTCTTTTTGATTCTGCGAAAAATTAATGCTATTATAAATTTAAAAAGTTTTTCTTAAAACATATTACTTACCATTGCTTTGTCATGGATTTTCGCCAAGTAACGCCTGTTTCTATCCAATATTTATCTTATTCATGTTTACTGTACTTAGTAATGCTACTCTAATACGATTACATAATAAGTACGAGAACAAAAGGACGGCAACTTTGGATCAAATAATTTAGGACTCGTATTGTTTCATAACGTCTACTCTTCTTGTATTATTGTGATATTTATTTATATATTTATAGTTTTCGAGATATGGTTGTGTGTGTCGGGCGGACAGACAGCAAGAAAT
Source organism: Nudaria mundana (assembly GCA_963556515.1). Classification (NCBI taxonomy): domain Eukaryota; kingdom Metazoa; phylum Arthropoda; class Insecta; order Lepidoptera; family Erebidae; genus Nudaria; species Nudaria mundana. Next base: position 14,939,501 of record OY748304.1, read on the forward strand.
GATAGTCTTCCCTTCGGAGACCATTAGACACATAAGCAGCACGGGAACTAGATTAAATAGACAGGCTATCCAAAAGTTGCCTGGTAGAGATCGCTTTAAGCGACAATCCCAATGGAAGTTTCATGACAGTGTAACTTATGGTTATGATCCATTATTGTAATTTTAAGTCGGAATCCTTAAAATGTGCTCTTTACTTTTAGTTTCAGTAAAGATATCGCTCTTTACTCTTCCTGAGAAAAACTAAAAGTAATGATCACACTTAACTACGAGTAAAGTATAGTATAGTATGCTGATTATAACCATGATTATTAACAAATACTACATGAAAACCTAAGCGTACGATAGTAACAATCAAAAAACCTACACCAAAAAAATTTACTATAAGCACAACCGCGTATTGCTATAAATATTATCTCAGAAGAACATGCTAACCAAAATTGCTTACAAAATTTCCATTATTAGTCTAGTTATCTTTTACTATCAAGCTACAAAATATTTTCTTTAGATAAAGATTAGTAATAAGGCAAACACATTTCGACAAAATTTTAGATGTCTTGACAAAAGGATAGTTTAGTTAGAAGTATCCGTAACCGGCGAGCATGCATGAAGATACTAATGAAAGTTGAGAAGACGTAAGAAGAATGTCATGATGGTATCTCGAAATCCGAGGTTTCTGGCTACCCCAGTAGGAAAATCACTAATATATAAGAAATAGGACGGAAGTATAGTTTATAAGCAATGAAGTATGCTAACTTATTCTCAATTAATTTTACAAGATGAATCACAAAACTATACTCTTGGGCTGGACTTGAACCGGCCAGTTCCAGACATCCGAGATTCTGACGTCCTTTCCAGGAGGAACGTTCTACCAACTGACCAAGACACCACTAGCCCAAGACATCAAATTTTGCGATCACATTATGTTAATATCGCGACTCACGACGTCGCCAGAGCGCCATCTACCAGTAGTTGAGGGAACTCCTGGAAAGGGATCAGTCGCTGGTTCGAGTCCAGCCCAAGACGATAGTTTTTGTGATACATATTGTAAAATGGGTAGTATTAAAACGAGTGACTGTAAAATAAAGCTTTAAGTGTCAAAAATAATTAATTTACGTTATAGTATTACTAAGTGAGCGACTGACTGCGAGTGACGAGAAATCAACATTTGAGCGACCTATTATTATCGCATTTTTTTTTTCAATATTTGGCAAACGTTTTTTTTTAAATGCAAGTCGTTTCTGGCACTCGCCGGCTGATGCCGCGGAACCGTTCGCTTCGCTCGCTCGGCTCGTGCGTAGGAGGTCACAGTTTTAACCTAACCTACCCCTTATGTAAAACCTCATTAGAAAAAAAAACGAATCTATCTTAATATTGAAGTTGTCCTTTCTGTATTTCTAGTCGCTCACTTAGTAATGTGGTCGCACGGATAGAATGTTAATATCTGAAATAGATTTTTTATTCGATCGTATTATAATTCCCCTTGTAAAATTATTGGAGGACAGAAATAACTATGAAATTCTGACAACCGGTAGCAGATCAAATTACATGTGATAAAATAATTATGTAACCGGGTTTTGTCGGATTCATAGAATTCATCCGGTATTAAACAGTTAATAACGTAGTAAATATAAAATTGTTTCCAGTAATTATCATAAAACTCACGCTAACCGCTCAAAGCAATATTTTTGCCCTAATTCACACACATTTTCTTAGTCATAGACAATTGTTACCCGTGCTCTGAATAAATAAAACATTTACTTTATTTTTATTCCGCGACCGGCCGTCTATTGCTGGGGGACCCGGGTACGCACTCGAAACAACTCCATGGTTTTAGAATTCCCCATGGCCTAATACATAGGTAGGTTAAATCTTATAAGTTATTGTATTTGTATTTTTTTGCATTTAATTTTTATGTAAAGGCGTTCTATCATAATGTTATAACCTCAAGATAACCTCTGTCAATCAACGGATGAGGCACTTAAACCTGAAAGTTTCCGTCTCGCAGCAATAGGCTTGTCCTTATTCCATAGGAACAATTTAACTTTCAAAATGTGGGCATATACAACGACCACTTTGGAAGGTTTGATTTTATGTCCTGTGCAGTTCAGGATTTTAAAAAAGCAAGGTTTAAAAGCAAAATTTAAAGTGAACACAAAAAGCTATTGTTCAAATGCTTGACGCATTATCACGTGGCTTGCAATAATAGAGGTATATAGGTACATACTTAGTCATATTTACATGATTATGTACATATTTGAAATTTTGTACACATAATTATTGCACTACAATAAAACAATAGATAAAAGTATTTGCTATTGGTTCTGATTCTGACAGGTTTTGATATGCAAATAGCGGCATTATAGCGTTTAATATATTTATGTTTGCATTTCAATAACAGTTGCTTATTAATAGATGTATTTCATAAGTAGTGAAGTATGTCAACTTTTTCTTATATAGTTTTACAATATGAATCACAAAAACTATTGTATTGGGCTGGACTCGAACCAGCAACTGATCCCTTTCCAGGAGGAACGTTCTACCAACTGACCAAGAGACCACTAGCCCTAGACATCTAATCTAAAAATTAACACAATGTGATCGAAAATGTTTGTGATCACATTGTGTTAATATCGCGACTTATGTTGCATGTTGTTATATTTCAGAACTGTAAACCGGATACAGCTGTCATTTAACACGGCAAATCTAAAATCTCATTATTTAAGTTAAACTTTAGCTAAGTTGGCGGCATGGCAAGGATTTAAATAAGTTTGTGTTTAATTTAGGTAGGCTCAAATTCGTTCAAAATTCCCAAATTTGTCTGAAAGAACTTTACTAGAACACACATTATGATGCGTACCTAAGGCTGGTGGCCACAGCGTTGTTTTCGCGTGTTTGGTGGACGTGGACTTAAGTTCGATACACACACAAGATAATACTAGTAACTTAACTATATAAATACATATATATATAACTACTTCGGTGGCGTGGTCGGTAGTGCATGGGCTTTCGACTCCGGAGTTTCGGGTTCGATTCCCGGGTCGAATCAAATATTTATGTGATCCACAAATGTTTGTTTCGGAGTTTGGGTGTTTCCTATGTATATTCGTCGGACTTCGTCCGCGTGGTAATTTGGATTTTTTCCCGTTCCCGTCGCGCCGCGTCATATTTTGAACAATTCACACAATATCTTTATAAATTGTAGCCTATGTGTTATTCTGATGTATAAGCTATATTATTGTAAAGTTTCATTAAAATCCATTCAGTAGTTTTTACGTGAAAGAGTAACAAACATCCATCCATCCATCCATACATACATACATACTTACATACTCACAAACTTTCACGTTTATAATATTAGTAGGATTTAGAAATATATAAGTATGTTTATAAGTTGTCTAGATCACATAGCACAAGCTTATAGCTTAGTTTGGGCTAGATGTCGTTGTGTGAGAATGTTCAAATATAGTAATTTTATTTTATTTATATTGCAAATATACCTACGAACCGTGAGATTCATAAAACTAAAGAAAGGTTTTTATTCATGTTGTATACAGAATGATGTTTCATTATCGCTGTTAAATCCTACTCACTTATTTACTACATACTTGCATGTACAAGTTTAATCACATCTCAAGATACACACATAGTTAACAACATGTACAAGTTACCATCCAAGTTGTTTACAGAATAATAAAAACACTCGTAATGCACCTTGACTGTTTATTGACTAAGTAACTGTATAATACCTACATGTTCATACACATGTTCATCTCCTTTTAGATTTAAACACCTAATTCAAGTGTTTATACATTTTTCTGTGTATTAAGAGATACACATAACAAACCGCAGGGAAAGTACCCTCAGATAAAAACAATAAATAAAAAAAAACACTCACCGGCAACTTTAATTCTACCGATCTGGTAATAACAACGGCATATCAGTAGCAAGAAAACAATCCAAGATATCACAATTGGTCCATCTTGCACAATCAAAACCTCCATTTTGTGGACGAACACAATATACTACGACAGAGGAACGATCACGGGATCATTCAGTATTCTGTGGGTATAGAGAAAATAAGAAAAAAACCAGTGCGGGTAAACGGACAGTTCGGTGTCAGCGGTCGCGACTGAAGAAATGCGTTAACGCTTGGCACATGCGCATGAGTTGAGATCCAAATACACTGGTGTTATTTGTTTTAATTACTCTTTGTTTAGAAAATTTACACAACATATTATTGTCAACTGATATAACTTATTTAATCAAAAACAATGAGTAATATAAAAAAAATCTATTTGAGAAATATGTACGTAATTGGAAAAATATTTTTAGAATGCAACAATAATCGTAAACATGTACAATAATCGCCTATCGATGTTTTCGAGCTAAAGCGCGCGTAACAAACGAGCCGCGTCGACTGACCTGCGCACGCGTCTGTCTTTCTATACTAACATGTGTGTCGAGTTGTCGATGGCACAATACGCTCGTTAATGATAACTAAAATAAATCTCCCCAGCAGAGAAATTAAAAAAAAAGTCTAGGACTCTTTAGTTTCAAGTTCATCAGGTCAGTGAACTATGTATATTTGTCTCCACATCTGCATTCAAAGGACCATTGATTTCTAGGATTTATTTTTGTATTGACTTGAGTGGTTTTAATTTAAATTACAAACTATTCATATTTTTGTAAATACTCGTATAAAACAGCCACTGACTGGTCCAAATTCTCATTGCTTTTACTAGGAATTTTTCTGTTTAGTACATAATATACGTAGTAATTCAGTCAGAACAAGTCCCCAGCTAATCAGCTCCTCATCTTTAGTCCACAGCAAGTGAGTCAAGACCTAGTTTTAAGGGTAACGGTTTATCGGCAGTCAATAAGCATAATGTATGCAAACATAAAGTTATACCAAGCAACGTGGGTATCGGCTCAAAAATAAGGAATTCCACCTTCAAATCTAAGTTATTGCATAGCATATAGAAGCCCCAAGGGATACCACACATACTGTGTCAGTAAATATGAGAACGGTCGACAGACAAATTTGGAGATAGGTTCGGCTTATCTAGCCTTTGAAACTTGGTGACCTTTTAAAGGATTTTTTCTTATAAACGTGTGACTTTCGAGGCGTAATAACCAATGCAGAAAAATCTATTACTTGTCCAAAATCCCAAATGTTATTATGACGAAAACCCTTTCATGGACAAAGCGCAAAGATTATTAAATACAGCCTTGTACAACGCACAATTTCAGTATCAAAGTTAATGTTACGGACAGACCGGTGGACTGGGGTAGTTCCTAACTAGCCTTGACCTACTTTCGACATAGAATCTCATATTTTATCCTTTAACAACTTTCTGCTAGTAAAATATATATAAGTAATCATTATTACCTAATGAAAAATGTACCTAATAGCTAAAGGCTGATTTACTCAGGGCCAGTTACTGACTCCGAATTCGAGACAAGTCAGCGCTGACCCGAGAAAAACCCAATGTAAACGGTGGGAAGTCAGTGCTGACTTGTATATTCGCACACGAATATTTTGAAGTCAGTATCGGCGTCTACACTGGTGGCGATACTGACTTGTGTACTGACCCTGTAAAAACCTGCCTTTACGGATACTTCGTGCGTCAAGTTTTACTATGAGATTCGGGAAGGTTGAGTTTAACTCAATCCTCGTATACCTAAGAAAAGAATTTGATGAAAATAAACAGATAGATAGACCATTTGCTGCATTGATCCATAGTATACCTTCTAAATTCCGGTTAAGTGTTTCCGTGGCAATTGGAAATGCGAAAACCATCATACAAAGTCCCACAAGTATTCCACAACGGGACCTCAGTCAAAAACTTAAATGTTTACTGATATGATGTAAGAAACTCTCACATAATAGTGTATGTACGACCCTTACCCATTGGTCCAGAGCTGTTGTTAATTAAAATTTACAACAAACCTGATAATACTCGTAAATCACCGTACATTTTATTTCAAGGAAGATCAGATTCCATTTCTCATATCCATCAATGTACCTTTAAATATCTCTTCCACACCCAATTAATAGTGTATCAAGTAAGCGCTCGTATTTGCTATTGTTCCAATTAAGATTAGAACCTTCAGACCTTTTTGATATTTCTACCTTCCATTGTGTATCGCACGTGACGTCATTTAGAGGGCACCATCTGATTACCACCAATCAGGACATCAGCCAATCAGTATGTATTTCAAAACCCGTAGTGCGGCTACACCTAGGTTTAGCCGGCTACAACTAGACGTAGCCAAACTTGTATTATGACGATGGCACTAGCACATTGGACGTCTTCCAAGCTAATCATCACAAAGACAAATTGACTTTGACAAGACATAAAATAAATATTAGCTAAACTAGCAGCTTCATAGCAGGATGTTTTCGTAGGACTAACAAAACTACTGCTTATAAGTGTCTAATACCCCTCTGTCCACTTTCTCGGGGATGTAGGCGTGATAGTATGTTTGTATTGGGAGTATCCATTTGGAAAGTCTGTTAAAATACTTCTAGAAGACAGCATTTATAATCCAACTTTGTATCACTTAAGTATTCCAGGTACGCTGCTTCTAAATAAGTTATGGCGAGCCGCGGTCCAATTACTTAGTACTAGAATACTCAAAAAGGTCGTGAAAATTTACTAAAGACAAACGGGTATTTTACGCGATTATTGAGATATATACAAACCTCTTTATTACCCGACGTTTTGACCCTATTACAAGAGCCGTGGTCACAGGTGGACTGGCTTCAGCTCATCGTCTTCGTGAAGTGCGGTTTTGTTCAACTACCCTCACTTCGATCGAAGTCGATGATGATCCTAACTAATAATAAACGCGAAAGTTTGTGTAGTTTGGATATTTGATACTCTTTCATGCGAAAATTACAAACCGGATATTAATAAAATTCCTCATAGGTACAATGTGTCAGGTGAGAATTGGATACGAGGAAGCTATTTCACGTAGTTACAGAATATTTTATGACAGACATAAATCACGCCTTTATCCCCAAAGAGGTAGACAGAGGCGTTGATTACGCCCACGATTCAACAGTCAAATCGTTAACCCCACGCGATAGGTGGCGAGCCTATTAGCCGTTTCCAAGGACTGCTGAGTATATTTGCCTGAGCTTCGTCCATTTGTCAGCAGGTGCAACATGTACAGGTGACGATGATCTAGCCTTGGAGATGTTGGTAAGCCCCACATATTTCAAAGTACTATAATAACTTGCACTCACCGTATTAAATAGCTGAAACTTTTACATCAAAACACTAACTGTAACTGAACGCTAAGTGAGCTCATGTTCTCTCTGCAACTAATGCATTAAACTTGAAACTAACTGGTATACTAGAGCTCCAACCTTGCCCTACATAGGTAAGGAGCTGGAGGCCACGATCGTAATATTCCTGCTCCTATACACCTAAATAATTCATGACGATGTGGGCTCATACCGACAAACTCCATTCACTTGCTGGCAGGTTGGTATATTAAATTGACTAGCCAATAAATTGGATTAATTTCAACGTATCTTATTTGTAAAATTGTGTAGCCTCATGTTTGCGAAGTAGGTTTGGATGTTACCGACAATATTATGATGAAGAAATTTATTTTTATCCCAGTCTATATAAGTCACGTTCATTCACGAATCGATTAGATATTTGAAGCACAATTGGATGTTTCTTTTATAAATAAAGTTTTTAAGTAGGTTTTTAAGTACTTAAAAACGTGTTGCTATTGCTAATTGGTTAATATCGGTATTTTTTGATGAAATGGAAGGTATGAGAAGTAGGTACTTACATTGCACAAAGGAATTAAATAATTACCATAAACGATATCCATAAAAATAGGTAAATCGAGATAAAATCTGTTTCTACAGAACAGTAAAATTACGTAACAACATGCCCAATAATCGAACGTAAACGCATCACATAAAATTATTCAATCGATTTTCACGCTCGATACAAATGTACCGTATGAACACAGAATATTGAACTGTATTAGAAATAACCAAAAATCATTTATGATTTCCCTTTCGTTATGACGTAAGAGTAAGAAAACTTGTATCGGTCGTGTTAATTGAAACGCAAAACGAAGTGAAATTGACGGACACGCAGTTTTCTAGCCAATCAATCTACTACGATATTTGATAGTGACACGATAATATTCAAGCAAATCACAGATTCGTTGGTTGCGCTATAAAATATGCAGGCATTGTGAAAATAATCACCTCTATACATATAAGCAAGTACCTCAAACATATGAATTATTATGGCATTTTTGAACTTAAATCTTGGGAAACTAATTGATAGACTCCGAAGAAATATTTAAATAGTAAGCATTAAAATTATAATAGTAATTTCAACAGCCTTATTCTAAACAATTCGAAAAGTTTCCGTCTCGGATCATTCCGTTGTAGATTCCCGATCCGACAGATATTTTTTTATCTGTCGGATCGGGAATCTACAACGGAACAGTTTACAATCAAACACGGAAACTGCTACCAGCGTATTCCCGATAGAGTAAGTGAAAAGCATGTTTGAATCCGTCGTATCGGGTTACGACAAGGAGAATCAAAGTGTGTCATATTGAGTAAGTACTTACCGGTAACATCTTTATTAGTTGCAGATTTCCCAGAAGGACGTTTTGGCGTACTTGTGGTACACGGCGAAGGCTGAGCACGGCGACACGGTGGCGTACACTCTGGTCCATTCGTTTGCTGAAAGAAATAATTTACATAAGAAAGTATACTTTACTATTGTGCACCAACTTTGGTATAGGTCCAACGGTTAATAGTTAGAAATGTAATTTGAGGCGTTTTGAAACATTACATTTCTGTTTCTCTGTGGGTCCTACGTATTGGCATTTTAATGTTTCATAAGGATTTATTACCTATATTTATTCATTAAAATAAAGTTAAAAATTTTAATTAAATTAAATTATACTACATCATACATCCTTGAACTTTTAACGTGCGTACTGCGTAGCTTCTAATCGAATTTATAGCATATCAAACCTACCTAATTTCTATAATATCTAGGTTGGAATTATTTAAGGGCACACTTATCTCCGAAGTTAGAGGAACTTTGTGCGATTTTTACAGACAGACAGGTTTAACTTAGAGCACCACATTTTTAAGGCTTTATTTTATAAAATAGGATATCAGGACTAAAAGACTTCATCGTATCATAATTATAACCAGGGGCAGCTCCTGCATATATCATCTAGTCTTAAATGAATGAAATTGTCTTGGTAACCCTATTTATGTGAGCCCACGACCATTTAATTCGATTAATCGCAAATTGATTGCCACTTGTCTCGGTAAGAGAGTAATTTGTAACGACGCGATACATGAATTGGTTATCGACACATGATTGCACAGTAATTCACAGCCAGATGCTATTTCTTTCGTATTAATCAGCCATCACACCAATGTGGTTTACTTAATAACCAGAGTTTAACCCCAGGTCACATCAATCTGGCATGCGGCTGAAGCTAGCTTAAAATATTATATTTTAAATACTATAACTGATACCGCGGGTTCACCCATTTTCGGTTAGCACTGAAATTCGGTAAGGTTTTAACATCTAATAGACACCTCTATATCGGGGATAAAGAAAAAATATTGTCTGTGTTGTAAGGATAGAGAAACTGGTTAATTTAAAAAAAATGTGCTTAGGAAGTAAGTACCCACCATTGGTACACACATATTGAACAAAAACTATTTGTTCCTACTGTTTCACAATACTAATAACCCTCACCCTCATAGGTTCGGCCTCACGGCATTTCTAAGTAAAAAAGTTATGGTCAAAGGTTTTTTCATTAAGTATGTAAGTACGAGTATATTGCTTCGGTGGCGTGGTCGGTAGTGTTTCCGCTTTTAACGCCGGAGTCTCGGGTTCGATTCCCTGTCGGGACAAACTTTGTGTGATGACACATACGTTTGTATCGAAGTCTAGATATTTGCTATGTATAATATATATGTATTTACAAAAAAAAAGTTTTTGTGTGTTTGTATCAGTATATCTAGTACTCATATCACAAGCTCTGCTTAGTTTGAGACTGGACTGTGTGAATTGTCCTAACATTTTTATTTATATTAGCAAGTTCAACCAAGTGCCATCAATTTACTTTTTTTGTTTTAGTCAACGGTAAAACAGTCTTATAAAGTATAAACAATTATGAGAAACATTATTGCTCAAGAATAATCTCAGTGTTCTATATTATTCTGTGTAAATGTTAAAGTATCATCAAAACAAAGAGAATTTCAATGAAACTGCCAACAAAGTACAACTCGTGACAAACTCACCTCTTTGTCGTTATAATCCTTGAAATAAATCCTCATGTTTGTAACTTTGGACAATTTCGTTAATTGTATGAACTCGCATAGAATTACGAATTATCACTGTTTGTCACTTCACTGGGAAATGATGACATTATTACATTATTATTATGAATATGATCAATGATATCCGAACAACAATAATAGAATAGAAATCTATTTTAAATAATAAAGCTGAAGAGTTTAATTAAACGTGCTAATCTCAGAATTTACAGATTCAAAAAGAAAAAATAATCGTCTTGAACAGTAAATTTATCGAAGAATGCTATAAAATCGCGCTAAGACTAATAGGAGCACACAGGCGACAATAGGAGCACAATTTTCATTACTGCTGTAGTAATGAAAACTGTTACAAAAACGAGACGTCGGACAAGTCACGGGCGTTCGGCTAGTAGAATAATTTTAAATACCGAGCCTCGGAGAGCACGTTACACGTTACGAACTAACTCAATACCGCATACAAGATTTACAAGATGTTACAGTACTAACTGTATTACGAAACAAAATACAACTTTGTTCTAGAACAAAGTTTAGTTCCGTTTCACAAACCTTCAACTAGTGGTATCATTTTTTTTTTTTTTTTTTTTTTAGTTCCGCGACCAAGGCCGCGGCCGCTTTAACGTCCGTTGCCGGGCGTCTCTGGTTACAAGCAGAACGTATTTCCAGTGGCGCCCGGCGGACTTTGACCACCTCTGTGGTCTCTGCGGGGGGTTGGGTCGGGATGACAATCCCGCGTCGTTGGGGTAGGGTTTTATCCCGCGTCAATGAGTGAATCTGGTTGCGTGCTATGAGGCAAAGGTCCCGCAGCACGCAACCCTTCTAGCCTGCTTCTGTAAGGACGACGGGTGGCGATCCCACCGTCCTCAGGCCCCGATCATGGAGGTCGATGGTCTTGGGCGTAGATGAGTCTGCGGCGGCCTCGCCGCTGACTACGGAACTCGGCGGGGAGGGCACGCTCCCTCTCCCTCTCGGCCGCCTCCTTCGCGAGCACGACTTGCTCGCAGAAGGACACGGCCGCGTTCCACCTACTCCCGCTGGAGACCATGGCTTGAAGCATGGTCTCCAGCGAGAGGGTATCCACGCCCAGACCCACTACGAGGTCCCGGCGCTGAACTAGTGGTATCATGAGCTAACCACACACTTTATGCAAATCTATCTAATATTACAAGGAGGAAGGTTATGATTGTTTGATTGAATTAAATAGGCAAACTTTTGAAAATTCTTTTACTAATATGTACTTGCTTAATATGCAACTTTTTTGGTATTTCGGTAATGTATCCTCATGGGAATCGGGAACGATAGGTCTCTTCACGCCGGCGGATTTCCGGATGATGGTTAGTTTGTGAAGATATTTGGATGTTTAAAAAGAAGAAAAAACATTTAATTTGCACATAGGCGGGAAAATTACAAAAATCAATTGTTGTTTTGTTGGACCAATTGCTTGAAACTTAGCACAGACCAACAGTTTCTTGAATTAACAAATGGCGTGGAAATTACGAACGAGATAAACATTTCACGCGAGTGCATCCGCGGGCTTCAGCTAGTTAGTAACACTGAGCAAAGACAAGAATATTGTAAACAAAGTGATTAAGATATTCGCGTTAAATCATGTGTAAATGTTGACCATGTCTCTGTCGTTGAGATAATTTGTTTGCTAATAAGGACATTTTGCAAGAACAACAGAGTTTTCCGTGTTATTAACTAACTGAACTAGAAAGAGGGTAATGCTTATACAATAAGTTTGCTTTAAATGTGTCATTGCGATTCAATTTCAATATTTAAGACATAGGTACTAAAATATTGAAACCTACCTAGTTGTTTGATGGTCTTACTTTGCTTTTTCCAAAGAATTTGTGAGAAAGATGTTAAGACACATCCATATTTAAAAAAACCCTTAGGAAATTATCAGGATAAAAAGTGTCTTATGTGTCAGTTTAGGTAATAATCATTCAAATCTGTACAACGTTCTACGCATGATACCCAATCATTATTTAAACACTATTGGTGCATAGGGTGGATTCTAACAAAAATCCTGACATACGTTAGAATCCTCTTGCTTCACACAATAATTACGAGATAACGAGTTTAATTTCACGTTTAAATGAAGCATGAAATAGTATAACAAAAGTAACGACTGGTAACGACTAAATAACCTGCTGTCATCGGACGTTACGCTGTCTAGATCCAATTACAGGGAACTCGCTTTCAAGAGGACGAACGAACTTGGATTTTTGGCGAGCGCGTGGCTGGTAGCCTTTTAGGATACCTCTGGCGCTGGGCAAAAATCCAGGTCCAGGCGCTCAATTGCAATACCGAACAACGTTTTCTTGTGCACTGTGCGGTAAATATTCAAGCATTACCTTGACATTGACAAAATCATCAATGAACGATGGAGCCACGTAGCTAAAGAAAGAAGAAGAAGGGGACGGACGTAAAACAAGAGACAAAGAAATATTGTAGATAGGCCCTTAGATAAGCAGCATGTAACCTAGACCGTTCCACGTTTTCTATTTGGATACCAGCACATGGTATGAGGATAAAACCACGATCCAAACACTTGCAAAAATTCCAGAAAGTCTCATTAACCATTTAGCTTGTAGATAAGTAAGTTGCTCGACAAAATCTATCAGCAAGAATGACGACATTCCTGTTGCTATCACATCACAGTCAATTTCCCTTACAAGGAGGAACTGGTAGGACGAGGTTAAAGTCAACTTCCGACAACAACGCCCGTATTCAGTTATCGGCTGGTTAAATGTCGATGATGTGATAACATGCAAAATTGAACTAAGGTCTCGCTCGTGTTTCGTACATTAAGTACAGGTTAACAGGTTCTAATATTTGACAATGACGACATAAATATACACATCCTGTTTACCGGAAGGGATAAGCATAGTTATATTATATGCCCACATTTCGCTAGAGCCTAACTGCCGATCGGCAGACGTATGATCTTTAGGAGATCGTGTAAGACAAAATGATTTAAAAAAAGAATAGTTATAATATGGATATAAAAAACTAGGTACAGCTCATGAGAGACGCCGAATACCTCATTTTTTACAAAATTTTATACAAAGAACATGATTCGTCATCAAAAACGAGAAGAATAACAATTTCACTAACAAACAGTTATTTTTATTTACGCCGTGAATAAAAACATTGTAGATAAGAAAATATTTACGACTTTATGAGTAACATTCTGAAGAACGAACTCCTACAAATATAAGTAATAATAATAAGAGTAGAATACGAATCTGTACAATTATTTCAATGTCTATGATTACAATGGATTTACAATATAATTTCAAGCACTAAATAGCCTTGCCCTGAATTTCTAAATCAACTAGTTTTTGAAGGGATCTACGATTTGAAAGTAATCTAGTCTCTTACAAATAAGATGTACACAAGACGACGTCATCATTTCCACAATGCATTTTTGCAGTAAATCACAAAAACATAACCTCACACAACTAGTACTAAACGACTAAACACATGATTTTTCTGAACCAAAAAACAAAGATGAATTAAATGAAGAAAAAACAAATTTAAAACAATATCCCGTTATGAAACGCACAAGAATTAAATTCACACACAAATCAAACAACGAATTATTTGTGCGCAGGCGACGGTGCGGGTAAACACGCGCGACGGTTGTTCGCAACTGCGATATCACGGAACGTCTTTCACTTACGTCACTATCCTAGGTGCCATTCATGTTTACCTGCTATAAACATAGATTTACGTTAAGCATGTCAACATGTACGAGTAATAAACATGAAAACATTATTAAAATTCATGTAGCAACATCATATTGCAAAAAAAATAAGAAAGCTAAGCCTGACCAACAAATTTTGTAAACGTAACATTGTGTCCAAATTAACTACTTACACACATTCTACAGTCTACGTTAAAATGTATGAAACCTAGGGATAGCATACAATTACTAGGAAATGTGTATACGATTCCAAGCATATTTAGATAATGTGTATAAAATGATTTAAAGATTGTGTAACAAACGTTTCCTGGAAAAGGTACGTAATTATGACCCGAAAGTTGAACAGAGTCCTGTTATTCTCCTTGGGAGCTATCCGCCCACTAGGCACCCAGGGGTAAGGGCAGTCAGACTCGCGCACAAAGTGATTCTTACAAACCTAAAAAAATATGCTTTTCGCAATTTTTCCTTTATCTGTGACATTGCTTCGTACCAAATTTCAAGATTCAGAGTTTACTGGGAAGTACCCTGTAGGTTTTGGTTCCTTTGCGAGTGTCGAAAATTTGCAGCATAAACGGCTGTATCTTGCCTTGGCTTAGAAGTTTGGTTTTTTCACAGCTCCAAGGGACAGTAAAACTGAGAATTTGAAAATATGAATTTCAGCTTGATACCTCAACGCGTGCCTGAGAAAAAGGCTCTTGACAGACAGACGAACAACAAAGTGATCTTCTATGGGTTCCGTTTTTTTCCGTTTGAGGTATGGAACCCTAAAAAAACAAAAATGCGTTCTTTTTAATCGGAATTTTGAAGTCAGTGGACTATAGTTTCCCGGATCTAAAGCGAGCGTCAACATTACATCACTAAACTGAACATTGTTTAAATGTTTTTCTTACTAACAAACTCTTGAGTTAAGGTCAATAGACAAAGAATTAAGTACTTACTGGTCACGCGCATGTCACCGGCTTAAATAAAAATGATTCATTAGCTACGCATCAAAATATGTATGTAGGTAGTTAGGTATTGATATAGGGTTGAAGTCAGGTAATTCAGCTTCGTAACATAGTGGACACCCACGGCTACGCCCGCTGGACAAATTATATACTAAAGCCTTCCCCAAGAACAACTCTATCCATTGGTGAAAACCGCATTAAAATCCATTGTGTAGTTTTAGATAGAAGGGAAGTGACTTTGTTTTATATTACGTTAAGATTGGTTACCACATCTGGCTTCATTTATGTAGTTCCCTAGACATATTTTAAAAGATTTTCCAATCCAGATCCAATGACGCACAAACGGTTTGTACAAAGGTGTAATTACAACTTTGGGGAGGAGCAGAGAATAAGGTTGTGCTTCCTTGACAGCCAAAGGGGGTCAGCGTCAGAGTTGGAGGCTGCCAGTGGTCGTTCCTAAGTTCTGGAGCAAAATCAGTATAATGTCGAGGAATAAGGTTGAAAAGGAAGAAAGACTGATTGCAAAATACAACAAGCTACGAACGTAATTTGATCAATAGCCTTATATAAAAATATCTATAGATTTTTCTAAACAATGAAGTTTGTAAACCTTTCTTAAATAATTTGTGAAGGACGGACAGTTCTCAAGGACCGTTCTACCAACGGATAAAGAAACCACTAGCAAAATACCACCACAAAACCTTCAAATTGGCGACCATTAATCAATTCAAACATTAATTAATCAATGTGCTACTTGCGAACCGACGCACCAAGACTATCGACAATTTCGAATTATCCTACTAATCCTACTTCCTACTAATATTATAAACGCGAAAGTTTGTGAGTATGTATGTATGGATGGATGGATGTTTGTTACTCTTTCACGTAAAAACTACTAAATGGATTTTAATGAAACTTTACAATACTATAGCTTATACATCAGAATAACACATAGGCTACAATTTATAAAGATATTGTGTGAATTGTTCAAAATATGACGCGGCGCGACAGGAACGGGAAGAAATCCAAATTACCACGCGGACGAAGTCGCGGGCGACCACTTGTCAATATATAATTTCACAAGGAGCTATATTCTTCATAACCAAATAAAGATTCGTATTCGCAATGGGATGACAAGGTGACCAGCATGTCAACAGTCGGACCACATCACAAGCCAATACAATCGATTAACTACCATTGTAGGCGCTACCAAAATTGGTTCTGTTTCACTTAACTACTATACAAAAACACCTTTAGCATTTCAATACCGAACTTACTCTTATAAGAATAAGAAGTAAATAAAAATGGAACCGCGGTCATTCCTTTTTAGAACAAAATTGCCTCAGAAGGTCGCGATGCATTCGGTAGCTTGGAAGGCCAGGTCATGAAATAATATTATAAATAAAAAAAAATTGTTTAACTTGCTTTCTGTCTCGGCTAAAACACCTTATAAAATCAGATATCTGCCAGGGAAAGTCCTAGTAAAACGGCTTTCCGTTTTAGAATTATTTCCGTTCCGAATTAGCCGGAACAAACATTTTTATCTGTTAAAACTAGGTGCAAGCGCATATTTTTACCATCCAAAAATCGACGGATTCAGAATTGAGCTATGTCCTTAACCGGACTGTCAAATTCCGGGTTAAGCTAGGTATGGCTGTACTTCGGTTAGAAGCTTAGTAAGTCCACAAATATGAAAAAGAAACAATACAGATTCTATCAATACTCGGTCCAATATTCGTTTCTAGTCGTACCGCATGTCTGCCTACAAACTACAACCTTTAAAGTTTATAGGCCGCGTCCTTACATGGTGGTATATTGAAGCTATCGTTATTTACATACAATTTCACGACACAGCCATAATATGCGATGCAATCAAGGCCACTTGACATAATTGCTATGTACACCCGATTCAGATTATCCAGTTCACTACATGATAGATCCAATTTTGGAACAAAATTATCAGGTCAAGGGAGGTGTTCTTTTGCTTCTTTCTTTAAGTTACGTGGCGCCATCGTTTATTGATGATTTTGCCAATGTCCGTTCAGGCCTACTGTAGAGATTCCTTGAAGAATAAACAGTGCCCTTGTACTATGTTCACGGTATTGTTTG
Organism: Nudaria mundana; assembly: GCA_963556515.1. NCBI lineage: Eukaryota > Metazoa > Arthropoda > Insecta > Lepidoptera > Erebidae > Nudaria > Nudaria mundana. The sequence goes on from OY748304.1 coordinate 14,956,626, forward strand.
TACTACTGTTTTTCTGTTCTTTTTTCTATGTGTGTTGTACATGAATAATAAATAAATAAATATTTATTGATCCGAACCAACATTCTAATAGCCAGGACCAATGTTACATACTCGCATCTCTAAAGTCCAGGTGGCTTTTTGTATGGACGTCATAGAACAAAAAGTCAAAGTAACGTTATAATAATACTGCTTAAAGACGTGGTGGTAGGCTGGGGGACCAACTATAGATAATAGACACTACTATTTAACAATGTAATGATCGCATTAACATAGGCAGTTTACTTAAACTGCCTGCATTTTTTCTTTGACTTCGGTACAAGCGTATGTGTCATCACACAAAGTATGTCCCGACCGGGAATCGAACCCGAACCTCCGGCGTCGAAAGCGAATGCACTACCGACCACGCCACTGGAGCAGTTCTTAAAATAAATATTGTTTCCCCGTTTTTGAAACATATCACACATCTGCTCCGCTCCTATTGATCTTAGCGTGATGTTATATAGTATATAGCCTTACTCAATAAATGCACTTCGCAACATAAAAAGATTTTTTGAAATCTAAACAATACTTCTTGAGATTAGCGCGTTCAAACAAACAAACTGTTCTGCTGTATAATATTAAGTATAGATATACGAGTAGATTCTAATGTCAAGATCGAATATGAAATTGAACGATGAATTCGAGACGCAAACATTTAAAATTACGTATGTTCAGTGTTTGATCCTGTACCACGATTTGTAGAGATTACTCGTAATTGCTCGGACCGTAGACAATTTATAAGTGGTATGTAACATTTGTTCTGGCCATGGAATTACAAGAATTAATGTACCTGAACAAATTAGAATATAAACACCGTCTACCTGCCCTTATTCCAATTATTTGGGGTCGGCGCAACATGGTTTCTCTTCCACGCATCCCTATCAGACGTCATTTCCTAAGTCACTTCCTTCTTTATGATATCCTCTTTCAGGCATTCCATGCATCTTTTCTTGGGCCTACCTCTGATTCGTTTCTGCTTCTGAAGTATACTTTAAATTCAACTACTATTACGTTAACGTATTTAGTACAATGAAACACCGAGCCTTTGCCCAAGGTAGTTCCGGTCGGCTGTTAGAAACTGCGATTTGGCTAAACTTCGATATTTCACGTGAAGCGACTGCCATCTGACCGCCACAACCCATGGCCGAAATTGAAGTTCTGTAGTTAGACCACGAGGATTTTTTATTTAGGGCACCAACTACCCCTAACGACTGTTAGAGGTGTTCGTATGACAACTGGAACCGACGGCTTAACGTGCTCTCCGAGGTACGGCATGTATGTGTATATGTTCACGCTAATCCGAAGCTACTAAACGGATGTTCATGCACTTTTCACAGATAAGACTAAATTCAGTTTGGGGACAAAGCTGAGGATTAGTTTCATCAAAATTAAACACAATATCAATAATGTAACACAGTAATAATCTTATTGATACCAGCTAATATGTTGGAACTGGCACAAAAAACGTGAACTTCCTTGGACAATGTTCCGAGTAAACAAGGCAATTATATATACGAATGACCAACAAAACCTTGGACCGAAAGAGAAATTACCTAAAAACGAATAACGGATTTAATATGATTGTCAAGTAAACGTCCCGATTATGATAGAAATAAACGTGTAGGACAAAGGTGAAGTCCCTATGCTACCCTTTTCTGTTATATCAGTTTAATTCTAGCCACATAAGACCTTTCAACTTGATATGACTAATTTGGTGGCGTAGTTTGTAGTGCAAACTACGTACATGAGTTGATGATGGATGTCCACGAATGGCTTTATCCAATTCCCAGTCCGGAATATTTTTTATTTTTTTAAGAATTATCTAGCAATCGCAAATACGAGTCAGCATTTATTTCCCTCCATGTAAACGAAGCACTCGCGTTAGGAACTAACGTTAAATATGTTTTAGCTGATGCCCGCAGCGTGAAATAGCTTTTATTGATGATACTTTATGCTTTCGATTGTCGGCACTTGGTGGAACTTATAGTAATACATGATTGAAATAAACTCACTTCACATGTATTCCACAATATTGTTTGATTATGCAAACACCTTACCGGTTTCGCCTTACGGCATCATCAGAGGTTTTTTCACTACATATTATTCACTTCTAGGTAATTTTTTTATTTATATTAGTTTAAATAAAATATTTGTGTAACAAGTGAATTTATTTCAATAATGTATTGATGATAACTTTTGTTCTTCCATCTGATTTTCGACCGAGCGATCCGAGTTTAATCTATCTATGAAAATTGCAAGAAAATTCTTTCAGTATCTTTGGAAATTAGCGTGTACAGACAATTAGACAGATAAGAATGGAAAAAAGTTCATTCATCGTCGATAGTTCTCTGACGGCCAGTAAAACTGATTCACTTCAGTTTAAAAAACCAACCTTCATATACACAACAACATATTTTTACAGAAGCCCTTTCCACATATAAGTCGACCTTAGCATATGCCATATTTATAAAATAAACTATTCAGTAAGTAATTATAATGAAGGTAAATTTAATCATGCCTTCGATGAATCATAACTTGGGTGGAATCTGAATTGGATACCATCCACGTGCAATGTTTTATGTAAACACAGTTTTGTCATAAAGGATATTTTTCATAGTTATTTCTATTAGCGGTATGTTAAGTTTAATAACATTATACGTTACGTACTATACATATTACTAATAAGCTAGTAGCTTATGCCTTTGGCTTCAAGCGCGTGGATAAGTATTAATTTCACGCTTTCTCAGTCACAATTAACACTTTTTTAGGGTTAAAAGTAGCCTACGTGTTCTGTGCCCTGTGAGCTACTCCCGTAAAGTTTGCACATTTTCTCTAAAAATTGTTCAGGTGCTTGAGTGTAATGGTGGAGTAACATACACAAATAAAAACACACAAACACGACACTAACTAGAGAACTTCGATATGGGATGTGGAGGTCAGATGGCAGTCGCATGAAGTTCAGAAGTTCAGCCGCAACGCACTGGAAAGCCGACTTCAACTGGGAAAAGTCTCAGTGAATGATGATGCTTAATAAGTATTGTAATAATACACTTCCGAAAAACACATAAGCTACCCAATAATCGCGATTATTTGAATTTACGTGGGCGAAACTTCAGGCATCAGCATACATACATACATACATATGGTCACTCCTCTTTCCCATGGAGGTAGGCAGAGACTATGTTATTCCACTTGCTACGATCTTGGCATACTTCTATCTTCATGCACGCTTTCCGGTTCTGGGTACTCTTTACCTGGCCTTTGGTCAAAACATCTCCTATTTGGTCGAAGTACGTTCGCCTAAATCGACCCTTTACCTCCCTGTCCCTTCACGCCCACCGTATGCATCTGTTTCGTAAATATTTTTTTATCCATCCTTTCTACGTGGCCGAACCATCTAAGCATCCCTTTTTTTATCTTACTCACTACATCTTCTGACACACCGCAAGGTTCTCGTATCGCGCTGTACCTCACTTCATCAACCAATGTCACCCCAGTCATACTTTAGGCATCACTTAGTACCTAATTAACAATAGCATAAAGTTAGCTTCAGTATCTGCCCATAAACCAGTCTCACTTCAATCTATCTAGCTTTCCTTTTAGATAAACCCTACAGAATGTCTACAAAAGTGATTATAGTGATTAAACAGATAAAGTATTCAAATCTGTTAGTAAACTAGTTTTGCAGAGAAAGTAGAAACCATTAATAAGGATTAGAAACATGTTTCTGTAGTAGCAACAGTAAAGTTTTACTCAGGTTATATTAAGTATATTTTATGAGTCATCCTAAAATTATAGATACTTACTCATCAATTCTGTTCCATGTAAGACTATAATACGGCTTTGTGGTCGTATTAAAAACTTGTTTGGCATTGGTGCATCACATTCATTACTGTCATGACTTTAAGGAGCAATTCATATTATTGTTACTATAGGTTATAATCTTTACTATAATCAAACAATAGAAATCGAATTGCTGCACATTTACTTGGAAAAATATCAAAAATTTGAGTAATAAAACGCAAAAAAGGATTTTAGACTGTCCTTCTGTCGGAGTGCAAAGGTATTAGGTATGTAGGCAGCTCTACATAGAGGTTTATAATTAAATGCAGATCCGTACAAATAATACCTATCCACTGTTTACCTACATATCAATCTCTTAAGCTATTATACGGCTTTTCTTACAGTTTTCACTGATAACTACCTCGGTGGCGCAGTGGTATGAGTATGCGACTGTCGTCCCTGAGGTCCCATTATTTGTGCGATCCACAAATGTTTGTTTCGGAGTTTGGACATTTTTTATGTATAATGTGAATGTATTTAGAAATATATAAGTATGTTTATCAGTAGTCTAGATCCCCTAGCACAAGCTTTTATTAGCTTAATTTGGGAAAAAAAAAAAAAAATATTGATATTTTTTTTATAAGCTCAATTTAGATAATCAAAATCCTATGGGAGTACAAAGAGGTGCTAAGGGGCCTTGTCCTAGTCCAAGTTCCCTGCTGACAGAGAGACCAGGTTCTGGCAAATATACCCAAAGTGCCCGAATACGGCTATATGTTCGTCCCCTATTACGTCGGACAAACAGCGATTGGCGAAATGTGGGCATAATGGCCGCCTCTGTCTACCCCTAGGGGATAAAGACCTAATGTATATTCTATCTAAGGTATAAATAATAAAAAAATACAAGACCTAATGTATATTCTATCTAAGGTATAAATAATAAAAAAATACAACTTACTAACTAAATACGAGGGTGGATTGAAAAGTAATCGGCCTAACCAAGAAAATAAATACATAATAAATGAAATATATTTTTATTTTTCAACGACTACCTCGGTGGCACAATGGTACTATGTACGGACTGCCACACTCGAGGTCTCGTGTTCGATTCCCGGGTCTGGTGGATAATGTATAATTCTCTTTAGAATTTTACCCAGATAATTATCCCAGAGTCTGGAACTTGTGCCCGGTAAATGGCAATAGGCTCGACCCCTATTACATGGGACCTAACATAGCTGGCGAGATGTGGGTGTGTTTGCACACCTCTGCCTACCCCTTCGGGCAAAAAGGCGTGATGCTATGTTATGTTATGTTTTCAACGTTCCTTCCAAGCATTTAGCCGGTTGAAAAAAAATGATTCTTCCTTAGAGTCAAAATATTATTATATTATATTATATATTTTTTTTTTGGACATTCTCACACAAAGTCACCAGCCCAAATTAAGCTAATATAAGCTTGTGTTATGGGATCTAGACGACTGATAAACATACTTATTTATTTCTAAATACATACATATTATACATAGAAAATACCCAAACTCCGAAACAAACATTTGTGGATCACACAAATAATTCGAATCGAACCTGGGACCTCAGGGGCGGTAGTCGCATATTCATACCACTGAGCCACCGAGGCAGTCAGTCAAAATATGCGTCTACTGCTGCCTCGTCATTTGTCAAAAATCTTTGACCTCCCAAGTGCTTTTTTAGGTTAGGGAACAGAAAAAAGTCTGACGCTGCCAGATCAGGTGAATAAGGTAGATGCGGTAACAGTACAAAGCCACAGTTGTGAATTTCTGCCATTGATTGGACAGACGTGTGAACACGAGCGTTATCTTGATGAAACAGGACTTTTCTTCTGATCATTCCTGGACGTTTTTCTTTTATTTCCTCTCGTAAACGACGTAGTAAGGTGCAGTAATAATCAGAGTTTATAGTCTGACCCCTTTCAAGATAATCAACCATAATCACACCATTCGAGTCCCGGAATACTGAAGCCATCACCTTACTTGCCGACAAAATCGACTTAGCCTTTTTGGGGGGTGGTGAACCAGGTCTTTTCCACTGTTTTGATTGTTGTTTTGTTTCCGGTGTACAGTAATGAACCCGTGTTTCGTCCATAGTAACAAAACGATTCAAAAAATCACATTCATCAGCTTCAAATAACTCCAAACAGTCGCGTGCAATAGTCAATCGCATCCTTTTTTGCTCAACTGAAAGCAGTCGCGGAACCCACCTCGCAGACACCTTGTGGAAACCCAACACGTTGACTATTATGTTTTGAGTACGTTCATAAGTGATGCCTATAATCTCGGCTATCTCTCTAATTTTCAATCTGCGGTCTCCCATAATTAAGTCGAGTATTTTTTTAACATTTTCGTCAGTAGTGGACGTAGAAGGCCGTCCAGAGCGGGGTTCGTCTTTCACACTCTCTCTACCTCGCTTGAATTCTGCTATCCATTTTTTGACGGAAGAATATGAAAGTGCGCAATCCCCTAATGTACTGACCATATCATCATGGATGGCTTTTGATGACAGCCCTTTCTTATGAAGGTAATTAATGACGGCACGCTGCTTGATTTGCTCCATTTGCGGAAATGATGTCAGATTGCTTTGTTAATAAATTTATAAAATTAAAACTAATTATCGCACACGTTTCAAACTTCACACAATTAACAGGTCTGAACTGAACTAAATAATGTGGGTAGATTTGATTTTTAGAACTAAATGGATCAATGTTAGGCCGACTACTTTTCAATCCACCCTCGTATATGTAATGACAAATATTATGTTGTCAAAGAAACAATCGCAATATTACAGAACAATGGAATGATTAGTTACACTGACCGCTTGGAGGTATTTTAATTATATAACCGCAGTGAAAAAAAAACAGAGTGTGAAATTAACTTCTTTTACATCTTAGTAATTAACTGATTCACCTAAAGTCAAACCATTATAGGCCGTTCAACTTGTGTGCAGCTAGTAATATGGCGCTGTCCAGTTTAGCCATTTTTCGTTCATTCATATCTATATCCAAATATTTTCTGGTGGGTAAAAGGACTGTCAAACTCATCGTTCACATGCGACGTACACCACGCATTATGACATCTGAACAGGATCTGGCCTATACAACTTGTATGGTAACGAACACACTAGTCATTCACCACACTGTCTTACGCGTCACCGCGCCAGACTCGCGTGTTCCCATGCTATCCCACGCGTTCGACGCTGTCACACGTCTAAAATTTCATAGCGCGTAGAAAATGTAAACGTCAGACCCAGTGTGTCGCTGTTTCCCACGTCGCGTGGTATACGTCTTATGTGAAGGACCAGTGTGTTTTAAGCTTCATAGTTTTAAGCTACACGTCTAAACGGTACCTAATAGTGATTATATGAAAGGTACTATACCTTAGGATACCCTGGACTTGACACATGAGTTTCGTGTAGAATAATGTATATTTATTGTTATTCATGTCCTCGTGTGTATTTAAAATTTAAGACGTATAGTAGCCCGGTAATAGCAACAGGTTTGCACCTTAGTACGTGTGACTAACAAAACTGTAAGCATAATGTAGGTATGTGATGTAATCGGCCTACCCCCTCGGGTATAATCATCATCTCAGCTCATTTGATACCCACTACTGGGCATAGGCCTCCCCCAGAGAGAGGGGAAATTCAGTCTACTAGTAGTTTTCCCTCTCTACAGATCCTTTGATAAACACACTCATATATTTCTAAATACCGACATACTAAATGTATTTAAGTACATAGAAAATACTGAATGGAGTCAGGCGTTACCTGGCGAAAGTACATGATAAAACAATGAAAAATTTGATGTTGAAATTTAGAGCCTGTCTCTTTGAGACAGTTTTGATAATGCCTCGTGAGTAGGTGAAACATATGTCGACTTTTAACATGTCTTCTAGTTAGCGAAATCATTGCAATTATCTAAATTTCAACATCAAATTTTCCATTTTTTTACATAGAAAATACCCATACTGCGAATCAAAGATTTGTGGATCATACAAAATAATATTTGATTCGACCCGGGAATCAATGCGGGACCTCAGGGACGGCAGTCGTATACACATACCACTGCGGCACCAAGGCAGTCATGGTGGGTATAATTTATAAAAAATCGGCCGTATACCGTACCATACAACAAAAGTAATATTTTTGCCGTTTAGGTAACCTTATCCCCTATCTTACCTAAAATATACTTATTACATTCTGATTTATAGTATTTGTTGTTATAGCGGCGACACAATTACCTATATAATCTGTGAAAATTTCAACTTTCTAACTATCACGGTTCATGAGAGCCAGGTGACAGACTGACGGAGAGCGGAGTCTTAGTAAAAGGTTTCCTATTTTAAGCTCTATGTATGGAACCCTAATAAATATAAATAGAGATGAAATAATAACTTTGGATACCGCAATATTAAACCTCTATGTACAAACGTCTTGCTTGAATTTATAAAGATAACACTCACCACGTTATTGTCCCCGTCAATCCCATTTTCCACCAAGATGTCTTCGAACAATATATCAGCTTCACGGGGAGAACACAAATTACTGAGCAATTCACTGAACTTTTCCACTTTACGTACACACACTGCTCCTAGCAAACCTCCAACTTCCTCTATCACTTTTGGCACAACACTATCATCAACAATTACATTATTAACTTTAACATCTATTGCTTTATCAACAGCGAGAATTTTACTATTGTGACTAAATTTGAGCACATTATCACTAAGAACCATGTCATTGATCCTTATTTCAACTCCATTCTGGTTTGCAACATCATTAACAACGAGATCGTTAAACAAATCTTCGATTTTATCTTTATCTACGCCACTGTCTTTTTCATTCGCTATATCGTTAAAAAACTCTTCGCTATTGACTCGTGCAGGTTTTTCTTCACGTACGTCTATACTTTTTAAATTCATTACATTTTCGTTCAATATGGAATTTGTGTTATCACTCCCTACTTTAGTATATTTCTTGTCAATAGTCTTTTCTTTAGGACTAGTCAATATAAAACTACTTTTGTCTTTTTCTACAATAGTATTATGATTGGAATGATTCGATTTCGTCTTAATAGCACCAATATCTTTATCAAAACGTGTCGTAGATGCACTTCTTTGATTTTCTTTCTCATTGCTCTGTCTTCTAGGAGGTTTTATTTTATCTCTATCTAATAGTTTTGAATTCTTAGGAGATTTGATTTTGACATCTTCAAGAAGTGATTGAACAGATGAGCTTCTATTGGTTTTTCTAGGAGATGAGGAAGAATCGGAATGTGTGGCTGCGGCAGCTCGTAAGCGTGACGCACGAGTTGTTCTAATAGGCACTGATGTTGAAGCTGTATTAAGATTAAGTTCGGAAGAAGACTTGAGATGTGTGACATCTTCTGGAGGTAGCCGGCCAGATGATTTATTCGATCTCCTGAAATCGTAGATAAAATAAATTATTTGGGCCCTTGAAAAGTAACACGCAAATTCATACAGTTAGGTTAATAATTTGCAGCAAAATGATTCAAAATATTCTGGCTACTAGAATAAAGATTTTTTAAACTTTCGCGTTCTTAATTAATTATACTATTAACGATTTCGGGACTTAAACGCGTAATTTACCTTCTGTTTGGCCTGACGTTTCGACCGAGTTACATCGGGCCGGGGTCATAGGCTGACTGTCACACAGTCAGCCAAACAGAAGGTAAATTACGCGTTTAAGTCCCGAAATCGTCAATAGTATAAAGATCTTCGCTAAGCTTAGAATTACCACAACGTATTGTGGTAATTCTAATTAGACATTTGTTCTTTTTTGTTTGGCGTTTATCAGGACCTTAATAATTATGCTATAAATGGATTAAGTAAAGAAAGAGTTTCATGATAAATATACCTTTCAGTGACATTGGAAGAGAATAATGTCGCCGTTCTAGCTGTCAACTGTTTTCTTCTGTCCTCCTTATACTTCTGTATTCTGGCCACACGGGCCTCGTCCTGCGACATACTCATGTCAGTCTCCCGATCCCGTCGTCGTCACGTACACCAGAACCACTCAAATTCTTTGTACACGTCGGCTTCGTTGTCGTCGTAAAAAGTATAAATCTTGGCTAGCATGGCGGCATTAAGCGCGCTGTGGGGCGGAATAGTTGGCAGTGATGATTACAGACTAATATTGGTCAGGCAGAGGCACGACCTGAAAAAGAGCAATACATAAAGATTAGAAATTGTCTGATGCAGTTAATTTGAAATACATACGGCAAAAGGACGCTGGATTGCAAGATTTATTAGTAAGTGAATTGACATGCTAATATATGCTCATTTTAAATTATATGTAATTTCGACTTCTTCCAAAAGTTGGACATGATCCAATAGCGATTTATTTGAAAAATGCTTTAATTTGACAAATTTACAACTAAATTTACTGACGATTACCGTAACTACAGTTAATACGAGTAAGGCCAGCGGTACATCGCGTAACAATGATGTTTAATATAATCAATTGTGGTAAATTTCACGTGAATCAGGCTTTGTTCTACTGTCGTGCAATTAATTAAGGGAATGTAAACAGTGAAAACTGTTTTAGGTAATACCAAAATACATTTACCTGTATGTTACAAATAAAATAAATGGACAGACATCCTTATACTCATTTTATTACAAAATGCTTCTTTTGCAAGTGGATTCTTGATTTGAGCGATCATCTATGCTCTCATTTTATCGACATTTCAGTTCAAAATGCGTATCGCTATGTTGATTTATAACTATTTAGAAATGGAGAAACGTCGAAGAAAGATAGGTAACTTAGCAGTTTAGTTATACCTTCTGGTGCGTACCAGAGACGCCCGCGGCAATGGACATAGGAGCGGCGAGTGGAATTTGAAAAAAAAGCAGTCTAGTTAAGCGTCATTTGCGCTGATAAATTGTACTAATACATCTTTGTTTTACGTTCATGAACTAATGAAGTATAATAATTAATTATCTGTTCAGAATGGTAAATTACGTTAAGTGGAAGAGCCATTGGGATCGTTTCTTCTTATATCTAAATAGGAATCAAAGTGTTGAATAGTTTTAAAATTTACAGCTAATAAATCAGGTTTTGACTTAACGAAGTTTAATTGCATCTGTCATCGTACAACTTAAGGAAGTAGGAACTCTGTCAGTTTGTGACGTTTCTAACTGATAACTTATTAATCGAGTTATATGAAATATAGTTAAAAGGGTTTATATTGGATACAAGAGTAGCAAAGATTATTTTGCTTTGATCAGCTTCTGGTTTACAGAGTGGACAATTTCAGAAAATAGGCCCCTTGAAGTTACGATTTCTGCTAATATAAGTTTGTAAATGGTAGTGTTTGTCATTTATATAATGCAGTTTTAGCGTTGCTCGTAACTACTCACATTATGAATGTACTCGCAGCTATAAGAGCAAACTGCTTCGGTGGCGTGGTCGGTAGTGCATCGGCTTTCGACTCCAGAGTCTCCATCAGAGTCTCGGGTTCGATTCCCGGGTCGAATCATATATTTGTGTGATCCCCAAATGTTTGTCTCGGAGTTTGGGTGTTTTATGTATGTATTTAGAAACATATAAGTATGTTTATCAGTCGTCTAGATCCCATAGCACAAGCTTATAGCTTAGTTTGGGCTAGATGACGTTGTGTGCGCTTGTCCAACAATATTATTTACTGTACATTATAAATAATATTATTTGTAGTATCTCGTATACGAGTGGTGTTAATTGCCAGTTCCTTTCGAAACAGTTGAAAATAAAAAATCAAATACTTTTACAACATGAATCGCAATAAAAACGATAGTCTATAGCTGGACTCGAACTAGCGACTGTTCCATTTCCCCAAGACCTTGAAACTTGCAACCATTATTATAAATGTGTGTCAATACAGAATTTTAAGTTTACAATGGTATCTATTGAAACACTGATATACGCAAAAACATAAATATGTATCGAAATAGGTACAGCGATGGCGAGCTATTTCTAAGAAAACATCTTTATCACTATCGAAGAAAGATAAGATAGCGTGAATAAAGTTATGCGAATGCATTTACAACACATAAAACTTACACCATTAATTTAGTTTAATGTTTCACTTTATATTGTAGACATTGTTTGTGGTTGAGTAAACAAAGATATAGGTAGGTACTAGATTGTGAATCTATAAAACAAATACTATGTTTCTTGCAAGTAGCTACTGTATTTGAAGTGGCCGTGCTTTTTCCGGTACGAACAGACCGGTTCGGCCGAGAAATAAGCCCTCTTGATATAATAATTAAATGATGTAATAATTAAATAAATCGTCATTTTTAAACACAACGCCATCTAGTCTCAAACTAAGCAAAGTTATGAGAATTACATTACTGACAAATATACATACCATACCATATCCATATCCACTTTGTAAATCAAACCAAAATTCCTGCAGCCAGGACTGATGTTACACACTACTAAATAGAAACTCAACAGTACTGTTAAAATTAAATATACTATGTTTACAAATATTGGATAGAATCAGGCGTTACCTGGCGAAAATCCATGACAAACTAATGGTAAGTATGATGTTCAAACTTTTTAAAATAATTGCATTATTTTCACAAAAAATAGAAGACATTAAAACGTCGACAAATGTTTCACCTCTAAACGAGGCATTCTCAAGACTGTCTCAGAGAGTTCTGTTCTCTGCTCTCTGAGACAGTCTTGCCGACGTTTTAATATCTTCTATTTTTGTGAAAATAATGCAATTATTTTAAAAAGTTTGAACATCATACTTACCATTACATACTAAGTATGTTTAGTTTACTTGGAAATTGTTGTAAATATCTACCTAAAGCATAAACAATCAGAATTAAATGTACGGGTACATTTAATTTGTGATAACGACCATGATAGTTAAAAGTCACACCTTCCACTTAACGAAACCTTCTAACTCACATGAAAATGGACTATCTCATGAAAACTAGTTACGAAAGATATTCGATATTATTCAGTTTTACAATATTGAATAAACAAAAGCAATGTCGACTGTAATCCCACTGTCTAGACAGCTTTAAAGTTGGACCATACTATTCTCCATACTATTATTGCCCAGCGGTTCTCAAAAATGTCCATGAACGAAGTTGTAGAAGTTAACAACTTCTTGTTTAATTAAAAAGTGTCAAGTGAAATTATTAAAAGGCTAAGCTGAAAATGTTTGTGTTAGGAGTGGCTTCACGTCAGTAGTTTGGTGACCGGAGATCGAACTCCCGTCATCGAAACGCGAGAACAACACCTTAACCATCATGGACGCTTCGAAAACTATTTTGGTGTCCACTCCAAAATATAAATATCAGAGGTAACCGCGAATCGACACAAAAATTAAAAATTAGAAAAATAAACAATTTAGGTGTCAATTTTAAAAGCATAATAATTAAGTAAGATCAAAACAGAAATCATATGAAATTACAATGTAGAACTTTAAAAAAAAACCAGCCAAGTCCGTGTCGGGTCACGCATAGAATCCGTAGTCACCCATAATAGCCTCTATAACTCCTGAACTAACAGATCTATCTAATCCATTATAATTTTCCTTCAAAGTTCAGTACATGGACTACCATCGTGATTTTTTTCAGGTTCTTCACGCCAGCCTTTTAGATTTTAGAGCGGGGGGGGGGGGCGTTATCGCAAAAACATGCTCTTCAAAGTTAAATATCTCGCAAACGGTGACTTAAATCAAAAAATCATCTTAGCAACAACTTAATGTTTTTAAAAGACCTATCTATTAATACCCCACACGATAGGATAGACGCGAGAAAAAGTATCATTCACAGTTTACTTGCAGAGGAAGTAACGAAAAAAAAAATTTAAAAAAATTTAACTTAGCACTTTGTCGGTGAAGTAAATATACATATCCATGTTTCATGTTCCTAGCATTAACCCTTTGGGACCAAAGCCGAGGACCGACAGACGAACGGACGGACATGACGGATGACGGAACTATAAGGGTTCCGAGACTTTTACTACGTAACCCCAAAAAAACACTACTATCACTTCTGTCTCATGTGGCCATATTTATTTTCATTTATGCTCATTTTTAGGTACGCAGTTTAATAACACTAATGAAAACAAGTGATGGTAATAACTGGCAAGGTAACTGAGTGGAACAATTATAACTACGGGTACTAAAGGTTAAACCAACCTTGCATTTACCTTGTTAATAACTAAGTATGTACTTTTGCGAAAATAATTACGAAATTCAAAACATACTGTATCTACTTGTTTATATAAACTTACGGGCTCCGAGAACCACTTAGAAGGAAGCCTAGTATTCTTATTTGCTAGAACTTCCCTTAAATGATCGCGAGACTGCTTAGTTGTAAACATTACCAAGTCACTTTTTACAATTGTTAGTACATAGTAAGAGCCAAACCTGACAAAAACTACATAAGAGAACCAAGCGATTGCTATCTATTGACATAATCAACAAGCACCCAGATATAAAAAGAATTTGGAATTTTTACAAATATCAAACTCATGTAAAAGTACCACAAAACGATATAAGAAAACATCACAAATAAAGTATTTGACGAAAAGAAAAAGTACATTATAGTAATTCACTTACCTGGTACGGAATATTATCTGTACAGTAAAAATATATATCCACTAAAAGTATAACAATTTCCCAAGAGACAATACATAATTTTTATACCAGCCGCTGAAAAAGTTTGACAACTGTCTCCAAAGTGTATGAGACACTCGGGGGACCGCCTTTAAGTCTTGTGTTATAGGGTCATAACTTGGAGAAAGTTCTGGAAGGTTTTAGTAAACCTGAAGCGACAGCTCGCGAGTACAAAATTTATAATAAAGGAAAATTAAGGTAGGATAAACCCACTTGGTCAAGAGATGGCGCGACAGAAATTGAGGTTCAAGCAGTTCGAGCTTGTAAATTCTGTGTACAAACAGCTATAAACGAGATTAATAACCAGCTGTTTTTACTAAATCACCCATTGGCTTTCAGACTAAATAGCTCGTGCATCCGGCGATTCGGACATTCGGCACCCATAAGTCTTTGAAAAGTGCTGACGAACACGAAAGAGCGTAGATCCTTGTAGGTAGTGTAGAGGAAGGCTTAGCTATAGTAAACTACGGTCACTTTAAAGATCCAATTGAAGTCATTAGTGTATGCATGCGTTTTTTATTATGAAAATATCAGCTCATGTGACAAAATTGTAGTGTTGTGATTGTAGTGTTATGTTCTCGTGCTCTCACAGTCTGATTCGCACGAAACGATTACCTATATCACATGATAAATAGACTTGTTAACTGTTTCTCTTCGGTCTGATAAAATAACGATTGAAGCAGAACGCGATACAAGATCGTATACAGCTCGCGTCCGCTGTATGCCGAAGCCCCGATATAGTTAGGACAAGGAACCGTTTAAAACTATACATAAATACAATTGAAAGCCTATTTGTAATTTTTAATTAACAGCTTTTCGCTAAATGCTTTAGTAATATACCGTAAATGCACAAAAAATATATTTTCTTTGTCTGTCTGGTGGTTCCGGCTAATCCCAGAAATCGCTGGACCGACATTTACTTATGTCTCCCCTGGATATGTCTTTCCCATGAGAGCATCGGGAATGCACTGCTCCATTGCCCAGAGTGCACCTTTCCCTCGACTAGCGTCACGGCCAAAGAGCACACTAGGAGGTTCCCGACAATAGCACCCCTGGCAGGTGAGGTTATCTTACATACATACATACATATGGTCACGCCTCTTTCCCATTGGGGTAGGCAGAGACTATGGAATTCCACTTGCTACGGTCCTGGCATACTTCTTTCGCTTCTTCCACTTTCATAACTATCTTCATGCACGCTCTCCGGTTCTGGGTGCTCTTGACCTGACCTTTGTTCAAAACATCTCCGATTTGGTCGAAGTACGTTCGCCTAGGTCGACCCTTACCTGCCTGTCCATTCACGCCCGCCTTATGTATATGTTTCGTCAATCTTCTTTCATCCATCCTTTCTACGTGCCCGAACCATCTAAGCATCCCTTTTTCTATCTTACTCACTACATCTTCTGATACACCGCAAAGTTCTCGTATCTCGCTGTTCCTCACTTTCTCAACCAATGTCACCCCAGTCATACTTCTCAAACTTCTCATTTCCACTGCATTTATTTTACTTTCATGCTTCTTCTGCCAAACCCAACATTCACTTCCATACATAAGTGTAGGGACCAGCACTCCTCTATGAACAGCCAGCCTAGCCCTCCGGGAAATCTTCTGACTGTTCATAAAGTTATGCAGAGCCCCATTCACTTGATTTCCTGCCACAACTCTTCTTTCAATGTCGTCGTCACATCTTCCATCCCTTGTAAACTTGGACCCTAAATACACAAACTCTTTCACTTGCTCCACTCTTTCTCCTTCAATAACAATCGCACAGTTCGACATGCTTTCGTCTCGTTCAAATACCATTACTTTCGTCTTACTTGCGTTCACTTTTATTTCCTTCCTTTTCAAAGACTCATTCATAATATCAACCATCACCTGCAACTCCTCCGCCGATGACGCAAGTATTACCTGGTCATCAGCATATAAGAGGCACTTGATGGTCAATTCATCCATTCTTAAACCACACACACTCGCTTTCAGATCTTTCAGACAGTTATCCATGTATAGGTTAAACAGCATTGGTGACGCTACACAGCCCTGCCTGACGCCTCGTTCGATACCGAACCAGTCCGTGTAAGTCCCGTTTATGCGGACACAAGCACTGGAACCCTCATAAAGTGATTGCAGTGCTCGTATCAGATTGCTGCCTACTCCATACATGGACAGCGCTGACCACAATTCGCTCCTCACCACTCTATCATAGGCCTTCTCTAAGTCTACAAAAGCGTAGTAGACCTTTTGTCTTTTTGCCAGGAACTTTTCGGCAATGCTGCGCAAAGAGAACACCTGATCCATGCATCCTCTTCCTTTCATTGCCACACTTTTAGGGGGCTTTTAGTTCCCCTTGGCCTGTGTTTGCCGGTCAGGCTATTTAACCGCCGCCTGTTGCTCGGCGTTGTTGCTCGTTTTGCACCACCCGGGGGGCACGTGTAGGGTGGGTCAAGGAAAGGTGGTAAATTCTACGGACGCGAGCAACAATCACCCCCCAAGGTTATCTTGGGCGCCTAATAATGTTGGTGCTGACCTTATGCACCCGATAAGTTTTGTGAAATACTTAATATTGCGGTTAGTCAAGCCATTAACGATTCTGATTTCTGGAACAAGCACCAATTCATAAAACGACAACATGATCTTGATCATAGAGCGACGGGTATAAAATAAGACTAAAAATCCGAAGGCTAACTAACTCAGTAAGACATAAAGCTGAAATCATAGCTCAGAAGCGATGAATCAAACCGACTGGGTTACGTGAATTTCTTGGAAACAAACAGGACATTTACTTTAAACAAGATAACATTGATAGCAACTCGTTCAGAACACTGAATTGTGAAATCAAACTCAAGAATGATCAAAGACATTAGCCTTATTGAACAGATTAAATTTTATCTAGTCGAACGCGTACGAATCGAATAGTTCAATGCTTCTTAGCTCGTGAAGAGTCCCCTTTTATTAACGTCTAAAATAGCCTTGCATCCAATGACTATCTATTAAAACTCTGAAACTCAAAAGCATTGAAAACTCACGTATTAGGTACCTACGTATCTTTTAATATGTTAAAAAATTTCTTGTAAAACTAGTCCAGATATAATTGTCAATAATATGCATTTTAATGCGACAGCGAGAATGGTGGACTACATATTGGAATTTCCAATAAACGAGCTCTTGATGAATGTAAAATTGCGAGGATGTTGGCAAGATCTAGATTAGGTTGATGCCTGTTACAAACGAGATGTATAGGATTGGTCAAGATATAATATTTTCTTAAGTAGATTATTAAGATACTTGCTAATTGTTGATAATTGCAAACATACAGCAAAAGTATTGCCTGGTTATCGTTAATAGGCTCACCATTTACTACATCTACGTGGTACCGACAAAATTAGCAGGAACTACTCGACAATATAGACTTTTAATAATAGATTCGTACTTCTACCTCACAAGTAGATACAATATTGTAATAAACCACACTTGGATGTATACCTATTTAAATTATATGAACGCAAAATAGAAGCAAGCACTTCAAGTATTTTTCCGCGTGAAGGTGTTACATTCAATACATATGTAGGGTACAATCTCCTTGACTAGATAAGTATCTCGTAACTGAATATTATCAATTTAATTTAAAACAGGAAAACACAACAATCATCCATCACGATCACATACCATGAGGTGAATAACTTATACTGTTGGATGGTAGATATTTTTGATGGTATCACCGCCCCAACATGTTCTTGTAGGTACCTTGTAGGCTCCTTGGATCAAATCAGCCACTGACGAGGACCAAGATGATGATATTTAATAAAAATATCAGATGCCTTAAAAACCGCGTCATACTTATTCTACCAATTTTATAAACGCGAAGGTTTGCTTGGATGAATTTTTACTCTTTTACGCAAAAACTACAAAAGGGATTTTAATGAAACTGTACAATAATATAACTTATAGGCTACTTTTATCCCGGTAATGTGGTCCCAAGGGAATTGTAAACGAGAAAACTTCATCACGTCGGCGGAGTCGCGAGAATCAGCTAATATGACTAATATTGCAATTAATTAGAGGCATAAGAGTAAACTATACGAAAGAACCTTGTAGCAGTAGAAGTAAGTGTATAGGGGAAGGGTTAGGGAAACGACAAAATTTGGCGAGGCTCCTCTTTCCATTTTTCTTGTTTCCCTACCACTGCACAGAGAAATGGCTATTAAAATCTCTCAAATACAATGCGCAGCACCATAACCTATTTGAGGTTACTTTCAAATGAGAGAGGAAGTAGTAACTGCCTAGGATTCAATGATAATTGGTAGAATAATACCTTGAAACGTCATCGCGTGCTCGTCGAGTACAACAAACTTAATTTGCCCTATCCTAATTTTCTAATTTGGCGTTCCGTGTTGTTGAAATGAATTGAAAACAATACATTAGTGGTTCAGCAATGGATAACCTGGTATTATATTTTTAGATTTTGGTATTTTTCATGTGTTCATCATTCATGCACGTCGTATGACAAGACATTTCGGGAGCACTGTTATTGTTTTCAGTATTGTAGAAATCATTTTCTGGTGTATATATTTTCGGAAGGATATATTTCACATCAGAAGTCACGTAATTTGAAGCTTGGAATTTTTAACGCTTAATGTACAGAAATATTTCCTCTAATGAGTACTTTTGGGACTATGGGTTGTCCACAACCCGAGATAGCAGTCGCTTTACGGCAAATATCGAATTTCAGTCGCAGCTTAGTTAGACTGGAAAGTAGACCCAAACTAAGGAAAAGGCCCATGGGTTGTAAATGTCGAAGTTCAGCCGCAAGTCAGTTAAACGGTGATGATGATGAATACTTACATTTCTTTAGTGCTACACAAAGTATTGGTAAGGTTAAACTCCTTAAAGATAGAGGCGCGTGACTATCAAGCAAATCAAACTATTACATTATTTTTACAACGAATTAAAGAGCTACAATACATGTTTATTACATACCTTATGCACATTTAATTACAAAGAGTATTGCAATAATTGCGAATTGTCTTAAGACTCCATAATTTGCGAAACATCATAGTTATTTGTTATGGAAGTATATTAAAGTGTTAAACATTAGTTACGGATGACTGCAAACGTATTATAAAGGTGAATAATTATTACTATTACAAATAGTCGTAAATACTACCAAAAGAATTGCATACTATATAAAGAAGGTAATCCTCGAAGTACAACATAATGATATACTATCCAAAAACACATGGATACTTGAATTTACGCCTGTATCCTCGAAAGGGTAGGTAAAAGCATATTAAACGCCTACATTTCGCCAGTACCTTTTTTGGGTAAACCTATTGAACCTATTGCGGCTGAGTGGGAATTTTTCTGTCTACCAGAGCCTCACCCGGAGAACGGTCCATTAGACTGCACTTGGACCTCTAAGATCTTGGTGGGACTTTAATGCAGAGATCCCTATTGTTACACCTAAATTATTGTGGGGCCCTCCATCTCCAGAATACATGGGTCTTCGAGCAATAAGGCAAACAATTAGGCAACGTACGGCTCAGTCGGTACGAATACGAAAACCCCACCTCGCTGCAAACTCTTAGCAATAGAAGTCTAAAAGGTTACCGCATGTTAAAAAAATAACTAATGATGCCTCATGTTTTTCTAACTAATATCAAAAATGCGAAAGTTTTATCTGTTCGTTGCCAAATCACGTTGCTATTAATAATACAATACTTTATACGTTCATCAGAAAACAATCAAGTTCAATGACATTACTTATGTATCATATCAATCAACACCTACTCAAGACGCGATTGGTACGTGCATGACCTATGTGACTTATTGTCGTTAGGCGACTCGAATCAAGCATGAACATGTTACAAACTTATAGGTAAGTACTACTGCTACCTTGCTTTATATGTACTTACCATCGAATCAGCAAAAGGGCCCAGAGGAAAATATATTTGGTATACAGACTGAGTTACAAAATCAGATGATATTAAGTAAAGTATTTTTAACGGCTTATTCGGCTTTGATAGAATAATAAATGTCTCGTAAAAGTTGCTGGACTAAAATAAATATATTTTCATTTATGGAAATGTTTAGTATAAAATTTAGATGCAACCTATCAACGTGGTGAAACTTCGAGTAAGTTAATCTAAGGATGTCTCATAGAAAAATATAAAGATTTGTTTATTTGTAAAATGTAGCAAGTTTTGTGAAACAATACATCGTTAAAGAAATATTACAAATCTAGTTTGAATTTTGTACCAACACGTTTAATCACCATAAAATGGTATATTTTTTTATAATGACTTATTACGAATCAACATAAAAAGTCATTATAAATATCATCTTCTATCAGGCTTAAAATTTAACCAAATATTCTGCAACTTTCTCAAATGAAAAACCCCGAATGAGGATGCTTACACAAAGATAAAGGCATCGACGACGAAATTTTATTACAGATATACCTATCTACATTAATACAATAAGATAAATCATTTCATACCTTTCAACCGAAAAAAAAAACAGAATAGAACACAACACCCACAAAAACAATCACACACAACACTGTTTATAATCAAGTTGATGTTGTATCCTCAGGGTACCAGGGTGAAATAAACACGTATGGAGTTATAAGAGCACCTGTTAGCGCGACGCGAAAAGCGTTACTGGCACAGAGCAGCCGATTAGCCGCACACCACACGCCATGCGGAAGCCGGTTCTGCTGGTCACCGAGCGTTCGAAGAAAAACCACGATATGCGAAGATGCATTTCATTGTAATCACGCAAAAAATAATTCATCACAAATTGCTAATTCTCATGTGGGATCACTGACTTCAGAAAATAATACGAAGACTCGTTTTGTTAAGTCTGACATTTTGGAGTCAAGTGATAAGATTATTGGAGTCGTTTCTTTCTTTTTCATAACTCTGCTAGTTTACATTCAAAAATAGGAAGTAGAAAAGAAAGAAAGAGATATTAACTTGCCATTTTTTTATGTATGACACCCAGCGGACGGAATGTCACCTGATATCAATTTATTTTAATATTTGATAGAATAATATACAGTAACATGTTACTGATGAGTATCGATAGTACTAAAAGATAAAAACGTCAACTCTTAATCATATCATGACCCACAATATCTAAGGAACATCGAAAAGTGTTTAAGCACCTTAGTCTCGAATAAGTGATTAAAATTTCCAAATTCGAATAATCATACTCACGCGACTTTATTCTCGAGTGCATTCTAAGGAGTTACTTTGGCAACCAGTACTACTTCTTTTTTCCACCTTTCTCAATCCGCAGTAGCATAAGTATGGTTAATTTACTTTAAACTATTAATATTACTAGTAAATAGAGCACCCGTACACGTCAGAATTTCTTGGGATTTCCTCTTTCTACTTAAACTTATCGTAAAATTAAAATCTGAACCAGCGAAGGCGACTACAACTGTTGTTTATGAGTAATATCCCAAACATTAAGGCTAACTCGGGTGCAGGCCTTCTTCATATAAGCCGAAGCCAGGTTTCATTATAAGCTGTGTGTGCTACTTATTAAGTTTATGTTTAAGATTCGGAGGTTACAACTTTCATTGCATACATTTTGATTAACAGAAAAATGGAACAAATGACGTCATATGACCCACCCAATGACAACAAGATATTTCATCAGCTCTCGAACACCATTGGAGGGATAAACATGATATCTGCATACATATAAGGAGAAAGCTTGAAGCCAACATCTGGCCAATAAACATTAAGCATGTAGATATTCATTCAACTTTATTCATTATCATACCTGACGGGTTTTGCTCGTGTGGGTCGAAGAGTCAATAACAACAAATCGATAAAAACTCTTGCGCATAATGAAGCTATAATAGACCCTATCGATATTTATCAATGAGCAAATTAATTGAACAATGTTGATGTTTGCTCGGATAATGGTTTGGTCTGGGATTGAAATAGATAATTTATTTGGTTTCAATTATTACCGCTTCAGAGATCCCTTGCGTTATTTGACGCATAAATTTTAAACCGTCAAATGATTGGCATTGTCGCGACCAAATGATGTATTCCTTCAGTTATTTTTATTGCTAATCTATAGATGAATTGGCTTATCAATGGTGGTCAAAAAGTGGTTATCGTATTACATAGAGCACACATAAAAATCGTTCTGGAACTGTTGTCAGTCTTGTACAGTATTTAAGACTTTATCAAGTTAGAGGTTTAGGATTTAAACACCTAAGAGCAAGCTAACCAAGTTGCCCACTTAACCATACTTTGTTTTCTCTCTGTTTCGTCGTACTAGTTTTCTTCGCCATGTGAAAATATGTAAGTAGGTACCTATGTCCTAAGGTCTTCAAAGCAGTCCCTTGAGAATAATTACTTTCTAACACACAACACCTGGCGTAACAATGGCCGCCATTCTGTTATTCTGAGTTATGTCTGCTTATCATACATTATTCGAATAATGTACTTTTACTTTATGTAATTTTGCTTAGATGAGAAATCTCCTTTCAAATCTCTGTATCAAGCTACAAACATTATGAGATGATTCTCATCATACTTTATGAAACCTATCGATATAATATCTGCTTATCGCATCTGAACATCGATAACGATGATTAAAGATAGTCTACTCATCATAACCGCTTTATTATATCGGTTGTAGTTGATATATCGACGAAATTAATCGATGCCTGAAGATTGCTTGCATTTCTTTGGTGCACATAATACCGTTGAACGATTCGTTACTGGTTAAAGATACCAATCAGTTTGTGTGTGTTAAGATGATTTCCACGAGACAGAGTACATGGAGTGGTGGGAGAAGTGTAAGTACAACAAACATATACCCTGAAACAAAGTCTATACGACTTCCCTAATTTCCGTCTGAAATACTACCACTAGAATCTTTGTAAAAACTCAAAAGACGCCAATCAGAAAGAGATGTGTTCCATCTATTTTTAAGAACCGGTAATCCATTGATTGACATTGTAAGTCACTACCATAGCAAATAAAGAACATCGTTGAAAAATAAAATAAGAAACAAAAATAAAATAAAGATAAAAGCAACGGTACAGATCGATACAGCGCTAGCAAACATAAAGGTTTCGAACGAAACTTTTTATCTGGTCTCCAAGTAGCCAATTACGCGGCCAGTAAGCTCGTTATCCGGGATACTTCCGCAGTCGACCGAATTGTTGAGTCACCGCTCCAGACCGACTGCCGCACCGCCTCCATTCAAAGATACCTTCAAATATTTACTTAATACTTATCTGTCCTTTATTCCAGACAATACGACTGACCTTCTAACCGACTTTTATTAATACATCCGATTGAACAAACAATACAATAACATCTAGAATGCAAAAAAAATATGGAATCTTATGAATATACATCCATTCCTTAATAAACTAACAATTTAATGCAAAAATATTGTATGTAATCGGATGAGTGCTTCCTGAGATTAACTGGTTCTTCAAACACACTTTAGCTTAATGTAAGTATAGATAGCGTTATTTTGTCGGGGAACTAGCTATTAGCGTTGTGATAATTACTATTCTGTGGTTGCGTGTAGTTTGGACACGGATCACTGAAAGGTGCAATAAATTACTGCATTGACAGGAGAATGAGAGTGCTAATGGGCTCTATCAACATCTCAAGTCATCCTCGCCTACACGCGGGGCACCTGCTGACAGACGGGCTCTGGCAAAATGTGGACATAATTTTGTGAGTTGTATTGAAGAACTTGAAGATATTCTTTGGAAAAAGTAAGAAGAAACCGGAATAGGGGTGATAAAACTCATAAATCGTTATCACAATGGAGAGGACCCCACTAATATTAGGTATAAACGCAAAAGGTTGTACGGAACATCCATCCATAGAAACTTTTGCAACTTATAAACTTATATTAATGGAGGTTTGTTGCTCCCGCAAAAACTTCTGACTGGATATCTTAATGAAAGGTTGATATAATCAGAATAACAAATACAGGCTAATGTATTTTCCGGTAATGTGTTCCCGTGGGAAGGAACGAAAGGCTATTGATATACAATCACACCCGTTTCTCAGAAGGGGTAGGTAGAGGCATTATAGGGACACAATTATCTTATTAGTTCCAGGTAATAGGAGGCGCGCGCCCATAGCCGCTTACAGATCTTGATAGGAGAACACTATTCAACGCGAGCGGAGCCCTTAGCATCAACTGTACGGCATTATCATCGAATCATTGTCAATCTTGAAAGTTTGTATAAATCGTGTCGCATAGTATTATCAAGGAGACATTTAATCTAATAGCTGCACACTTAAGACTAGACGATTTCTACCGTTAGATGGAATTTTCACCAATTTGCGGTTAGCGACAGTTACAAAGCAATATTAATGTACTAGGTGATCACCGCGGCTCCGCCCACGTGATGTAGTTTTCTCGTTCCCGATTCGAAGTAATCTACAATCCAATAGATACATTTGATGAGTAATACATTACTTGCACACGTGTCTATGACTTCAGAAATTAATTGGGTTCAAAGATCACGTGATAAGGGAGCTAGGAAAAGTTTTATTTACGAGTTAACACTTATAAGAGATTTCTAATTTGTATGGAATGAATCATGATCATGCTAGAAACACTCGCTTATCTTTACAAAACCATATTAGAGGAAGTGCAAACTACTAATATATTTAAAAAAAACAAAGTTTCATTTGTGGTTAGACCAAACAATTAAAAGATGATGAAGATGAAAAACTCTGAACTGATTGATTTCAATGATCTCCGATTTCTCAAATATTTATTTAGGTGAGGCAAGAAATCTATTCTCATTTAGTATGTAAACTTGTAATAAAATTTCTTTGGGTGTATTATTTGTATTTGGCTCATTAAAAGGTGACATTTCAAACAAAGAAACTAATTAATTAAATTTTGTTTTCCACAATTTCTCATTAGTTTTTCTTTCTATTAAAATGATTTAATCCAATTAAGAAATTCAAGATTTTTTCCTTTTATGACTACTAATTAACTTTAAAAAATACGAACTAATTCATCAAAAAATCAATCAATCAATTTGTTTTAATTATGGTTGAATTGATTGTAGTTTAGATTAATATATTTTATAAGCAGTGAAGGATATTAAATTTTTCTTATATAATTTTACAATATGAATCACAAAAACTATAGTTTTGGGCTGGACTCGAACCAGTGACTGATCCCTTTCCAGGAGGAACGCTCTACCAACAGACCAAGACACCACTTTCGCAAAAATATTTTTGCGAGAATGATGCAATTATTTTAAAATAAGCAATTATTTTAAAATAAGCAATTATTTTAAAATAAGCAATTATTTTGAAATAAGCTGATTACTAAGTAGGAAATTTGCAAAGTTGCCTCCAAGAGTTTGATAAGTAGACAAATAAGAGTTTGTTGGCTGTTCTCTTTGAGACAGTCTTGAGAATGCCTCGTGTAGTAACATATGTCGACGTTTTAATGTCTTTTATTTTAGCGAAAATAATGCTATTATTTGAAAAAGTTTGAACATCTTACTTACCATTACTTTGTGCTCTATTTCTTTTTTTTTGCGCTTGTGTTACTTGCGTTCTTATATTACTTCCAACTCAAATAAGACCTAGAGCTCTAGACGACGATTAAAACGAGTACATCTAATATATAAAATTCTCGTGTCGCGGTGTTTGTAGTTAAACTCCTCCGAAACGGCTTGACCGATCCTCATGAAATTTTGTGTGCATATTGGGTAGGTCTGAGAATCGGATTACATCTATTTTTCATCCCCCTAAATGTTAAGGGTAGTCCACCCCTAAAGCAAAATAACGTTTGCCGGGTCAGCTAGTTTTATTATATATACGTAGATGTTAAGGTTTTTATTTTATCTTGCAAAATACTGTCGCAGTGTTTATTATTTCAGAACTTTTAAACTCAATGTATGTTTTATTTACTTACGACACACCCTACTATTGCTTGGTTTTGTTCTTACACAGCCATAATATTACAGAGAGACTTTTATATTTTTTCATGTAAATATCTCTCATGAATTTATGAATCTATCTATTGGTGAAATCCACGTGAAAATCCGTTAAATAGACAATAAGTTCCTCGTTCTCTCGTTACCTCCCTTCTGTCCTTAGTCCATTCTATCTCCTTTGAAGGAACAACCAGATCTTCGAGCAATATAGGAGACAAGGCCGGTCTTCATGGACTTCACTCTACCGCGAGCCATCAACGACATGGGCATGTCGGCCTCGTATCAACTAAACCATACCTTAAATTGTCTCTTTCTTTCCTATTGCTCAAAGACCGGGGTGTTCTTTCAAAAGAGGTTCACTGGACTATTGATTTAATATAGTGATCTTCAAACTTATTGTATGATTGGAGTTAAAAATAATTTCCCAAATGGTGGCATTACATTCTGTTAATTACTCAGTTTCTGAATAATGTATTTACTTGTCAATTTGCATGTTAATGTAGACGAAGATTGACAGGAACAATACATTCACATTTAATATTAGCAACGCGCCGATTTGATTGACAACCGTGGTAATACTGTTAGGTTAATTTTCATTCATGTCATTAACTGTAAAATTGTAAACTGATGTGGGTTGGTTTGTAATATTAATATTGTTACAATAATTTTAAAAAGGATTTGAATTGTTAAAAGGGTAGTGATTTCTGTGTCTTCTTGGAGGGGGCAATTTTTAAAATTTATCATCAAAATAATTTTGTCTTAGCGTAAGTCCGAATGTTGAAGATATACGAGCGAAGAACTATTGTAAAAACATGCAATTACATAAATATTGCTCTTAGAGGATTGTTTTGTATTGTTTCGAGTTTGCAATATTTCGGCACTGTTGCAAGCGCGTTCCTTCGTGATAATCAATCCCGAAACCTGTAATAGTAATAATGATAGCTAGACATAGTCTCGTCAGACTAATCGGAGACATCTACTCTACGGTCACACGCCAGGGGTCTACTTATCAAACTGTTATTTAAATATTGGATAGAATCAGGCGTTACCTGGCGAAAGTCCATGACAAAGCAATGGTAAGTATGATGTTCAAACTTTTTCAAATAATAGCATATTTTTCGCTAAAATAAAAGACATTAAAACGTCGACATATGTTACTACACGAGGCATTCTCAAGACTGTCTCAAAGAGACAAACTCTTGGAGGCAACTTTGCAAATTTCCTACTTAGTAATCAGCCTATTTCGCATTCCGTCTACTTTTCAATTGAACTGGTTCGCAAACTGATTTTTTTCTCTACTGTCATCATCGGACAGTTGTTAGATTAGAACACCTTTCGTTGATAACTGTATTTCCGTGCGAACAACAAGAAAACTATTAAACGCGATTCCCGCAACTCATAAAACTGTAATTCCCTTGAAGTAGGTACTTATTTTATTAACTATTGCAGCCACAAAGGATATATGATCGATTATTATCTACCCGGTCAGTGCAACGCTCGTAGATTCGATAGACCGTAAACTCACAACATGTACCTGCTATGCAATAGAAGTACTATTTCCGTTAGATTATTGCGGCTTCTGCTTCTACTAGAAAACACTTGAATAACATATCCAATTTTGATGCTGTCAGTTATAGGTATTCTCCACTCCCTAAATTTGACTGATCCTCTTCCAGGAGGAACGTTTTACCAACTGACCAAGACACCACTAGCCCAAATTATATAAGAAAAAGTTAGCATACTTCACTGCTTATAAAATATATTCGTTGATTGGTATCAAAATCCTCTAGCTGTGTCTAAACGTAATTGCAACATTACGCACAGCCTACCATAATAGTTAGTTCCTCAAATACCGGCAGATGGCGCTCTGGCAACTCCGTAAATCGCGATATTAACACAATGTCATCACAAAATTAGATGTCTTGGCCTAGTGGTATCTTGGTCTGTTGGTAGAGCGTTCCTCCTGGAAAGGTCACTGGTTCGAGTCCAGCCCAAAACTATAGTTTTTGTGATTCATATTGTAAAATTATATAAGAAAAAATTAATATCCTTCACTGCTTATAAAATGTATTAATCTAAACTATAATCAATTTAACCATAATTAAAACAAGTTGATTGATTGATTTTTTGATGAATTAGTTCGTATTTTAAAGTTAATTAAGTAGTAGTCATAAAAGGAAAAAATCTTGAATTTCTTAATTGGATTAAATCATTTTAATAGAAAGAAAAACTTATGAGAAATTGTGGAAAACAAAATTTAATTAATTAGTTTCTTTGTTTGAAATGTCAAAAATATTTTTGCGAGAATGATGCAATTATTTTAAAAAGTTTGAACATCTTACTTACCATTACTTTGCCATGGATTTTCGCCAGGTAACGCCTGATTCTATCCAATAAATAGAACACAGTTTGTAATTATCAAGATTTTAGTTTTATTTGCTATCGATAGGTCCACACAAATATACTACTCGATTGCTAGAATATACATGTTGTTATTCAATGTTGAAATTAAGATTAAACGATATACCAAGACGAACTTAATTCCAACAGCGAGGAAGGACCAATGTCCTCGTAAATTATGAACCTACTACTATTCTGTGCCCTTACCTACAATCTCGATCTCCGGGCATTAATAATATTAAGTATAATATAAATAACTAGCGGACGCCCTACTAGACTAGACTTCGCCCGCTTGACAAATCATATACACAAAAACGTTCCTCGAGAATCACTCTATCCTTCGGTGAAAACCGCATCAAAATCCGTTGCGAAGTTTTAAAGATCTAAAGCATACATACGGAACGGAAGCGACGTTTTTTTTATACGAGTTATGTTATGATACGAGGGTGGATTGAAAAGTAATCGGCCTAACCATGAAAATAAATCCTACTAATATTATAAATGCGAAAGTTTGTAAGTATGGATGTTTGTTACTCTTTCACGTAAAAACTACTGAACGAATTTTGATGAAACTTTACAATAATATAGCTTATACATCAGAATAACACATAGGCTACAATTTGTAAAGATACGGCGACGGAAAAAATAATCACGCGGACGAAGTCGCGGGCGACCACTAGTACATTATAAATGAAATATATTTTTATTTTTCAACGTAATCACCATCAAGTTCAATGCACTTTTGCCATCTTTCCTTCCAAGCAATTAGCCCCTTGAAAAAAAAATTATTCTTCCTTAGAGTCAAAATATGCGTCTACTGCTGCTTTGACCTCGTTATTTGTCAAAAATCTTTAACCTACCAAGTGCTTTTTTAGGTTAGGGAACAGAAAAAAGTCTGACGGTGCCAGATCAGGTGAATAAGGTGGATGCGGTAACAGTTCAAAGCCACCGTTGTGAATTTCTGCCATTGATTGGACAGACGTGTGAACACGAGCGTTATCTTGATGAAACATGACTTTTCTTCTGATCATTCCTGGACGTTTTTCTTTTATTTCCTCTCGTAAACGACGTAGTAAGGTGCAGTAATAATCAGAATTTATAGTCTGACCCCTTTCAAGATAATCAACCATAATCACACCCTTCGAGTCCCAGAATACTGAAGCCATCACCTTACTTGCCGACAAAATCGACTTAGCCTTTTTGAGGGGTGGTGAACTAGGTCTTTTCCACTGTTTTGATTGTTGTTTTGTTTCCAAACGATGTTTGGTTTCGAAAACGATTAAAAAATCACATTCATCAGCTTCAAATAACTCCAAACAGTCGAGTGCAATAGTCAATCGCATCCTTTTTTGCTCAATTGAAAGCAGTCGCGGAACCCACCTCGCAGACACCTTGTGGAAACCCAACACGTTGACTATTATGTTTTGAGTACGTTCATAATCATAAGAGATGCCTATAATCTCGGCTATCTCTCTAATTTTCAATCTGCGGTGTCCCATAATTAAGTCGAGTATTTTTTTAACATTTTCGCCAGTAGTCGACGTCGAAGGCCTTCCAGAGCGGGGTTCGTCTTTCACACTCTCTCTACCACGCTTGAATTCTGCTATCCATTTTTTGACAGATGAATATGAAAGAGCGCAATCCCCTAATGTACTGACCATATCATCATGGATGGCTTTTGATGACAGCCCCTTCTCATGGAGGTACTTAATGACGGCACGCTGCTCGATTTGCTGTATTTGCGGAAATGATGTCAGATTGCTTTGTTAATAAATTTATAAAATTAAAACTAATTATCGCACACGTTTCAAACTTCACACAATTAACAGGTCTGAACTGAACTAAATAATGTGGGTACATATGATTTTTAGAACTAAATGGATCAGTGTTACCGGCCGACTACTTTTCAATCCACCCTCGTATGATAATATTGTGTTAAAAAGTAATACAACATGTTTCTAATAGATAATCTGCTTATACGCTAGTACTTACACGTAAAGTAGCTACATAATTCTTACGTTCGAGTTGCATTAGAACGGTTTCTACATCATAGATTTTTTCTGAGATGTTACGTCTTTACTGTGCGTTCAGTTTTTAGAATGAAATTCCGTGGAATAATTTTCACGCTCGTTGGTACGCATTACTGGAGCAATTTAGGTCATTAAATGTGATTATTGTCAGTTAAAGCTTAACACTTATCGAATGTCACAGAGTAGATTGCGTGATTGACTAACCGATACCACAGAATAGGGAGTACTTACATACAGAACTTGCACTCCGACGTTAATTAAAGCACATTCTTTTGTTTACAGAGAACATAATTCGAACGTTAGGGTTGACAGGAAAGTACCAGCATAATTTGACCAATAATTTTGACGTTAATGCCTCAATATCAACGCTATGGTCAATGCCGTGTCACAAACAAGAGACAACCCTTACTGACTTACAACTTCAAGTTGTCGCTGACGTCACGTATTTTTTGCGATTGTTAGGCGAGTGACATAGGCCTGCCGATACTTTAAAAACAACAAAAGAAAAATACAACAATAGGTTTGCCTACAAAAAGCTATTGGCAAAAACTGGGTGTGTAATGCATCTTTGCCTACCCCTCGGAGATATCGGCGTGATTATATTATTATGTGTACACAAAACTACGTCTTTATACATTTCGCGATGTCCAATTGTCAACAAGTGCACCACAATCGTGTGAGGATGTCTAGCTAGAGCCCCTTTTTTTAAAAAGCTGATAATTTTACGTGAGAATTTTCGATTTAA
Organism: Nudaria mundana; assembly: GCA_963556515.1. Lineage (NCBI taxonomy): Eukaryota > Metazoa > Arthropoda > Insecta > Lepidoptera > Erebidae > Nudaria > Nudaria mundana. The sequence continues at coordinate 14,988,262 of OY748304.1, forward strand.
AATTAGGGTGTTTTTTTTTCGATTTTAAGTCAAAACAAGGTGAAAAAATAAATATTTCAAATAAAAAAAAAGACAAGAGTCTTTGGGACATAAAAAGGTAAGTTTTCACAAAATTTCGTGAAAAAAAAATTGTTTTGCATAAGAAAAATAAAAAAACCAAAAACTTGATTATTTCAATTTTTCACATAAATTTTGAGGTTATGTGAAAAAAGTGTAAATGCAAAAGTTGTGGGTCTCTTTATTACCTACAACTTTGTCATAAAATTTTTTCCATAGGACTTGTAGTTTTGCCGGAAATCGAGATAAACCGTTTTTTACCCTTAAAAACTCACGCCCTTCCACTTCCCGACCTCAGATCGACCTTAAATTATTTTTCCCTTCATTTTTGTTATATTCTCGTCCTTTTGTAATGGGTTTCATCCTACTATGATTTTTTTTGGTTTCAGAAATTATCGACACTGGTCTATTCAGGAGGTGTCTTGGGGCCAGAAAGCGGCAAAAATCATGTCTGTTGTATAGGAGCCCCTTTAAATATCTATTACAGTTCGCGATGCCTAAGCTGAACTTTGCATTTGAGTGAGTGATTAAGAAAAGTAGAGTATAAAAACGCTGTGTGTAAAACAAGTCACATTAGACGTTCACCCACGTGCACTCACACAAATGCAAAACTCAGCTTACGTCTCACGAACTGTACCTTTCTATTTTGATAGTTAGTTTTTTTATTGCCGCTATGGCAACAGCAATACATCATCTATGAAAATTCCATTGGTGTTTAACTATCATGCTTCAGTGTGGTGACAGACAGACAGACGGAGAGTTTTACTTTCTGGAACCCTAAATATAATAACTAATGAAAATCTCGCCACAATAATCTACCAACCATAAACAAGGCCAATTAAGAGTTTATTACTCCTGAACTGTAGACAATAGCAATAAAACCAAATAAAGACAAAAGGTCAAGTTCAAATAACTATTAAAGCTTTTTTTGGCAAGTCAACTAAGTAAGCAAACAAAATAAATAAGTTACATTTTCCTTGAGACATTAAATGTTACTCATTCCATTGCAGGACATAAAATAGGCTCGATATTTTATTGTAGGAGTTCACATAAGATGATATCACTCTAGATTAACCAACCAGTAGAAATACCTATGGAATTCAGTAAATTTATTATTTTATTAAAAACTGCTTCAATGTTACCGTAAGCTTAATCAAGAGATAGTTGAATCCCTTGACCCAAGTCTTCCCTTCGATTATGAAAACAAATGATCAAACTACACTCATGTGTAACCTTAGTAAAAATCCATCAGGGGTTGGTATAATTCAACATAAATGTTTGTAAACAGATGGTCAGAACAAACGGCAGATCATCTGAATAGAAATCTCATCTAGAAACCTAATTATACGATACTAGTTAATCACCGCAGCTCCGCCCGCATGATTTAGTTTACTCGTTCCCGTGGGAACACATTACCGGGATATGTTACTCAGGGTGAATGTAGCTTTCCAATGGTGAAAGAATTTTTGAAATCAGCACAGTAGTTTTTGAGTTTATTCATTACAAACATACACACAAAAATACAAATCTTTCCTCTTTATATTATTAGTATAGATGACTGCGTGACATAGCTTTCTTGTTTGCAATTCCCACGGGAACTCATTACCGGGATGAAGTACATAAGTAGCCTATAGCACTCAAGGATAATGTAGCTACATATTAGTGAAAGAATTATCAAAATCGGTTCAGTACTTGTGGAGCCTATTCAATGCAAATAAATATACAATCATATAATTTGTCTTTATTGAGTGAAGCTCAATCTTAGGCGACTCATGTATTTCGTTTGTCCGCATACTCCTCCTAAACGCCTGAACCGATCTCCTTCAAACTTGCCACAGTGATAACGTGTGGTATCGCAGGTGACTGAGTCGCAAGTCTCAGTCACCTGCGATATGTTCCCCACTTTATTACACTATAGACCTGGCATCCACACTGTGAATCCATGAAGAGCTTAGTATTAGAACTTTATTATGAAAACAAAACCTATTGCACCATGTCCAAAAGGTGGTTGTATATATGTTACGGCTAATACCCGAAGTGCGGCTGCACCTAGTTTTACCCGGTTAGAAATAGGTGTAGCCACTTACACTTGGTTAAACCTAGTACGAGCCGATTGTTTTCGGGTAAAACTAGGTCTAGCCTTCATCATGCCGGCTACAACTAGGTCCAGTTGTCACTTTCACCTGGGAGAAATCTCTTTTTTTTATTAATGCAAGTTTCTGGTGTGGGTCTGTAGGTGGTCACAGTTTTAACCTAACCTAACCTACCCATACTAGGTTTAACCAAGAGTAAGTGGCTACACCTAGTTCTAACCGGCTAAAACTAGGTGCAGCCGCACTTCGGGTATTAGCCGTAACATATACATTTCACAGGCAGCGATAAAACACCCAATGTACCATGGATACATTTTCTAAATAAATAAATAATTTAAATTTACTATTTTACAATATAAATTACAATCATTCTTAATAACTCAGTTGGTCAAAGCAATCATGCTGAAAGAGACATCACACTCTTTCAAATTCAGTTGAAGATATTACTTTTTGTGACTTTAAAAATAATTTTGTGACTTGAAATGGCTACCTGTTTTTATTAAGTGATTGTTTTATTTTTGTGGCATGTTGTAATTTAAATTGAAAACAATTTAAAAAAGAGTGTGAAATTTAATGCAACTTTACTGATCGAGGCCATAAAATATTAGGAGTCAAGTATTACATTTTCTGAGAAAGTTTCCACTCTTTAGAACTCCACTGTTTGTGACTTATAAAGGTGGACTATATATTTCCAACTATCATTCTATTTTAAGATACAAGCAATTTAAAAATCAAGAGTCCATGAATTTCCTTCTGTCCTTCCGAAGTACATCAATTTATTTCCAATCTACTGCTAAATATAGCCCGTCCCCTTACATACATAAGTGGTGTTCAGTACCTATCACTTCCGCACATGATCTGACCTTGTTATCTATATTGTTTATGTATCAGTGTCTATTTATAGCTAGTTCATGAACTTAGATAAAAAGATTATGCATAGACCGCACAAAATATAGAAAGGAAAATGGCTATAATCTATAACTTGTTTATGTTCAGACTTCAGATACATAATTGCATGAAATCAGAATTGATGGTTTTAATATACAATAAAGTACTTTCGTATGTTATTATGATAGAGGACTCAAACATTTAGGTGTTTTAAGTAATTTGTAAAAATAATTTATGTACAGCAAGTTTATTTTTCAATTTATTGGGATGGTCCCCCTTATGTAACCATCTATGATAATAAGAGATCTAATCATGAAGGATTGTACCTCATAGGTACATGCTACATTCCTTGATTTATATCTGAGCTACAGTATCAATATTGCAAAGTGACTAGCTACTAAATAAGTTTTTCTATTTTGTTAGTCTATTTGTTGAATAAAAAAAATAAAGTAACTATAATACACTACTTACTGTACTCAATCATGATAAATGAATTTCACATAACACTCCACAGTATACCGCACACAATAATAACATGATGAGAACTTCGACAAACAGTAAGAAAGTAGTAACTATTTTAAGAGAACTATGCCTTAGAAACCGTTAAGGCTAATAAAAACTGTATTAATGAGTTCTATATTATGTTCATGAGTAATTAAAATGCTAAAATAAAAGATTATAAATATAAAACCGTTACCTTTTAAATAATCACAGCACGAGACAGGTCAACAGGAACAAAGTAGGTTGCCGTCCAGCGGTCAGTATGAAAATCACTATAGCAGCGACACTAAATAACATGAGTAAACACTAAAGACTAATTTATCGCAATAGCTTTATTCCACTAATTTTAAATAACAATTTATAATCTAAAATAAACACCTCTTTTGCAAAATAATGTTCACAACACACATACGGTACGTTTACGTTTCTTGCGAAAAAACTGACAGTACAGACCGAATAGTACTGACTGACTGACTGACACTAATGACTGACAGACGACAGCTGAATATTAATGGTGGGGTTGGTTTCTTTCATTATAACTTCTTTTGTGGTCATTGATATGCTGCAGTTTTACTTTTATCCATTGAACTGAATTAAAATTTATAGTCTGTCTATTTATTTAAAATATCAATTCTTATATATTATAAAAACAATATTTATTATACGTGCGTCGGAAGGATAATTTATAAAGCGCCATCTGGTAACCATTAATAACAACGCCGACTCTAAAAGTAAACTCCTAGTTTCGTGCAGTCATGATAGATGGCACAGGCATAGAATTAGAACACTATTGTTTGACAAGATGGCGCTGCAAATCATTAAAATTCGTGCTGCCTGCTGGACGTCTGTGATAAGTGAAAATATGGAAATTATGTGTGTACTACTCAGCTAGCTAATGCATACCGACTAGTAGGTACCTACTTACTAAAGTTGATTTGGCTCAAACACACGACTCCAGATCCTGTAGGTACCTATTCGACGGGGCCGTCAGTTGACTCAGTTGTCGTGAAAGACTCAATGAAACGGAAACTATATCGAATTTGATTGAAACTTTGAAACATTTCAACCTAAGAATAGTCCTGCGGTAAAAATATTGCGTAGTTAGTAGGTATGTATACGTAGATTATCTAATCTAACCGATCTAGGTACATAGGTACCTACTGCAAATGCACTAAAGGACTTTTTTTAAGTTATCGCCAGGCATCATTTCTTGTCGATTTGTCCTTTGTACGAACCTGCAATACCAGCAAGAAAGAACATTATTTTGTTCTGCACCTAATGAAGGTGTGGTGTAGGTACTCATATTTATTGTAGGTACAAATCACTGACCTGTTATAATTAGAGATCAGTAGTAAAAATAATACACTAATAGGTAGGTACTGTTCCCTCCGTTCATACTCGTAGCAATATTTATCTTACTAGTTTTCATTCAAGCTGATTGGTTTCGCCTCACCGCGAGTTCAAAGGCTGTCTGATCAATTAATTATTTGTACTATGATTGTACCAACCCTTACAACATACCAATATCGAAAGTAACTAATCGGTTCAAAAAGTTTTTGACACGGGGTAAAATACAAAAAAAAAACACAAATAAAACTGAAACATTTTATTGAAATTATAACACATTTTTCTTCAATATAAATAACGTTCTCTTTATTTGGAAGCCTCTACATAAACAGTAAAGTTTATAATATTACATAATACGTTCCTAGGACAGAATAAAGTACAGAAAGTTAAGCTTACGTTAAACAATTAATAGGTAGGTATATAGCTTAATATAATTATGACCGAAATACGTAGGTAAGTAGGTAGATTATAAAAAAACGTAGTCCGCTGGAGTTCGCTGCAGACATTTACTATTCACCTAGAAACAAATTAGGTCTATTTATACCAATTTTTAAAATTTAATGGTTTTCACTCTATAACTGAAATCCAAACAGGATTTTTAATCCAATCGAAACGTGGGGAAGCAATAAGGTCGCATCGTAGCATCTAGCCAGGCAACTTTTAGGATGTGTGACCATTTCTTAAGATATTGAGAGTTTGAGACCCCTCCGTGCTTCGGAGAGCACGCGAACATCTAAAGCAGTAGTTACGGGTATTTGGAGCCCTAAAAACATAACCCGACTGGTCTAACTTCAGAACTTTGATATCACCCATCGGTTGCGGAGGTCAGATGGCAGTCGTTTCACGGAAAATATCGAAATTCAGCCGAATCGCAGTTAGACTGGAAACCCGAACCCAACTGTGTTGGAAAAAGCCTCGGTGGGTGACGTGATGAGTGATGATGACCTGTAATACTATCACGGTTTAATCCCGGTTAGATATCAGCCGGGCAAGTACTTTTCAGTCAATAAAAAAAAATGTTAGGACAATTTACTCAACGCCATCTGGTCTCAAACTAAGCAGAGCTTGTGTTATGAGTACTAGATATACTGATATAAATATTTATGTACATTTTTTTGTAAATACATAAATATTTTGCATTGGAAACGTCCAGACTTCGGCACAAATGTATGTGTCATCACACAAAGTTTGTCCCGACCGGGAATCGAACCCGAGACTCCGGCGTCGAAAGCGGACGCACTACCGACCACGCCACCGAAGCAGTCGATAACCAATAAAAGTGATCGACATTATTTATTTACAATTTTTAAACTACGTCTACTAAATAAGACTATTGTTGTCTATTTGCTAGATATTTTAACAGCAATAATAGACGATCATGATGAAAAACTTTACCCTCGCTCGCACAGTAAGGTAAAATACAAAGCAAAACTTTTACAACTACGAGTATAAATCACATGCGAAGTCTTACAAAAAAACATATTAGGTATATAATTTTTCATGCAAGGACACATTATTTTAAACATAAAAAAAACTGATTAAAATAAAAATTTTTGTTCGTTGTTTGGCACACAGGTAAATTAAAGTAATATTAATTAGTCACCTAATGGTAATTAACTACAGGTAAAATGTTAATTAAACATCACAGTTAAAGTAAAACATATAATACGTAATAATTATGTCTTTTCCCATAAGGTGGGTTATTTTAAACCTAATTGCAAAAGCGCCTATTACCGCAAACTTTTGTCTTTGTCTGAACCCCGTCCATGCAGATTCACCAATTGGAGGTAAGGTCCATCTCAGGAGTCATAATTCCTAAGATCTTGGTCCTATACACCGTGTGAAAGTAAGACCAATTAAAAAAAAAATTGGACTCAGTTTCGATAGCAGAACCGTCTGGAAGTCTTACTTTGAAAAACAAACACTTTTTCTTTTTACAAAAATCTTAAAATTGATGTAGTCTCTAGACATCAAATGAGAACTCGTGATAGCTCACTACCTTAAAAAATCTTCCTAGTGCTATTCAGAGGCGCTCGGCAATAGACGTAGGCTGCAGCGGCCTCGTGCCGCGGAATTAAAAAAAAGAAACTACATTAATTTAAAGAATTGTATAAAAAAAAATGTGTCTGTTTTTTTCAAAGTAGTTTCAGCGGTTCTGTTATCGAAACTGAGTCCAATTTCTTTTTTTTGAAAACGGTTTTACTTTTACGGTGTATAACCTATTCAGCTAAGTGAATTTTATTAACTTGAATCAATTTAAAATAATCATAAACTCAACTTACATAAATACGGGAGTGGTGATTCTAATCTTAGTGCAAGGCAAAGGCAACCTTTCTTTCTAGGCTTGGTTAAAACATAGTGCAGCCTCATAATTGATTCAAGACAAAATGTCTATATTCATATTACTAACATTTTAAATTATTAGCATAGCGATAATAGTGATTATTGCTAGCAGCAAACCGAGCAGCATCAACCAATCCATATCGGCCAGGTGTTGGGAGAACATCAGGGTGTAGGAACAAGCTAACATCAACGTGCCAGAGTCGTGCCAATTGCGCTTCGATTGCGTGTTATCGCCTGTTGAAACAATAAAAAAAGCATACGATAAAAAAAAACCTAGTTAGTACGAGCAATTTAAAACGCATCTCATGGATTATGATTATGAACACAAAATGTAATGACTGAAAGCTGGATGCAAAATGTTCAAAGTGATAAAACCAGACACCATGCATGATAGCGACCCACGTACCTCTATTGTCTTTTTGTGAAGTTTGACTTTGCCTTTTGGTTCTCCAAGGAACTACGTTCGTTGGCAGTGAAAAGCTTTGACTAGTGGCTTTCTCATCTGTTTGGTCCACTGACAACCGTCTCAGTTGTAAATTCATTGTCTGAACCAATTTAGGAGAGCTTAAATCATCACGAATCTTGTTTTCAGACTCAGTTTGACTTTCGCTTACAGTTCTCGATTTTACGTTATTATCCAATTTGAATATAGTTGCTAGTTCTTCCGAAGAGTTATAATCGGCTGAATCTGTAGTGTCCTTCTTTATTTCTAAGTCATTTTCATAAATAGATAGATTGACGGAAGCTCTAGGAAGATTTTCATTTTTAACAATGCTTTGTGAAACTTCGTTTAACTTTTCAGTAGCTTCTACTATTCCAGCAATTTTATCTGTGTTTATGTTATTCTTTTCATTCGTTGCTTTAGGTGTAAAAAACTTTTCGTTCACTTGACAAATTCCTGCAATGAGGTCAGATATTCCGTCTTTAAGCTCTTTAAAAGCATTTATTCCATGAATTTCCTTTAGTTTATTATCAGTGTTTATGAAAGGGTTTAATGAATTTATCACTGGAGGTTTCAGCTGTGACTGATTTTCACTTGGGACTTCAACTTTAATAGAATCATCTTTAACTGTCAATGATACAACATCGGGAATTAATTTACTTTCAGGTATCACAACCGTTGTTTCTTGAGCTTTTAGCTGTTCCTCAGCCTTCATTATACAATTTGTAAGCTTTAAACTCTCATCTTCGAAGTTAAGTTCTTTTTCGTAACTATGCTTAAGTTGGTCTTCAACCTTATGTAGCTGATTAGATATAGCCAAAAGACTATCTTCAGTCTTTTTCCCTTTCGATTCTTCTTCTACATAATTAACTAATTCATACTCTTTTGGGTTATTTGTAATTTCTGTGCGTACATTTTCTAACCTTACTTCAGGTACTCTTTCTTCATAAGATTTACTCGTTAAGCCATTTAAGAAATTTTGTCGACTATCAGAAATTTTACTTTGTATATCTGATTTTTTTTCATTATTATATCTATTTTTGTCCAATTCAGCTAATGCCACGCCTAATTTATTACTCGTGTCCATAGCTTCTTGTGCCAGCATACTAAGAACCTGTTGAAACTCGTCTTTTGAGGACCTTTTAGATGCTTGTGGAGATCTGTTTGATGGTGATGAACTTTTCGACTTATCACATGATGGTGGTTTAGCAAGATGTTTATCGTCACTATGAATGAATGAATCATCTTTTGCAAAATGATGAGAGGGTGCATGGGTGTTATTGACAAAAAGACTAACTGTATTGTGTCTATGCTTTACCTTATTACGAAGATAGTGGTCTTGTTCGTTGTCATTATTTTCAAATGTACTGCGAAGCCGTTTCATAACGTCGCTGTTACTGTGGGTTTTTTGTAAACTAACCGATTTACTCATGTTTAACGCATCATCTATTTCCTTTTGAATCATAGTGAATATGTTGGCAGATAATGACCTAACAGCTCTCTTTTTCTTAAGATTAGACGAGTCTTTGAATGGATTTTCACTATAAGAATGGTTGTTATTTCCGTATGGGCATATATACTCTTCACCGTTGAAAAGTGCAGAATGCCTGCCGTCTTTTCTAAGACTCCTATAAGCTAGATCATCAGATACTATGTCTGGTGATCGCCTTGGTATAAACCTTGATCGTCCTTTATTTTCAGGTGTTGCGTGAAGATAATCACTCTGAGGAGCGGGTGTCACTGGTCCTATTGGTATCCCAAAGGGTGGTTGTGGGTCCATAGTTTTTAAACGGTTGTTCGTCTGCTTTATGTTTCGATAAACCACATCATCATGAACTATATCGGGTTCATTTCTCTCCGATTGCTTGTCGTCGTCCGATGCATATGGCACGTAGGCAGGTGACGCTAGCATGTAACTAATTTGTGCTTGAGCTTCTTTATAGTTAGATTTGTCTTTAGTGAGTGAATTTAGTCGCCTAAATGCCATGTCATCCTGTAATTTGTCGGGTAAGGTTGATCTTCTGGGTACTCGCCGTAAAGGCGTCGTTGGTTGACTTCGCAACTGTAAATCGTCATCATTTCCATTCCAATCATTAAGATGGTCGTTAAACTTAGGTGTCATTAACTCTCTACGTTCCGCTCTGTCCAACAAATCCTCGTCACCTAATCCTAAGCTATTATATATGGCTTCTAATTCATTAAGAGCATCGTCAAGGTTAGTAGATTTCCGTCGCTCTGAAATCTTTTCATCATCAGACGGCATCTGGTTTATTCCAGGAACATATGTGTCAGATTTGTGTCTTACATGTGTCCTCGAAGTTGGTGCTGCATAACTTTTCGGGGGATCTACTGTTACTGATCGTTTATATTCTGTCGTCGCCTTCCATATCTTAGCATCATCAGTGGTATCGATAGACGAAGACTTCCAATTAGACATCGGTGACTTCTGAACATCTATAATATCTTGTCTCACTTTATTTTGCTCAAGATATGAATTTTTTCTATTTATTTGTGAAGAATTGGAGAAATCACTTTTACTCCTTGTGTTTGCATATAAACTATGTTGCCGCCTTTGTCTTTCGGAATCGTCTATTTTCTTCCAAAACTCTGACGCGTTTCGAGGCCTACGGTAAACACTTTCTGCGACATTTTTAGAAGCTTGGGAGTCACTCATATAATGGTTTTCGTTTCCATTTTGGCCAGGTTGAATGCTAATTGGACGGCGAGATCGAGGGTTTTGATCAGCGTAATATAAATATTCGTGTCTTAATTGAACTGGTTCCGGTTTAGCTATATTTGTCGGTCCTATAGATTTCCTCCATGGTGGTGTATTGGCATATAGTCCGTAATGATTAGGTTCTGCTGAAACCGAGGCTGGTCTGCGGGGTTGTTCGTTCCTACAGGGAAAACTTTGTATGTACTCATTATTTTGCATTGCAATATGATCTTCTGACGTTGATATGGGGCGTCTCAAACCATTGAATCCTTGAAGCGTTCTTTCTTGACTCCTCCTCATTATTCTTTGGAAATCATTGTTGGGTACACCATGCGTTATACTATTACCCATTCTGTCTGATACAACAGAATTGTTTTCGTAATACATAGAGACTGGCGTCGCAACTTTTCTATGCATATCTCTAGGAGGAGGTACAGGGGGTGCTTTATCCTCCCTGTTAACATTTGTTCCGGTACCTAAAGGAAATTTAATGCAAATGACATTTTCTGGATTTTCATATTGACTACTAACACTTCTTTCTCTGCTATTGTTAACATAAAGCGACTCCCGTTGGATACTGTTACTAGTTGGTATGGAGTAGTTAATATGTTCATTGTTAACTTTGGCGTTAAAATTAATGGAAGATGGGTAACTTTGTGTGGATGGGAATGATGATATAGATTCTGATTTCATAGGACGTCGAATGGCGTCGTTAGCGTATAACTGTTCATTTATATTTTTTTGTGTTTGATCACGTTTACAAGTTCCATAACCACTGCTTTGACTTGTTGGTGTCCTTGTTAACATTTCAACTTCAGCTTTAGTATAACCTTGCTGCAGAAGTTCTGCTTCTTTGTTTAATTGGTTCTCTTCATCCCTGGACAATCTTTTAACGTATCTTTCATTTCTAGCACTTCTTGATTTCTTATTTAAAGAACTATCACGTGATCGCATTAAGGACTCATCACTTCGAAATCGAATCATCAACGAAGAATTTGAGGATTTAAGTGATTCATCATCACTGCTTGATTCGCCTTTCATACTATTCCTAAGTGCTTCGACTCTAGCTTTCAATCTACCTTTTCGACTTTTCCTTGAAGGTGTTTCAAGACTAGGTCCTACGGATCTACTCGAATTATCATCTCTTATACTGAGTGATTCTTTTGATGCTCTATAAATTTCTTGTGCTTTATTAGCTCGGTAGTTAATAAATCCTGCTGATGGATCCGATAATATCCCATCATCGATAAGATCTCGACCATTCGGTTTGGCCAAGCTCTGTGCTCTTCGAGTATCTCTTATAACTATATGGTCAAAATTATTAACTACTGGGGCTTTTTTTTTCTTCTTAGATTTTTTTTTAGAGGCTGACCGCGTACTGACGCCCTCATCACTATCTGAGGTAGTGGCACTTTCATCTTCTTTTTTTTTACGCCTGAAGAGCTTCCCGATGGACCATTTCTTATCCTTCTTCTTATCGATATCTTCTGGTGGAGCAGGTCGATCGATGCGACGTTGCACCACAGCATATTCATCTGTATAGGGACGGTATGCTGCTGTTGATGCCGATACGTCTCGATGTGGAACTGGTGGAGAGTTGACAGCCTGGAATTTGAAAAAAATATGTTATGAATATTGTGGCATAGGAAGTGCCTATTAAATTTAAACTAAAAAGAAGTTTAATATCAATAAAATTATTTAATGACATGGTATCATAACCTTTTTCTTTTCTTTTTTTTTCAATCCGCAGCCTAAGGCCGCGGCCGCACTCACACACGGTTAGCACTGAGAGAATTTCCAGTGGCGCCCGGTGGACTTTGGCCACCGGCGTGGCCGCTGCGTGGTGGTCGGGTATTACCCCGCATCTTTGGGGTCGGGTATTATCCCGCGTCGTTGGGGTTGGGTTTAATCCCGCGTCGTTGGGGTTGGGTTTAATCCCGCGTCGGTGAGTGAATCTGGGGCCTTTGCCCCACAGCACGCAACCCTTCTAGCCTGCTTCTGTAAGGACGGTGGGTTGCTAATCCATCGTCCTCAGGCCCCGATCATGGAGGTGTATGGTCCTGGGCGTAGTCACGTCTGCCGCCCTCGCCGCACACTTCGGAACTCAGCGGGGAGGGTACGCTACCTCACCCTACCGGCCGCCTCCTTCACGAGCATTACCTGCTCGCAGAAGGAAACGGCCGCGTTCCACTGGCTGTCGCTAGACCATGGATCGTAGCATGGTCTCCAGCGAGAGGGTATCTACGCCCAGGCCCACGCATGGTATCGTAACGTAGTAAAAGACAATATCGCTTCCTCTGTCTGTCCCTATGTATTCTTAGATCTTTAAACCTACGCAATGGATTTTGATACGGTTTTCACCAACGCATAGAGTGTTTCTAGAGGAAGGTTTTTGTATAAAATTTGTCAAGCGGGCGAGGTCACGGGCGTCCGCTAGTTAATTATAAGACAACAACCAACGGAAAAATTATAAAACGCCTAGCTGTCTAGAAGTACGAGTATAATTGAGCAAGGCCGTAGTCTTGGCACAGTCACAATGTAAATATGTTAAGCACGCTATGAATTTAGACATGTTTACTAAGTATTTGGCTATTAAAGTACAAATGCCATAGTTTAGATTTGGTAAAATAACCGTACTTGCGAACTTCAATCCATAAGAATCATAATTCAAACTGTACAACCGGATACACTACTATCCTGAATTTCTGCAATAGATGACTGTAGTTTAAAGATCACTAAAATAATGTGTTTATTTAGTTATATAGGATTAATAGATTTGGAAAAATGTATTTTCTTTCATATTGAATGCGAGATCGATATTTTATTTAATTAAATAAAACTATAAAATACAGCATTCCGCCATCATTATATAGTAGAACACTAATCGGAGTGAATGACGTCACGACCTCTTCAACGTACAGGTTGCCCAAAGTATAAGTTGGTGTTCCAATGGTGGCGCCACATTTCATTGAAAAACATCATAAACGAGATTTCAGAACAATAACTCCATACAATTATATTAGTTCCATTTTTTGCCACGCGCCTACTTATACTTGAAGGGCGTCACGTTTTCGTATGAAGTTTGATCAATGCACAAAGCTTTTTTTTTTTTCGGGGCAGCTATTTCGTCCGTTGCCGGGCGTCTCTGGTTCACACACACACACACACACATATCACGCCTATATCCCGAAGGGGTAGGCAGAGGCGCATTACACACCCACAATTTGCCACTATTTTTAGTCCCACGTAATAGGGGGCAAGCCTATTGCCGTCACCAGGCACATTTATAATGGGTTACGTCCAAAATGGCCGAATGAATTTAATAAAAAGTAGCAGCTATATTGTAATTTTGATAAATTTGAAACCCGTTGCCTTGCGATGAAATGTTGATGAAAGGCAACAAAATCTGACCTGCCAGCCGCTGTGGCACAGCTAATTAGAGTCCTGGGCGTCTCGGACTATTCCTGGGCGTTTCGGACTATAGACTGGTTCACACGCAGAAGGCATTTCCAGTGGCGCCCGGCGATCCACAATGTACATAGGTATACATTTAAAGCAGAGTCAGTGACGTGTGCGACGCAGATGGTTACCGGGCATGGGTGCTTCGGTAGCTATCTGTTTCGCATCCGTCGTGAGGTCACACCCCGGTGTCAACACTGCGAGGTTTCCGACGACGACACCGCACTGCACACGTTGGTGGAGTGCTCAGCGTGGGCGAGTCAGCGCCGGGACCTCGTAGTGGGTCTGGGCGTGGATACCCTCTCGCTGGAGACCATGCTTCAAGCCATGGTCTCCAGCGGGAGTAGGTGGAACGCGGCCGTGTCCTTCTGCGAGCAAGTCGTGCTCTCGAAGGAGACGGCCGAGAGGGAGAGAGAGCGTACCCTCCCCGCCGAGTTCCGTAGTCAGCGGCGAGGGCGCCGCAGACTCATCTACGCCCAAGACCATCGACCTCCATGATCGGGGCCTGAGGACGGCGGGATCGCCACCCGTCGTCCTTACAGAAGCAGGCTAGAAGGGTTGCGTGCTGCGGGGCCTTTGCCCTATATATAGCACGTAACCAGATTCACTCACTGACGCGGGATAAAACCCTACCCCAACGACGCGGGATTTTCATCCCGACCCAACCCCCGCAGAGACCACAGAGGTGGTCAAAGTCCGCCGGGCGCCACTGGCTGGACATACGTTCTGCTTGTAACCAGAGACGCGCGGCAACGGACGTTAGAGAGGCCGCGGAAATAAAAATAAAAAAAGAGTCAGTGACGTCACAAACAGACACCATGACACCGGCGAGCGTTTTGAAACGTATTTTGAACTTAAATATAGAATAATATTTATTTCATAACATTTGTTTCCTGCAGAAAAATATTTGTTGGTAATAGTAGATACTTTAGGACAGTTTTTCAGAATCAGTCATCATCCACATTGTATTTTGCAATAAAATATTGCAAAAACGAAAAAGCAAGCACGAAATTTGCTTATGCGGAAATATTTACAAACTCTGTCACATTACATTATTATTTAATTTAGTAGATATGAAGTGACGGTCGTTATAAAAACAAAGTGTTACTTATCAAAGAATGTATTAGGTCAAACATATCTATACGGATCGCTTTTTTATATAACTTCCGTATTAAAAAAAAGCTGTTAGACATAATAATATATAAAACTTTTCGAAGTAAGATACAGTAAAACTTAGTACATACTCCCATAACCTGCTTATTTTATATAAGACATAGATAAGTAAGACTATCGTGCACCTTAATGAAGGGGTCGCCAATGTAGCAGGTCAAACCGTGTTGGGATACTGGAGATTATTTATCAGTGTAGGTACCAATCTGTAATTCTGTATTAGTTGAAGTAACAGACCCGCTTTTAGTCGAGTTCAAGCACAATAGCAAAACAGCCTCGTTGCAGTACGCTCGCAGAAAGGTGGTTCTGTACACCAAAAATTACTATTGCGAAAGTTTTTATTAATTTCTTAAAACACAACATTCTGCGCATTTTTGGTCTCATTTAATTTTTCATTCATAAGAACCCTTTCCTGACACCAAGCTCAGTATTAAAGACTTAACGTTATTAGTGAACCCATTCACGCATGCTCCCGTGACTGATTTAAATAAGGATTAATTTTTGTGTACCTAAATGAGGGGCTCGTGGTCTAGTGGTAACCGACAATGTTAACATATTGCAAAGGTTAAGCAATATCGAGTCAGGCCGATCTTGATGGGTGACCATTTCTTAAGACACTGAGACCCCTCCGTGCCTCGGAGAGTACGTTAAGCCGTCGGTCCCGGTTGTCATACAAACATCTATGGCAGTCGTTAGGGGTAGTTGGAGCCCTAAATCGAAAATCCGACCGGTCTAACTACAGAGCTTCGATATCGCCCATGGGTTGTGGAGTTCAGATGGCAGTCGCTTC
Source organism: Nudaria mundana (assembly GCA_963556515.1). Lineage (NCBI taxonomy): Eukaryota > Metazoa > Arthropoda > Insecta > Lepidoptera > Erebidae > Nudaria > Nudaria mundana. Next base: position 15,004,068 of record OY748304.1, read on the forward strand.
ACGGAAAATATTCATGTTCAGCCGAATCGCAGTTAGACTGGAAAGCCGACCCCAACTCAGTTGGGAAATGACTCGGTGAATGATGTACTTACCTAAATAAATAAATAAAAAAAAAGGTACCATAGAGGAAATTTTTTAAGACTATCTAGTAAGTTAAAGCCAAACGAACAAAACTATAACATGTATCAAGATAACTAGTAGGGTCAAATGAATTAATTCAATAGTAAACTTCGCAAATTGGGACAATCTGTTGAAAAGGTGAATGTACCCATATGATGTTGTTTGTTATGCTGTTTAATTAAAATCGCAGTGAGGAGGACATTATTCTCATTAACTTGAGGTGAGTCTTGTCTATGGAAGAAGCGGGATCCTAGGTCTATAGTCTTGTCTGTGACAGACAGAGTACCTGGTCTTCAGTTACACTTACACATATGCTAATCTTGTGCGTTGTGAACTAGATAACTAAATAAACAAAGAACACACTTTTTTTTTGTAAATACAAACAGTTACGGTTGACATCATAATCATATTCATAACATAGTATAAAACATTTCCGTTCCCTATTAGCTCAGATCTTTAACACTACGCAACGGATATTGACGCGGATTTCACCAATGGATAGTGGCACTCGAGGAAGGTTTTAAAGATATAGGCATAGATACGGACGGATGCAACTTTGTTTTATAGTATGTAGTGAAGTAACGTATATACGAGTATGTGAACTATGAAAAAAGTAGCACTTACAGGTAGAAATGATCGAAAATAATCATTGTTTGTCCTCTTAGCTACTTCAAGCATCACGACTATAATTATTTTATTATAAAATGAACGTTTATTTTTAACAAATATTCACACCCACAATCCAACGTTTGGCACGACTGTCCACACTATAATTATTTTATTTATCACAATTTCAGACACCATGTATAATAATAAAACACCTGTAATCTTTATTACACCACGAGTAAATATTAACTTAAAACGAAATTGTGCATTTTTATTAAGCACTTATGACGCTTAGAATACACTTAGACTCAAAATTAAAAAAATATTTATCACCGTTCTCTTTCTCGCACTGAAGTTACGTTATTATTACACAACTTTTAATGTAATTTGTTATGTAATATAATTAAGATTTGTGTAAATATAACAGTTTCATTATTTGGATAATAAATAACTGTAGGTATATAGTTTGGTAGATAATGCGCGGGCACACCGCGGGCGTCACGCGAGCGACTCGCGGACTGCGCACGCGCTGTCCTCTCGCGATAATTTCAGCCAACTAGAAAGAGATCCGCGCCTTATTTCTTTGCTATAATAAAATAACACACGCTCTACATATATTATAGTTATTTATAAACTCACATATTTATACGGATGCTTGTAATTAATTAATTAAAATTAAGTCTATAGATGCTACTGATGGAGTTATGATTAAGTAATTTATGAATAGTTAGTACCAATTTATTAAGCAACACGAAGGTAAACCTCGAGCACTCAGACTAAAAATACTTATCGCATAAATAAGTAGTTCTTACTATTCTTTAAAATATTAAAAGAGTCCTAACGTTAATCTATGTCTGTAGGAAGAAAAGATTTATAATAAATTGGAATTATTGTTGACATGAATTGGAATGATTAATTATTGAATTGGAATTATTATTAAAATATTTATTATTGGAATTAGTAATAGACTTAATTTTGAGTTTAAGATTTGATGACATGAATTCAATTTATACTCTGGCAAAATATTTGTATGCCAGACGGCAGAATGTATCTGGAAACTAATAATTGTATTTACTATCTCTTAAAAATGTACCTACATTATATGCAAGTTAATTACTATTCTATTCTATATTCTATTTAAGATCTACATAAGAGCAGACTACAGACGCCATATTTACACTCCGCCAGCTCTCTGAGAAGCATAGACGTGCACACAAAAACTTGCATTATGGTGTTTATAGATCTAGAGAAGGCATACGAACGGATACCCAGAACGGATTTGTGGTGGCCTTTGAAAGAGAAAGGTGTGCCTGGGAAGTATGTAGAGTTGATCTGTGCAATGTATTGTCGATCGAGAACCTACGTACGATGTGCTGCTGGCAACACCTACGAGTTCAGTGTGGAGGTAGGCCTGCATCAGGGCTCAGCGCTAAGCCCGTACCTCTTCCTGTTAATAATGGATGCCTTGACATCGGAGATACAGGAAGAGACCCCCTGGTGTATGCTATTTGCCGATGACATTGTTCTTGTCGGTGAAGACGGGCCTGAGGTACAGAGCAGACTGGAGGGGTGGCAGTGTAAACTGGAGAGTGTAGGCTTGAAAATCAGCAGAACCAAAACGGAGTACATGTTCTCCGATTTCGGCGGTCTCTCCAGCTTTACACCCATAACGCTAGACGGCGTACCATTGCCAGTCTGCTCCAGCTTCCGATACCTCGGCTCTCTTATCCAGGACGATGGGGAAATCGTACAGTAAAGCACAGAATTGACGCAGGTTGGATGAAATGGCGGCAGGTCAAGGCCACTATATGCGACCCCCAATTTCCTCCGAAACTTAAGGGGAAAATTTACAAAACTGTCGTCAAACCTGCCGTCCTGTGTGTAGTACTTTCATGTGTAGCCGTAAAAGCGACGGATGAAACAAAACTGCATGTAGCGGAAATGCGAATGTTAAGATGGATGTGTGGTGTAACAAGGATGGATAGAGTAAGGAACGAGTATATTAGAGGAAGTTTGAAAGTTGCCCCAGTAAATGAAAAAGTGAGAAGCGAACGGCTATCATGGTATGGACATGTTATGAGAAGAGAGGAAAGTAATGTGGTAAGAAAGGTGCAAAGTATGAATGTAGATGGCCTGAGAACTCGAGGTAGGCCCAAGAAAAGATGGATAGAATGCGTGAAAGAGGATATGACCAGGGAAGGAGTGACTGAGGAGATGACGTGTGACAGGGATGTATGGAAGATGAAAACATGTTGCGCCGACCCCAAATAATTGGGATAAGGGCAGGCAGATGATGATTATGATAAGAGCAATACTACTGGATCGGCAATATCGACGTTGTTTTTAAACGCGCGTGTGAAGCAGCGGTCAAAAGTTAGTGTAGGTATTCTGACTACGCAGATAGGTATAACCAACACAAATATATTTATATATATTTATAAGTTAAAACTTACTGTTCTGACATTTAGTAAATAAAATGATTTGACTAGACAGTCAAATACCCAATTGATATACACATTTTGACCGGCGGACCTATAATAGAACCAATTCAAGATAGTTAATGTCTACTTAATTTTACACACCTCTTTTCATTTGTAGTGTTGACTGTACTTTTGGCAAACTTCATGGACCCGCTGGGAATGAATATATGGACATTTAAAAATGCATATTATTATCTCATGGACCCGGACGGGAAACGACGAACTAAAGAATCGTGGACCTCTGGGAATAAGCCATTTCCAAATATTAGTAAGACGTATAAAACTACTGGCAACATTTGGGTGGATAACGCATCTCTGCACGAACTATTGAATATATAGGCGTGATTATATGTTTCTATGTATGCAGTGTATCATAACATTAAACTGTACCTATAAGAGCTAGAAACTTTTAAAATGAAAAGGAGAATCGATCGTACATTAGTAGGGGTAAAAAAGGAAATCAGCCCCAATTCTCTAAAGTACACATCTGTACGTAGTTTCTCTACGATACAACTTGTCTATTAACTATACTCTAATTTGTATAACAGTAATTATCTTATATCATAAAAAAAAGTTTGTATAAGACAATAATTTAAAAGAAGCTAAACTCCGTGGCTCCACCCGTTTGGAATATTACATTTTCGTTTCCAATTCCCACGAATTATATTACCGGTATACAACAACATTTTGTTAGCAACAAATTGACAAAATCACGTAAGTAGATATAGAAAGCTCCGAAGGGAGCTCTAAATATAGCTGAAACGCGTCAAGTGCACAACATGGACGATGAAATTTGAAATTCAATTCACAGTTGGAGATGTAAAGGGAGCAAGATGTAGCTGACAAGACTATTATTGAACTACGGATGTTTTGAAAATTCGCGAATACACATGCCTTAGTGAATAAAACTGGTGTTACACCTTTTACTCGTATTGATGTATTTAAACTCCTTGCACGACAGTGGACTTAATGCCACAGGCATTATCTGCTAAAGTCTAGATAGGTAGTTCCTAATTAGTGTTCTGTGTGTACGCAATAAATGAGAAAACAAGAGTAAATGAATTGTTCTTATTTACTGTGTATGTTTAAGAATAAATAAATAAATAATTACCTATATAACACCATACTATACATAATTATTTTAAATGATTAAATTAAGGAATACTTGTGCTAAGTTTTGTAGAGGTAATTTAGGCTTGAAGTTAATATAATTTCTAACATAACATATAATTCTTTGTGAAGTAATGAAAGTAACATTATTTAAAGCGTATTATGCTCATAAACCTTATGATAAGCTGTAAGACATGTTAATAATTTTGTCATGTTATATTGTTTTTGCTTATGTAAAACGTCTTTATAATAGAATAATGTCTTATATTATGGTGTGTGATAGTATTGTTGGAGCATAAAGTAAACAAAAAGAAGTTAAGACTATTGTTTAATATGGTAAACAATAGATACTATTTTTTTTTTTAAATTCCGCGAGATCGCGACCGCTCCCATGTCCATTGCAGCGGGCGTCTCCGGTGACCCCAGAAGGTATTTTTTTGTGGCGCCCGGCGGACTTTGGCCAGATGTGTGGCCTCTTCGGGGGTTTGGTCGGAATGAAAATCCCGCGTCGTTGGGGTTGGGTTTTATCCCGCGTCGGTGAGTGAATCTGGTTGCTAGCTGTGGGGCAAAGGCCCCGCAGCACGCAACCCTTCTAGCCTGCTTCTGTAGGGACGGCGGGTAGCTATCGCGCCGTCCTCAGGCACCGGTCATGGAAGTTCGATGGTCCTGGGCTTAGATCACTCTGCGGCGCCCTGGCCGCTGACTGCGAAACTCAGCGAGGAGGATACGCTCCCTCTCCCTCTCGGCCGCCTCCTTCGCGAAAACAATAGATACTTACATAAAAACGTTTACTGTTAGGTTAGGTTGAGTGAAGTTAGAACTGTGAGGTTCAGCTGAGTTGTCTCCAGTATTAACGCGTCTGTACCGCCTGTCATACTCTTCAGGGCTCGTGCCGGAGGTCTGGAAGGAGGCGAACGTACAACCGATCCCCAAGAAAGGGGATCGGTCCGATCCAGGCAACTATCGACCCATAGCTGTCACCTCAGTCATTTGCAAGGTGCTTGAGCTCCTTATAAATAAGCAGCTCATGCAATTCCTAGAGGATCACTCGTTAATCAATGATCGACAATACGGCTTCAGGCCAAAGCGATCAACGGTGATCTTCTGGCATTCGTAACGCATGTCTGGGGTGGGGCTATGGAAAGGCACGGCGAGTCCTTGGCTATTAGCCTGGACATCGCCAAAGCCTTCGATAGGGTCTGGCATGCTTCGCTCCTTTCCAAGCTTCCGGCATATGGTCTACCTCCTCAACTGTGCAGCTGGATTGCCAGCTTTTTAAACGAGCGCCGAGTGCGGGTCCTCTGCGATGGCCAGGCTTCTCGCTTCTTGCAAGTGAATGCCGGGGTACCGCAGGGGTCCGTACTATCACCAACTCTCTTTCTTCTGCATATCAATGATATGCTATCCCTCGGGAACATTCATTGCTATGCAGATGACAGCACACTGCACGGGAGTTACTCGGTTCGTCCGACGGCGGGGCGATCTGAGATTGAGGAGGAGAGGCGACGACTCGTGGCTGATCTCGACCGTAACCTCGACAATTTCTCTCAATGGGGTACCGAGAACCTGGTCGAGTTCAATGCCCGCAAAACACAGGCGTGTGCATTTACTGCGAAGAAATCCCCTTTCCTTCCCCTACCCTCTCTTCAGAATGCATTATTACCAATGAAGGACAACCTTGATATCCTTGGCATAGACGTTCGTCGAGAGCTCAATAATAAAAACTACATCGAAAGATGTATAGGGCTAGCTTCGCGGAAACTAGGAATACTGAATAAGGTAAAGAGATTCTTTACACCGGACCGGAGGTGTCTGCTGTACAAGACGCAGATTAGACCCTGCGTCGAATACTGCTCTCACCTCTGGGACGGCTCCGCGAAGTATCTGCTGGACGCTCTCGACGCTATGCAGCGACGGGCTATCCGTATTATAGGTTGTCCGGAGGTAACGGGAAGCCTTGAGCCGCTAGCTCAGCGCCGAACAATAGCTTCCTTGGCCGCATTCTACCGTATTTACCACGGCGAGTGTTCTGAAGAGCTCTTCAATCTGATCCCACCCTCTTCCTTCCGATCCCGAACGACTCGTGCCGGGCAGAGATGCCACCCCCACACAGTGGATAGCATGTTCGCGAGAACCGAACGTTTTAAACGTTCGTTTCTCTGCCGAACGATAGTGGCCTGGAACGCCCTGCCTGTGCACGTGTTACCTCCCACATATAATCCTGGGTTCTTTAAGCGGAGCGTGAAGAGGCACATCAGTAGGTCGTCAAGTTGAGGGCCACTCTCAATAGTAATGTGTGCTGTGAGAGTGGCCCACAATCGCTAGACGTCGTCACGACTTACCACCAGGCGGGCGGCGTCAATTTGGCGAACCAAATATAAAAAAAAAAAAAAAAAAAAAAAGGTTATGGGTCTTGTTGCCTGAAACGGGTAATAAACTGCGAAATAAGGCCGTAATAAACTTCTCTGTAACACTTTCAGACAGAATAAAGAAAAAAAGATTTTTGATTCTGCTCCATTCACGCATAATCCAATATAATGAATTGGCAATGGACTTATATTTTCATAAAATTCGTTTATTTACTGAACTTAATAATGAGAATACCATTTATGTTTCATAAGTACATACGTAAGTAGGTACCTAACTAAATTGATCAAGTAAGTTTAGTTAGTTATGACAGTACCTATAATCTAAATAGTTTGACTAACTAAATGTTACATCGCTGTAATAGTCATTCAGGGAAGTAGTAGGTACAATTTGATATAGATTTGATAGTACAAAGACAGTAGATATGTATAAACTGCTGTATCAAAATTATATTTAGTTTATAAAAGTAACATACACACTCAATACTTAGATATATCTCGGAGAAACCATTTTTTTTGTTTCAACACCTACGAAATAGATAAAATAAATATAATAAAAAAGAGATTACTTCTATTTTAAAACCATAATCTGTGTTGCCGTCGGAAAAATAAAAAAAGGTAATAAATAAAAGTGATTTTCAACGGGAAATACGTAGTTGCGTGAGACGTGTGTCACTAGGCGGTCGTGTCTGTGTCCCGGAGACAGTGAGTTAGAAAAGACAGATTCATTTCAAAGACGGATCGGCAAAATACAACAGAATGACTTTTAAACGATTGATGAGTATTAGAGGTTACATACTCTAAATGGATAGGAAATCTACGTGGTAGGTACATTTAATATTTGCTGTTTTTTTTTAATTGACAACTGTTTAGAAAAATCTGTATGGAAAAATGTCATTCAGTGTAATGAAAATATGTGGTTTTCGTCATAGAATTCAAATAATGGTTTGATTGTGTTTTCTTGGATAAATAGTGTTCATTAACTATGAAGATCGTCGTCAAATAGCGATTAGTTTAAATATTCAAAATTTGTTGTTCTTCTTTTTCTTCTTCTTTTAAAAACTTGGCTCCATCGATAATGATCGATGATTCGCCAATGTCAAGATAATGCTTGATTAGTTGATAGTCCCGCACAGAAGAACTAGTTATTCCTAACTAGCTCCAGGTGCAGGACAAGAAACGTTGTTCGGTATGTGAGTATCTGGGAGCCCGATTTTTGCGGAGCGCCAGAGGTAACCTAAAAAGCCACCAGCCATGCGCTCAGCAAAAATCGAGCTCAAAACTTGTTGTTACGATCTTACCAAATATGGCTTGACTGACATGTCAAAAGGTGGCCACCCTAAACCTATAACTGAGTTGCAAGTCTCACTCGCCCGAGATCACGCGAGTTCTTGGATTTAGCCAACCTGACAAGATCGAAAGTTGAAACTCAAAATTATCTTTAATTTTATAAGGGTGTAAGCTAGATATTAAAAGTCGAACTTGAAACTCCAGAGAAGAGATAAAATTCCAGCCAACCCTGTGTCACAGAAGATAATGATTTAATAGTACAACAGTAAAAAAAAAGTAAACTATACTTACTTAGTTTTGTCTCGTTCGTGACTCCCACAAAAACTATATATATTTTTTATTATTTTTTATTTTTTATTAAGTTTTTATGTTTGTATATGGGTACCACAACTTATGAAAATTATTTAACACATAACAAAATAGCACATTAACAAGAAGAAAAATACTAAACAAAGTATTTTATTGCACTATTATATATATATAGGTGTGTAGAGATAAAGTTCGTAATTTCCTAGTGATTTCTACGCAAAACAGCTTGCAAGTGAGGCCGTTAAAAGATAATACGGTTCAAATCCGAAAGAAACGTCTTATTATGATACCACCGATGTATGTACTCTCAGACAGAACAGTAGCGATCAACAAAGCGTTACATCATAGTGCTACAGCTTGTCTATTTTCGACTCCGCTGGCCTCAGATGCAATTACCTGAGCGACATTATGCGATGACAACTCATTTTCTCTCGATAATATTTCGTGTTACTTCTAACAAAAGTTTTTAGAAAAATTGTCGAGACGCTAACACGTTGGAAATGAATTCGAACTTTGTGACACGTCAATTCAGGGATTTGCAATTCGATTGGGTTATACTGACAGCGGGTAAACAGATAATTCGTTTTTTCGAAAAAAAATTGACTTTTTACTTGATTACTGGGGCGGTTACTGTCAGTATTTTGTATTATTCATGTCTGTTAATTTCTCACTCAATGTTGTCAAGCTTGTCTATAATTTGCACATTTCTCGTGTCTTGTGGAAAATATAATAACACGAGTATGTCATTTCTATTTCCACCAGAAGGCCTTAAATTTAACTTCTACGTTATCCTATTTTAATGAAATGCATCGTATCGTGTCACCATTCAGTCCAGCTATTTTTCAAGCCTAATTAAATGGTATCTTCGTAGGAGATGTTAATTTGGTTAGACATTCAACCAAACGTAACAGACACGAAATGAGCTGCTAAAAATAATATTGGCTTCGTTGCATCAAATTAATTAGGAGTATTTTTGTCATCCATTACCATATTAAAGACTGCATTCATATCTGCTAGAGAACTTTGAATTAAAATATTCGTGTTCAGAAACTGTAATGGAGTCATTCCAATACCTATTGTCTGTGGTATGCATTTTATTGCGAATAAAAAGACCGAAATCGATGCTTTGAGTATTTTTGGCACGAGTATCGCATTTACAATGGTATGTTTTGGATGACTGCCGGTTTAAGGGATCGTTTAGCAATACGCCGAGCTCGCAAAATCTATATGATGTGCGTTTGCTGACATTTAGACAAAATGTTAACAGAACACATACAAAAGCGTCACTGAATAGTACTTCGGTTTAAGTGGTACTTTCGGTAAGGGTTATGGCCTTTGAATGACTGCTTAAAATGAGCCTAAGGAGGGTGTTTTCTAAAGTATGTTCAACTGTGATAGTATACACGTAAAGTGTGTATAATATTATCTATCCTTTTTGTAAAGAATGTCAGTTGTTTGTTCAGAGATGTTCATTATCCCTATCCTATTTCTAAAGCAATTTATTTATCTTCAACTGTAAACGACTGATTTACATTGATACAATACACCTATCATTATTCATTGTCATTTTGTATCTACATATATACTACATAACGTATGTGTCACTAGTATTCCCTGTGATGTATTTTGAGGCAACTGAATAATTATATCACTACTGTTTCTACAGATTGTTTTACTTATAATATCTTGAATAAGACACAAATGCAAACGCCAAGTTCCACACTATTATTAGTCCCAGTCTGCAAATAAAAGAAAACTGAGATAGGGTTGCTGGAAGTAAAGTTTGTGGTCGCACCTTCTAAATATGATACCAAGAGTTTATAAAGGAGTAATATTAGACTTAGACTGTATCTTATTGATTGAAACTAAATCAAACGAGAATTTCTAATATTTTTCGTCCGATAGGATTGATTCATTTATAATACCTTACGCACAGATCACGTTAAGCCGTCGGTCCCGGTTGTCATACGAACATTTATGGATATCGAAACGGGTATTTGGAGCTCCAAAAACAAAATCCGACTGGTTTAAAGGTACAGAGCTTCGAAATAGCCTACGGGTTGTGGAGGTCGCGAGAAGGCCCTCTACGGAAAATATCGGAGTTCAGCCGCATCGCAGTAAGACTGGAAAGCCGACCCCAACTTGGCTGGCAAAAGGCTCAGTGGATGATGATGAGTCTAATAATGCTTAGGACAATGATTTAGGAAATCGCAACGCTTCTCAATTTATACTTGAAAAAGAAAATCGTAATATCGGTGATTTGTATAAAGGGCAAGACTGTTATGGCCCGATGGAAAGGTCATCCATTTCTGTGTCCGAATTTGTATTTTATTCCACATATAACACTTGAAGGAAATCCAGACCAGTTTTACACGGACTATAAAATCTAGAGTGACTTGACGTTTGCAATTTTATACATACTAGTTGTGCCCCATAACTTTATCGTTTACAGATCAGTATGTGACAGACAGAATACTTGTTTCTTTCTAGAAAGGGTAGATAGAGGCAAGGTCCCCATTTATAAAGCGTACTTGGACTTAGCTTAGCCATTACTTTACACTTGAGACAAAAATCGACATTTATAATGTGATTTTCGTCTTAGTCATAGCTTAAGCTAAGCCAAGTCTGAGTTCACAAAAACGGTGCCTTACGAAAAACTAAAATAATGTTCTCAAATATTACTATTATACTTTACCATATTCTTTTTTTATTCTTTATTATTATTATAGATTTAATGTATGTTACAGTTTCTCAGATATAAATGGCACTTAACAACTTACACTTATAACCATGTGTTTAGAAGTTAGCTCGAGCTAAGCCAAGTCAGACTATAAATTCTAAATCCAAGATTGTACTTACCATGTGCTTAGCTAAGATTTTGATTAACAGAGTTTGTTTGAGTTAAGTTCAAGCGCGCTCTATAAGGCCGATACCTCACCGAGACGCCATGGCGACGTGGCCAGCGACGTCGTAACATAGGTAGTGCGGCTGTGGGAATTTAAAGAATTATTAATGTTAATTACGTAAGTACTTAACACAAATTAATAGCTTAGGTAGTTTAAAATGTAAATGTTTAGTATAAAATGCTGATATCCGTGCATTAGGCCGATACCTCACCGAGACGCCATGGCGACGTGGCCAGCGACGTCGCCAACTAGTTCTCATTGAGATATATGACGGCTAACTCACTTGGCGACCGACTGGCGACGTTGCCAGTCGGTCGCATATCGCGTCGGTATATCTCAATGAGAACTAGTTGGCGACGTCGCTGGCCACGTCGCCATGGCGTGTCGGTGAGGTATCGGCCTTATTTTTGGCATTACAAACAGAAAATTCAATTTTATTTACTTCTATAGATGTAGTGACATATTTTTCAAGATTTATTTTTACGTTAGACATAACAAAAGTACGTGGTTTGCCAAGTTGTAAGTCATAATCAAACAAAAGACCGACTCGTGGCTCACATAATTCAGTACGTTGAACTTTTATTTATTCTTTGTACAAAACCAAATTTAAATTCCACCAATCATGTTTTGGCTACAGAATCGAAACAAGTCATTCCTTCATAAAGTTATAATCAACTTTGAAAGATTTTTTCTTTCTGTTTCTTTATCACCCAAGACATAAAAAAACATTTTTCGTAAACAAAGAAATGCTTGCTAATTCTTTGAAGTATTGAAAATCGACAACTCAGTTGGGAGATGTATGTTGAGTCATATGCAGACTATGTATATTAATTACTGGAACACGTGCAGCGGGTGGTTGATTTGATGACGTCGGAGGAAGTGACGCAGTTTCCCATGCAGTGTAATCGTAGTTGATATTTGTCCGTGGGAAAGAATAGGTTCTTTTTAATGATCTGTGACAGTTAGGAAGTCGTTGAAAACTATATTGTATACATGTGTGCTTTTTAAAAAGAACATTTTTTGATTTAATAATGGTATCTTATCTATTTTAATCATTTTGTCATCCACGATGTCTAAGTACCTAGACATTATTTCAGTCGTTGTCGTTACTAGTTCTGCCATTTAAAAAGAATTCAAGGAAATTTACTTAGGTAGTAACCAATTTCTAATACAATAAGGATCGTATAATTTGTTTCTGTACTTTTATCATGCACTATATAATATATCAGTCCTATGGGCTGTTTGAATTTAGGCTCGGATTACGGAATACCTTCACTTTGTAGATATTTTTATTGTATATGGTGCCCGGTAACTTCAATAGGCTTCCCCCGTATTATGTGGGAGCAACAAAATTATATATTAACTGTAACCAAAGTGTTGTCGTCTAAGGGAATTTGCTGAAACTTATTTCAGATTGACGCTTTAACTCTGTTCTAGTATACGTTGAATCTAATGCATCTCTGATTATCCCCTCCAGGATATAGATCGGATAATCGCCTATGCGTAATTGTACATTGTAATAAATAAATGGATTGAGATAATTTTTCCAGTGAAGTCGTCGGTTTTGTGATTCACGGGTCCTATTTAAAATATTTTATGCCAGTGACATAAAACAACATTTTTTATACTCGTAGCAACCAGCGGGACACGAATCGTAAAATATATTAGTTTAATGTTTCCAGTATTTAGGGTAACAAGCCATACTAATCGTGTAAAGGCGGAGTGACCGGACAATTTATACGGTAAATTGTTCATTCCTATTCTACACACTTCATATTTCTTTGTTCTACACACATGCACACACACAAGCACGCACCACATACACAAAGTGATTTTGTTTATCCCCGAAGGAGTAGACGGTAACCATTACGCCCACATTTTAACATAGACCTCCAATCTATAGACTCGCAGTATTATATAAAAATTGTAGGCGAGGGCGCGCAAGGTGACGTCATCACAGTCAAAAAAGTAGGAAATATAGTAATACAATAGATATTAAATCAGAAATAAATATTATAGAAATTAATACTTCCTCAATTGACTTCATGAGTTGTTGCCAATTGGCAACAACGACGTAAGCAATGTTTCAGTACTACTCTTCGTGTCTATGTCGTGAAAATCTTTGCATTTTACCATAAATATGGGTACAACCCTAGTCAACTAATTTATTTCTGTGTGTACCATTGAGGTACTAATTTAATATTGTGTACACAGTTTAGTAATAATCATGCGTACGGCTAACACTAACACACCAACTACATGTAAAATAAGTTAAATGTAATATTCTAAAGCTAGGTTATTGAAAAATAGGGATGTGGCAGCTGACAATGCTCTTGAGGGTTTGCTCCAAAATTATCCCAGCCCAATACCGAGGATTGGTGAAATAGCGAGCATTTTTGTTTACGCATTCTCATCGCAAGACTAAAATAGAGAAGGTAAGCTTTATTATTTTTGACGCGAGGACGGCGATCGCGCGGTAATGAGGTGCCTTACTTTACGTTACTATCAAAGATTTTACAAATATATTTATTTACGAACTGTACATATCTATAAAAAAGTAAACATGGATACTGAAGAATCTTAATGAAATCGCATTTTATGGAACATTTAAAAATAAAGGATTGTTTTCTCTTTTTTTCTTCGTAAACTTCTTTTAATAGACTTCGACTACGTAAGATTCACCACAATCTATAATATTTGCGACTAAACCACTCAATTAACTCAATAAATATGTGTACTTGCCTTGTCTATTTTCCTTGTCATTTTGCAAAGCATATTATAGAATAGAATTTACAATAAATTTATTTTAATAATCTTAAGGAAGTGCAGCTGCTAAAAAACGGACAATTCTTTGAGAAATATAGCTACCAGTCATACACGGAAAAGGCAATAAACTCGTCTCCTAATACATGACACTACGATCTGAAATGACAACAGAATTGTGGGAATGTATCTACGTCCCACTTACGTTACTGCAAAATTTGAAGTTTGGCTATTGAATTGCAGGTACGATACCTACAATACTATTCTGATGGAATACACAATTGCCTCTAACCCGTGCACCAACCTCCGTTCTACACTCGAGTGTACACTAAATTACCATAAAAACTTCAAGCTGAATGCTATTTCAGTATGAGATGTAGAACATAGTCTGCGTGACCCAGTGCTAGGTGCTTGAGCCAGTACTAACGAATACACTGATGAAAACATTCCGACAGTAAACCAGCCTTCTGTTGTAAATATATTAAAGTCTATTTTTACATTTTCTACGTTATGTGTTTCGCGCGTATGTACGAGTATGTATGTTTCTTTGTTCCCCTCTACAGGCCTAACGGCTGGATGGATTTCGACGAATGGGAACTCACATGAAAGGTCCCCTCAAATAAAATCTCCTGAGAGTCAATGGGTACATAAAATGTGAATAAAAAGTATACCCTGGCCTTTTGGCGCAAAAATGTACGTTGTCAAAGAAAATCTTGATCAAATTTTTCGAGGGGGGGGTATCAAAATGTAAAGAAAATTTAAAAAATATATACAACTTATATGTTTCAATGTAAGTTGGTATTAGAAATCTTATTGCAAAAGAACTAAACTAAAAGGCTAGTTTTTTTTTGGCCCAAAGAATAAGTACCCGCCATCCAACGTGGCAACACAGCCAGCATTCTGGGAACCTTGCCAGTCGGCAATGACGCGGAGGAGTTTTTAAACTATATTTTCTAATATAAATATTTTTAGTATATAATAAGTAAGTATATTGTAAATCTTATTGTAAATTAATACATATTATATAACTAAACTAAAAGCTGTAAATAAAAATAAATAACTGACCTCGCGTTATTTTCGAATTTTCCCCCCTTTTCTCCCCCATTTTCCCCCCAATCGAAAAATCCCTTCGACAAAAGTTGCGCCTTGCAACAAAGAACACTTGTGCCAAATTTCATAAAAATCGGCTGAAAAATGCGGCCTGTAGACCGGAACTGACACACATACCAACAACGCCAAATCGGCCAGTCCTCGAGTTAAAACTGAGACTCTTCGCTCGCTCGGTCAATAAAATAACCCGACTGCATATATCCAGATATTTATCTATAAGCAGGCAGGACTCCAATAACATTTGTTAAAACCTAGATACAAAGTTAGTCCCGGCTGCCTATGGTTACATATCTCTGGCTATGTGCAGTCGTTTTTTTTTTATTT
Source organism: Nudaria mundana (assembly GCA_963556515.1). Taxonomy (NCBI): domain Eukaryota; kingdom Metazoa; phylum Arthropoda; class Insecta; order Lepidoptera; family Erebidae; genus Nudaria; species Nudaria mundana. The sequence continues at coordinate 15,019,452 of OY748304.1, forward strand.
TTTTATTATTTATTTATTAACTAGAATAAATCAGCTCAACGTGGTAAAGTTTCTCCTTTCTAATTCCTCCAGGAACTCATTTCCGGGATAAACAATTGTGAAACCTAGTTAAAATTTACAAACTTTGTTAACTTCAGAAAACAGAATTATTACCATCTAACAGACACAACCATAAACCTGTTAATATAATTTCATTATGTACTATTTTTCATCTGGTATATGGAATTGTAGTTCGTCATCATCTAGCGAGTCTATATTCGATAAGGCTTCTTAAACAGTATTCTAATTCTAGTATTCTCATTTTTATTAAATCTCTGGCCTCAGCCTAATCATCTTAGTATCAAAGAATCAAAATATTTAAGTATTAATTTCATGAATATTTACTGCCAGATTCGCAACAGCAACAGTTAGGTGTTGCCTGTGAGAGAATCTGGCAAGAAAACTCACGGCCACTTTTTCTGAATAATTCATATTTTATTAATAGTATTTCACAGAATATCCCATTCAGAAATGCTATTTTAGTATCAAGACACCGCACAGGTGTAAAGTTATAGTAAATGTTGGCTCAAATGCAGAAAGTAGTGCCAAAGATTTGCGCGGTCCAATAACTGCCATTCGGCGACGCAATAGTTAGAGCACGTGTCTAAACTGTTATGTAGTGAAAGGTGCATGTCTTACATAAACTAATATAACAATTGTTTGGATTTTTTAGAACTAATGAACTGTAAACAATTATGACATCAGCATCATCATCATTTCAGCCAACGAACGCCACAACATTCGGTATTGAGCTTCCCGCATCCAGTGGCTTCTTTTAAGATCTCGTCAGTCCACCTTTTGGCAAGTCTACCCAAACTGCGTCTACCAGTGCGCGGTCGCCACTCGAAGACTTTGTGGCCCCATTGGTCATCAGTTCTACGAGCGATGTGCTGTGCCAACTGCCACTTGAGCTTGGCAACTCTGACCTAGTATGTCGGTGACCTTGGTCCTCCTTCGGATCTCATCGTTTCGAATTCGATCGCGAAGTGACTTATGACACCATTACCTATTTTCTAAAAATAAATCATAATTTATCTGCAGAATCTGTGATGTGCTGCTTTGCCCGCTTCCCTTACTCCTTTTTTCCTCTTTTTCCTATCCAGTCCTGTCCATCTAGTAAGACGCGAGAGTAATACTTCTTCAAGCACCTATTATTATATCAAAGTTACTTAAGACGATATGCTTGCGAATATAGCTAAGACTTGCACAAAAATCCTTACAATTTTTGGGCGATGACGTGTAGAAGGTGAATGAATCAAGAACCCGCTTGATTCATATTCATATTGGCAGCAAAAAGCGTAAATAACCATGTTTCTCTTGTGTCCATTTCATAAGTTCGATATAACGCGAGCCACACACTTTCGTCTGAGATATAAATATGCAAATATATCATATCCCATACAAAAATATGGAAAACAAAATTGCTTCTCCCATCGGTTGCGATATAAATGTAGGGAGGCGGACTCAATTCGCCTTTAATGAATATCAGAATTTCTGTATAGTAGGAAGTTTCGTAGTTGTTATTTGTGCCGGAGATCTCTACAATATTTGTATCGTTATTTTTCTATCCGGCCAGTCTGCTTCGCCTTTATTGTGATTACTTAATAATGAAACTATGTTTATGATTGTGGTGTAAATTTTACGTAGAAAACTCAGCGAGACTGAAATTGGATTTCTATGGAGTAGGCCGTGGATAAAATGAAGGTTGACCGTGTTACAAAATATAGTATTAGTGCAAAATTGAAATTACGAAAACCAGTTACTGAATACCTTTTCCAAAATAATAGCGGTGTTGAGGGCTTGAAGACCACTGGCGACTATTTCGAGGCTCTGGAAATTATTTCACAAGGTTCTGGTACCTGGATTTTCAGGTATATAGACCAAGAACTGAGAACTTAATTAAAAAAGAGGCTTAGTCAGTAGGTAGAAGTATGACATGCCCTTAGTCCACAACAGAGGGAACACCGTAGGTATACTACGACAATAGTTTACGAGTATGACAGCTAACAGTGGTGACAAACATTTTATTCAAATACTCTTAAAATAAAACAAACTTAAAAGGAAAAATCAGCCGAGTGCGTGTCCAGCCAAGCATAAGATAGGGTTCCGTAGTTACCCATAAAAGCCTCTATAGCTCCTCAACTATCGGAGTTATACCAACCGTTATAGCTTTCATTAAAAGTTCATTAAATGGATTACCATCATGATTTTTTTCAGGTTCTTCACGCCAGCTGTTTAAATTTTAGAGGACACACACACACACACACTGTTTTTACAAAAACTTGGTCTTCAAAGCTAAAATGTCATGTTAGCAATCTCGCAATGTTTTTAAAAGTCCTATCTTAGGATATCCCACATGCTGGAGTATATTCTCCACTTTACGTGTAGGGGAGGTACCCAGAATTTTTTTTTATTCGCACAATTTTTACTTTGTTGGTGTAGTAAATATACATATCGATGCAAAGTTTCAGGTTTCTAGCACCAACCGTTTGTGAGGAAAATCGAGGACAGACGGACATGATGAAACTATAAGGGTTCCGAGACTTTTACTACGGATACCCTAAAAACCGGTAACAAATTAGAATGCCTAAAATAGACACACACAAGTAGGTATAAAATAAAGATTCTCACAGCGGTTCTCATACAAAATTACGATGCTTTATGTAGCACCAGTTAGGGCGGGGAGAATCGCTGAAACACGTACTGTGTTACAGAATTACCCTCAGGCTGGAGTGGAATAGAGCTCTGGGGACTAACGAAGTACAAAGGCTATAGTTAGGTAGTCGGCCTTTCAGCCAATTGGGTACATACTCCGCTGACCTGAGAATTTGCTGAATCGGTTCATTCTAAGATAGAGCAATCTCTTATTGATTTGCTAGAATTGTCTGCTTGGGTTTGTTATTTTATAATTTACTAAGTAAAGTCTCTCTGAAGGTAAACAGATAAGTTTTATAAATTATAAAATATACAATATAACATATAATTTCACGTACGATAGGGAGTGTGATTGTAGCAGTTTCCAGTTGAATGGTTAGGATTAGGCCTAAGGCCGTGGCTGCTCCTACGTCCATTACGTCCATTGCCCCTCAGGTGCTCGGAAGAATCCCCAGTAACGCCCGGCGGACTTTAACCACCTAAGTGACCTCTGTCTTGATTCCCTCAGCTATGCAAATAATACCAACGATAACTTCTTTTCCGATTTTTTCTGATTTTCCACTTTTTTCCTACTTTATTTTAATCATATTTTCTGTACAGACACACTATTTCAACTGGAACTAGTTTTATTATTCTAGAAGGAAAAGAATACTTAACATTTGTAAACCACCAACTACTGGCAATCCCGTTAATCGCTCTAACTAAATTAAAACTGTTCGTTTTCGTTAACCGCTCTAGCTAAACTAAAAGTGTTTGTGGGTTTGTTCTACGAGCGGATTTACGTTTTAGCCAAAGTTTAACTCCCAAATAAAAATACATGATAAACAAATACACTTGTACAACTATTCCACCACTTATTATATTTATTTTTAAAGACCTGTTTTACTTTACGGTCGGATAGATTTAACCAAGTGTAAAAACTATTTGAGTGCCTCGGTGGCACAGTGGTATGAGTATGCGACTGCCGTCCCTGATGTCCTAGGCTCGATTACGGGTTGAATCAAATTATTTGTGTGATCCACAAATGTTTGTTTCGGAGTATGTGTGGTACTATGTATAATATACGAGTATTTAGAAATAAATAAGTATGTTTATCACTCGTCTACAAGTTACTCTCGTTCGTCTACTCGTCCCATAACACAAGCTTATATTAGCTTAATTTGGGCTAGATGACATTGTGTGAGAATGTCCAAAAATATTTATTATTTATTTATTATATCCTAAAACATAAATGTTAAGTTTTCACGCAATTTTCCGTTGCGTGTAGAAATGTAATGCCCACGTGTAAAAGGCTTTAGAGGAATTATGGTCACTTTAGTCAAGTAATGAGGTGAAATTACGGGACTCTTGAATATACATAACTGAGTAAAGTTCCATAATGAATGGTTCCGTAGATTTCACTCAACTATTACTATTCACATAATATACTCGTATGTCAGACTAGCTAAAAGGGGAATTAAAAAATTTTAAAAAATAAAAGCTAAAAGGAGACAGAACAGATATATATGTACTTATAACTAGCGGACGCCCGCGACTTCGCACGTGTGAAAAACTTTATAAATGGTCCCGATCCCCACGAGAAAATATTTTCGTGTTAAAATGCCTATTTTATACCTTATTACATCAACTATCCGCCAATGAAAGTCGGTTAAAGTCGGTCTAAACGTCTCAGAGTAGCCAGAACAAAAAGACAGACGGATAGACAGCAAAACATTTTGTTGAATGCAAGTCCATTGCTGCGGGCGTCTCTGGTTACCAGAAGGTATTTTCAGTGGCGCCCGGCAGACTTTGGCCACATGTGTGGCTTCTTCGGGAGTAATCAATAAAAAAGGTATTACCAAAAAGTAATTAAAGTTTTTTTAACAATAATACGTAACCAATTACAGACATATACCTGTATTTAAAAGAAGTTCAAACAAAAAAGAACTTTACATTTGAAAACTTCTGAAACACCAGATTTCGCGTTATCCCCGATCTCAGTTACAGGTTAACTACCAGATTTTTGTACTACGTTATTCACGCAGAACTTTATATTTTTTTTTACAGGTATACCTCTATAGGAGGAAAGTGTTAAAAAAGGGACCAATCAAATTAAGACCACCTGGAATCATTAGCTTGTACATTGTGGCAATACTTAACTATCCTACTAATATTATAAACGCGAAAGTTTGTGAGTATGTATGTATGGATGAATGGATGTTTGTTACTCTTTCACGTAAAAACTAACTAACTAACCGAATGGATTTTAATGAAACTTTACAATAATATAGCTTATACATCAGAATAACACATAGGCTACAATTTATAAAGATATTGTGTGAATTGTTCAAAATATGACGCGGCGCGACGGGAACGGGAAAAAATCCAAATTACCACGAGGACGAAGTCGCGGGCGACCACTAGTAGAGAATATTTAGGCAAATATTACTAACACTACAGAATAGGGAATAGTACTAACATATTAATACTAATTTAAGTTTAAGTTGTCCAACGTAACAAAATAGTGAAGTTGTGTAACTTCAGAGCGCGAAAATGCGCTCTAAAGTTTTATTTTTAATGTTTTTATTATTGATTTTTTAGACAGGAGTTATTTTTACATAAAAGTAAAATGCATCATTATCTACGTAAAGTTACTAAGAATTTTTCTTGAATAGGACAATTTTAAAGTTCTTGAAAGAGACGTTGAAAGCGTCCCTTTCAAGAACTCAGAAAGTATCAATATACTTTTACATGTCCCTTTCATTACTGACGACGTCTCATTGAAGGTCTAGTCCGGAACACACATACTGAAAGACAGACGCACGGACGAAAGCAAAATTGTCCAATCTCGAAAAATGAAGTCTTCGCTCCCTCGGTCAATAATTTAGTTTCTTTTTAAGGCACCAAGAAAAGTTTATACTCGTTTATGGAGATAATATACAAACTGAATAGAAAGTGAAGCTACTCGTTAAAAATGTACTAAGCAGGTAGACCTTTTTTACGATACGTTCAGGCTCCTAGGACAGGTCCTTAGAGAATTTCATAGTATATATTGGTACAGATCCTCGGGTTACGAGCACCTGCATTATAGATAAGTTAAACATGTCAATAAACATAGTTAAATACAACCCAACGTTAGTTAAAGTGACTTTTCAACCGACTTCCAAAAAACGGAGGAAATTGTCAATTCGACTGTTTTTTTATAATTTTTTTATGTTTGTTACTTATTATTAGGCAAGCGGCGAACCCCCTGAAAAACTAAAATGACTGACCAATCACTGAAAATGTGATTGTGCCTATACAAGTTTGTACTTTTTGTAAACCTTGGACCAAGAGGAGTCAATTGGTAAGAAAACAAAATCTGTGCCGATGGGCTATTAATTGTTATAAACATATTATCAATTTGTAAACCGATAGAAAGTTGGTTTTTATATTGGAAAATGATTTCTAAGGGTAAAACGGGCAAAATAAGACACTTTTGCTCTTGTGGTTTTTTCGAAAAAATGCGTTATAAAAAAGTTACAACTATATTAAAGCGCAGAAATGGTCAAATTCTAAATTTTTTATCTCGACGAGTTTTGATCGAATTCAAAATAATCCTGCGGCAGTATACTTCTCAGATCTTAAGCTTCAACTGACTATTTTTCAAAATGAGCAAATATACATTCATTTTTTGAATTTGACCATTTTTGCGCTTTAAAATGGTTGTAACTTCTTTAAAACACATTTTCGAAAAAACCACTAGAGTAAAAGTGTCTTATTTTGCCCGTTTTACCCTTAGAAATCATTTTCCAATATAAAAACCAACTTTTTATCAGTTTACAAATTGATTTGTTTATAACAATTAATAGCCCACCGGCACAGATTTTGTTTTCTTACCAATTGACTCCTCTTGGTCCAAGGTTTACAAAAAGTACAAACTTGAATTATAGGCGCAATCACATTTTTAGTGATTGGTCAGTCATTTTCATTTCTACGCACTTTTTCGGGGGTTGTCGCTTGCCTATATATCTCTGGACTGGGTGAACCGATTTTGATTTTTTTAACTCTCAGCATGCCTGGTGACCAAAGGTTACACGGTATGCCTTGTAGGGTCTCACGGACCCAGACTATTAGCCCCCTATAAACATGCGGCATTGTTCCAATGGCACAAGGAGGCGCTGGGACCACAGGCCTGCGTCTCGAGAAACCGAGGCTCGGCGGTCCCAACTCCGCCAGGATCTCATGAAGACATGGAAGGTGCGACTTCAGCAACCAAAGTGGGGAACCACTACCATCGCGGCGGTGAGACCGATCATGGAGGATTGGCTGCAGAGGCCGCACGGTGGCCTCACGTATCGTGCGACACAGATCATCACCGGGCACGGAAACTTCGGTGAGTATCTGTTTCGCATGCATCGTGAGGTCACACCCGCGTGTCAACACTGCGAGACTTCCGGCGTAGACACGACATTCCACACGTTGGTGGAATGCTCAGCCTGGGCGAGTCAGCGCCGGGACCTCGTTGTGGGCCTGGGCGTAGATACGCTCTCGCTGGAGACCATGCTACGAGCCATGGTCTCTAGCGGGAGCCAGTGGAACGCGGTCGTTTCCTTCTGCGAGCAGGTAATGCGTGAAGGAGGCGGCCGGTAGGGTGAGGGAGCGTACCCTCCCCGCTGAGTTCCGAAGTGTGCGGCGAGGGTGCTGCCGACGTGACTACGTCCAGGACCATCGACCTCCATGATCGGGGCCTGAGGACGATGGTTGCTAACCAACCGTCCTTACAGAATCAGGCTAGAAGGGCTGCGTGATGTGGGGCTGCACCCCACGCACGCCTTCACTCACCGACGCGGGACAAAACCCGACCCCAAAGATGGGGGGTAACACCCGACCACCACGCAGTGGCCACGCAGGTGGCCAAGGTCCGCCGGGCGCCACCGGGAATTCTCCCAGTCTCTACCGGAGGCGCTCCGCAAAGGACGTAGGTGCGGCCGCAACCTATTTAAACAAAAAAAAATAAAAGCCCCCTATAAACATGTAGTAGCTAGTGTATAAAATTAATTGATAAGCTAGCAGTATAATATGCTACAGTATGTAATAGAAATAACCCAGAATCAATATGTTTTGTTATTTATTCTTATAATTAAACATAAGCAGCGATTTTAACAATAGCGTAAGCGTAGCGTTTTTAGTTTGCATCATGTATGAAGGTTGTACTTAAATAACAGGTACACGCGCACTTAAATCACATCTTTGTTCTAAGCAACCGTACCCTGGACAGAAATGACAGGTGTCGGACGTCTAGAGATTCATAACGGTCAGCTACTGAGGACGGTTGCGTGCAAAATTCAAATTTGAATGAACTGCAGCAATTTATGTTTAGTGGTGGGTCTGTGTGACCCTACCAGGCATGCCAAGGGTTAAATGAAAGCTATTACTTCTGAAGTCCCATCATTCTGACAATTATTTAGTCCCATTTAGGTCATTTGAAGTCAGTTGTTGTGTCAATTTTTGACGTGTATTTTATGAAAACGACTAACTAAATGGACATCTTAATTCTTATAACATACGAATAAATTCTTCCAAGCTTTACTCTTTTTCAATTCTTTAGAAATTGACAGGAGGTTACAAAATACATAAGAAGTACGACAGAAATTCATCCCCAAACACCTATACACATATCCATATACAATTGTTAGCACGAGAGGGTATTATCCTGGGGCCTGTTGGGTTCCTTGAAATACTTTCTGCATGGTTCTGCGTTGGCGGCAATGCCATGTAGTATGCCACGTTGATAATATGGTTCGGATATTTTACCACATGAATAACAACAGATTGTAAGTACATTTTATTTTACATCTAAGTCAGAATTTACCATATTTATTCTTACAAACGAGTGTGGTAAATTTAAAAATGTGACCACAAATAATTCACATAAATGACGACATTTGTTATAATCGTCTATGACCTATCGCGTCCGATAAAAACGGGGGTAAGTAAGCGTGTGATAAAGAAACCCCACAGTGCGCTGCGGGTGTGGCTGCACGCACTGTGACCCGAACAGCCAGGTCAGTGCGGACTCTGCTCCGAGTATAATACCATGGTATAGTATACTTTGTTTTTCTAACAGTACGAATGTAAGACAAAATATTTTCCCTTTAAAAACATCGAATGCGTAGTTTTTCCAACCGCCTAGCGCCCTGTGCAAGCGAGAGTTATGATTCTTTGTATCTCTGAATACTAAACGGATATCGTTTAACGAGGTATCACTTGATAGGTATTATCTCCTCAGTATCATAAGCATTAAGTGCAGTCGGGTGATTTTAATTTCTTGTCATTTGTTTTGTAGGTATACGATGTTAAGTGGGTTATACACATAATATTGTGTATACATAAACTGCGCAAACTCACAATGACCAATGTCAACAGCGGATAATTTGTTGACTTGGCAAACACAATTAAAGGGTCAACGGATGATCACTTGACGGTGATCAACTAATATTTAATTATTAAATACAAACAGATAAGGACATGCATTAAATCACGTCTTTTATTCCGAAGCGGTAAACCACCAAGGCATATTATATGCCCAAGTATTGCTAGTTATTAATTTGCCGACCCTCGTGCAGTTGACTTTTCTTTGCCAGAACCTCGTCCCTTAATTTGCAGGTGCATCATTTGTAGAAAAGGATGGCGTTGAACTTTAAGATCTTGATGGTCCTACGGGGTCCTCTTTAACTCTTGGTGGGATGAAATTTGGAATTAAATCCCGATCAAACAAAACAGACAAATTGGTTAGATTCGATGTCAGTTTTGAGAACAGATAACCCTCTTCAAGTTACCAATTCTGTAGACTACGAAGTAAGTTCTGTAGACTGTAAGTACCTGCAACAAAACAAATGTTAATTAATAAAACAGATTCAATGAAATTGCTTTCATATTAGGTAGAGCAGGGTTTAACAAACGCGGACTCTTCGATGAATACCGAAAATAACTGCTGCTCTATAATGCGCTTTGAAATTGACAAGGGGTTGACACGTACAAAGTATAATTTTAAGCTTTCTCTCTTGGAGTGATTTGGCCGAATCTGCACTCTATTATTATATGCCAGCGGCTCCGCCTACGTAGAATAGTTATTGCGTTTGAAATTCACACAGGAACCTTACAAAAAAATTCCTATAGCACTCAGGGATAATGCAACTACATACCTAATCTTCTGAATCGGTTCAGTCGTTTCAAAGATTACCCCCTACAATGATATAGACAGCTATAAATTGGACGCAGCTGGGCATACACCAATCAATCTGTGGACTTGGATTTTTGCGGAACGCGTGGCAGGTTGCCTTTTAGGTTACCTCTGGCGCTGGGCAAAAATTCAGGCCCAAACGCTCAATTGCAATACCGATTAACGTTTCCTTGTCCCGCTCCGCGTAGTTCAGCGTAACTAGTTCTTCAATGCGGGAAAAATCAAGCATTACCTTAACATTGGCGAAATCATCGATAAATATAGTTTTTAAAAAAAAGAAGAATTATTCTGTGACCACGGTTGGTAAACACACAGACGGACAGACACAAATCACGTCTTTATCCCCGAATAGGAGACGGAGGTGCTTATTACACTCACATTTCGCCAATTAGTTAACCCTCACGTAATAGGCGGTGAGCCTATTGCAGTTCCGAGGAGTAAATTGTTCAGTGCTTCGTCCATATGTCAGCAGGTGCACCGCGAGCAGGTAAGGATGACTTCGGCCTTGGAGATGTTGTTAGAATCCAACCGAAATGTCGAGGAGCAAATAAAGGTAACAACGTAAACAACGTAAACAACGGTAACATTTAATATTGGTAAGTAAGATGTTCAAACTTTTAAAAATAATTGCATCATTCTCGCAAAAATATAAGACATTAAAACGGCGACAAATGTTTCACCTCTAAACGAGGCATTCTCAAGACTGTCTCAGAGAGAACAGCCGCCGTTCCGCTGTTCGCTGTTCTCTCTGAGACAGTCTGAAAAGTTTGGACATCTTAGTTACCATTACTTTGTCATGGATTTTCGCCAGGTAACGCCTGATTCTATCCAATACATTTAAAATTATTACTAAACCAAATTACCTTAGTCACATTTAGATATTACTTATGAAGTTATAAACTCTGGTATAAGATACCAAAATACATCAGCATAATATTTTTGTACAGGCATCGTGAGTTTCTTCAACCCCCTTTTCATATTTATAACTCTTAAGCTTGAAACACACTGGTCCTTCACATACGACGTATGCCACGCAACATGGGAAATAGCGACACACTGGTCCTACGTCTTACGACGTCTGACGTTTACGTTATCTACGTGCAATGACAACTTTAACGTGTGTGACAGCGTCGTACTCGTGGGATAGAATGGGAACACGCAAGTCTGGCGCGGTGACGCGTAAGACAGCGTGGTGAATGACCAGTGTGTTTGTTACCATACAAATTGTATAGGCCAGATCCGGTTCAGATGTCATAATGCGTATTGTACGTCGCATGTGAAGGACAAGTTTGCCCTTACCTTTACGCTTTCATTTTATGAAAAAAAAATACGACCAAAACATTAAATGTGTTTTAATTTTTCCTATAAAGTATTTTAAACTTCACGATGATCCCAACAAGGATGTACCCGGTAGCATGGGTTCAGTCGGATTATCTGTGATTAAATTGCGTCATAACCATAAATATTTTGCGCTTTTTATAAGGGAGCTTTTCCCTAAGCCATACTCTTTGGTATATTTGGCTTGGAGGGTAAAGAGTCTCAGAAATTATGACATTGGGTTGGTTTGACGTTAAAAGGTATTCGATTACGGTAGTTTACGTCTTAATTCGTATAAAGAAATTTTGTGGTAGATATTTAAGTAGCTTCGTTGAAAAAAATCCGGTTTAGCTTTAATGAATAGCTAACTAGAACTCCATGTAACGATAGAGTTAAAAAACCGGCCAAGTGCGTGTCGGGTCACGCATAGAATAGGGTTCTGTAGTTACCCATATTAGCATCTTTAACTCCTGAACAAACAAAGTTGTCTAATCCGTTATAGTTTTCCTTGAAAGTTCATTACATGGACTAACATCATAAATATTTTCAGATTTTTGGAGCCAATCGTTTAGAATTAGAGGGAGGGGGGGATGGGACGCTCTGTTTTATAGAGACGATTCTATAAAGACGTTTTAGCAACCTCTAAATGTTTTTAAAAGATCTTTCTTATAATACCACTTTGGAGTAGACGCAAGAACAAAAAAAAACAATTTCTGGTTACGTGAAGGGCAGGTCCCCAAAAAATGTTACCGTAGTAAATACACATATCCATCCAAAGTTTCATGTTTCTAGCACTTGCCGTTTAGGAGGAAAGCCGAGGACAGACAGACGGATAGACATGAGAAAACTATAAGGGTTCCGAAATTTGAACTACGGAAGCCACTATGAACTATACTCAGAAAGACAGCTTAATAGATCAGTTGAATTTCTAGATTATGTTAAAACTTATTCAAAAAAGTTTAAAGAAGATTGTTTAGCAGCTAAATCAAAATATATAAGTGATAAAATTCTCAATAGTGCAGACAAAGTTAAATCTACTTGGAAAATCATAAACGCGGAAAGAGGTCAACAAAAATGAAATGATAATAATTTTAAACTTAATATAAATGGTAAAATACCTACATCAGACTTCGAGGTCGCTAACGAATTGAAAATTTTTTCTCCCGAATTCCTGTAGATTTGACAAAAACCCTAGGCTCTTCAACCCCCATTGCAGAATCTTTGTTAAAAGCAACCGTTCCTTGTTGTAACGTTATATTTAAATTCAGTGAAATTAACATAAACACTATCTTAAAAACTTTTAAATCTTTAAATATCAAGAAAACAGCTGACCTCTGTGGCATCTCTGTGTATTTAGTAAATTCTTTTATTGAAATGGTTGCTCCTGAACTAGTAATAATATTTAATAATTGTGTTCATAGTGGTGTGTTCCCTGATTTAATGAAATCTAGTAAATTAATTACTGGTACTTCAGATCCGTCCAATTTCCGTCCCATTTCTGTACTACCTACATTTAGTAAAATTTTTGAAAAAAATATTCTTAATCAAATGCAAAATCACTTTAACGTTAATAAACTATTACATACAAAACAATTCGGTTTCACTCCTGGTCGGTCCACCACTGATGCCGGAATTAAATTATTAGAGTGTATATACAGGACCTGGGATGAGTCATATGATGCTTATGGTGTATTCTGTGACTTATCTAAGGCCTTCGATTGCGTTCAGCACCAGACTTTAATTAAGAAACTTGATCATTACGGAATCCGGGGGACGGTCTTGAATTTCGTCAATTCTTACTTAAGTGATAGGGTCCAGAAAGTATTGATCAATAGTAAACAGTTACCTGGTCCTCCTGTAGCAATGGGGGTACCGCAGGGTTCAATTTTGGGACCTTTTCTTTTTCTAGTATATATTAATGATCTCCCTCACCTCATAAGAGACGACCACGAGGTAGTTTTGTTTGCTGATGACACTTCTTTAATATTTAAAGTTAAACGTGGACAGCGCGAACTTGACGATGTAAACATTGCCCTCTCTAGGATAGTCCACTGGTTTTGTGCTAATAATTTGTTATTAAATGAAAATAAAACTAAATGTGTAAGATTCACCTTACCTAATGTAAGACTTGTTAAAACCAGTGCTAGGGTTAGGGATGATATAATAGAATTGGTCGATGACACTGTCTTTCTGGGCATAACGTTAGACTCCAAATTGCAATGGGGCCTCATATCGGGAAAATTTCGGCCAGGCTTAGTTCAGCAGCCTATGCTGTCAAAAAGATCCGACAACTTACAAACATTAAAACGGCGCGTCTTGTCTACTTAAGCTACTTCCACAGTATCATGACATATGGCATACTACTGTGGGGTAACTGTGTGTGTGTACTGTGGGGTAACGCTGCCGATATTGAATGCATCTTTGTGTTGCAGAAGAGGGCTGTCCGGACTATCTATGGAATGGGGTCTCGGGAGTCATTAAGAGATAAGTTTAAGCATATTAACATCCTTACAGTGTATTCACAGTATATTTATGAAATTTTATTGTATACCCACAAGAACAAAAGCAAATTTGTGAAAAATAGTGATAATCATAATCTAAACTTAAGAAATAAGGATAAACTGGCTGTTCCTAAATTTAGGCTTCATAAAGTGAGTAATTCTTTTGCGGGGAACTTTATTCGAATGTACATACAATACATTGCCAACCGAAATAGCAAATTTATCTGTCAATAAATTTAAAAAACTAAAAAAAAGTAGATTGTGCCATAAAGCTTATTATAGTATTAATGATTTCTTAGATGACAAGGCTGCCTGGCTGTAACACGAATTGCTCCATTCTAAATAACTCTGTATTAGATTTAAGATGAAATATTTTGAAAAAAGCCGAACTGAGTTTCTTGAGGGCTCTTCTCAGTCTCGTTGCATTTTGGAACCCTCGGTAGAACCAACTTTTGACGAATCTAAATAATTTTCTAAAAATTTCAAAGATAATAAACGTTATTTTATTTATTTTTATTTTATTTCCATAAAATGTACAAATCGTAGAACATGAATTGTAAAGCCAAACTTATGATCAAGCAATCTAGTACTTACATCCTTGCTACAACCGTATTAGATGTTATTGGATCATGATTTATATGCTGGTAAGTTGGTAATATTTTGGTAGGTATACCAACCGCGTATGTCGAAACATTGGACAAAGATATAGGTAAGTCTCTCATTAAAATAATTGCCATAAATAAAAAACAGTGTAAATATGCTGACTTAGCAGGCGATTACTTGAACCCTTTTGGATTGAGACAGGGTCATGCATGAAGTCGCACGCCCGCAACCATTTTAGAATTATCACTAAACGTCTGCTCGAAGCTTATCTGAACCAGAAGGATAATTACATTGACTCCTTCGGTGGCGTGGTCGGTAGGGCACCCGCTTTCGACGCCGGAGTCTCAGGTTCGATTCCCGGTTGGGACGAAGTTTGTGTGAAGACAGATACGTTTGTACCGAAGTCTGGATGTTTCCTATTTATAATATGTATGTATTTACAAAAAAAATGTGGATGGAACCAGGCGTTACTCGGCGAAAATCCATGACAAAGCAATGGTAAGTAAAATATTAAAAAAAAAACACTTTAAACTTATTTTAAATTTCTTAATAGCACTATTTTTCGCAGGATTAAAAAAGACAACAAAACGTCGACAATTTGTTTCGCCTCTAAACGAAGCATTATCAAGACTGTCTCAGAGAGAACAGCTGTTCACTCTGAGACAGTCTTGATAATGCTTCGTTTTTTTAAAATATTTTACTTACCATTGCTTTAAAAAAAAAGTGTGCAAGTATTTATATCAGCTTATCTAGTACTCATATTACAAGCTCTGCTTAGTTAGAGATTAGATGGCGTTGTGTGCATTATTATTATTTCTTAGTTAATGTCATTCAACGTGTCAATGTAGCCAGTATTCTGGTAACCTTCCCAATCAGCACTGATGCGTAGGATCTTTTACATAGGTTTTAAATTCACTTTACCATGATAGATGAGGTACATTACCCCAAATTCATATTAACCATCTTCAAGTACACTAGTTCTTAGTCACCCACAACAAATAACATGAAAAAATGCATTGGTCATGTGAACAGTGAGGTGCGGTATTCAGTACGATGGCATGGCATTAGTGCTAATGGGCTTATGATGTCAGACAGCCCTTCCTTCCTGTCTGGACATTCGCACGTCACACCTTATTATGCACGCTAGACGAGTGTTCTCAAAGTTTTGTGATAGGACAAATTTTTTGACCAGAAGTATCGCGACAACGCAAATCTACGCGTTACGGCGATAGTGTGACCGTAGCAATATCTACTGCTACAATGCGAGCGGCTATTGTTTGCTAGCCAGTGGCAAAATTCTTTCTAGCACTCCATACCGGTGTGTATAGGATCTGCAGACCAAGATAAAAGGTATAAGTGAAAATAGTTTAAATACTATAACAATTAACAATGTTGTTGACTTATTATCTTGACTTATTATCATGTGATTTTTTAATTAGATTAAACTGTAAATCCACATAATGAAATTACCATTTGAAAATCAATTTGAATTATCGACTTATTGCTACTTCGGCCACAGAATAAGGTAAGAGCACAGAGTAAGGTACTACGCTTCAGCATCTATAACAATTTACATTTTAATATTTACTAATATTATAAAGCAAAAGTGTTTGTTTGAACGCGTTAATCTCAGGAAGTACTGGTTCGGTTTGAAAAAATATTTTTTAGTTGAAGGTGCATTTTTCGAGGAAGGCATAGGCTATATAACATCACGCAACGATGAATAGGAGCAGAGGCGCAGTGAAATATGTTTCAAAAACGGGGAAAACATTTCTTTTAAGAACTTCCGGATTCTTTTAAGAAGTTACTACAACGGGTGAGGCGACGGTAACAATAATTACAAGGGACGGGAACGGGAAAAACCCAAATTATCACGCGGACGAAGTCGCGGGCGACCCTTAGTTTATTATATACCAAACTTAGCGGTCTAAAGCATAATAATATAATAAAAAATACGAAATTTCGAATCCAACCAAGTTATTATTTTAAATATGTTTACAGTTAAGATCACATAGCTTAAATTCGTTAAACATTCCTTTACGATTCCGCTGAAATTTTTTGAGAACCAGAGACTCCTAGAAAGACAGGACACATTAATACCTTACTTAGTACTTGGCAAATAATAATGAATTGTTTCTCGCTTGTTGAATACATTACGAGGGACGAGCTACTTTGGACTCAGGTTACAACATCTTTAGGTAGTTGATTTCTTCCATTCATATATAAATTGAAAGCAAGGTGTTAACGAAAAACGTCGTCGAATCAAAAGAATTGTATTTTCTGATCAATGGAATCAACATAATTCAATATTTCATCTTGTATCGGATATTGAATTTATTCAGCCTGTTTCTTTTGCATTGTGTTTGAAGATATTTACTTTTAAACGATCATTCTTTTACGTGTTGTTAAGAAACGGTTATAAAAGCAACATAATTGTATGAAGGTTATATAACCATGTTTTTATCCCCGAAGGTTTATTACGTTCACATATTACAGAGATATTATTTCACATATTTAAGAGAACACAGGGTCCTTTATTAAGCCCATATTTCGCCAAGGAGTTTGACAATCCTCACGTATGGGCCGAGCGTAGTGCCGTTTCCGGGGACTATACAATGTTTTTTTTTATGTAAAACCAACGTATGAAAAGATTTTCGTAATTTTTCACAGGTATTTACACTACACTACTGATGAAATAACTATACGATGGCAGAAAAATTGTCATCGCCATATTAAGGGCACTTTTCCTGTCACCAGCGTGCTGATCTCGCCCGCAATGCGTGTGGATGTCAACGTCAAATTAGTTCGCGACTCTCCACGTTACCATAGCAACCGGCGTGCGGGCAGCCCGTGCGACATAAACGCATTTCAAATTGTATGAATTTGATATTGACATAGCATTGTGGGCGAGATCCACACCTTTGGTGGAAAAACGCTTAACAGGAAAAGCGCTCTAAAGGTTCTGCTACAATCCCAAATACAGAGCGCAGCCGTGGGTACCAGCTAAGTAATAAATATTTAATGAAAGAGCTCAAAAGATAAGAAATCAGCTTTGGTTTACAATTTTGGCCCAGAATAAATTCTGCTGTTCTCTCTGAGACAGTCTGGATAATGCCTCGTTTAGAGGCGAAACAATTGTCGACGTTTTGTTGTCTTTTTGATTCTGCGAAAAATTAATGCTATTATATAATTTAAAAAGTTTTTTCTTAAAACATTTTAATTACCATTGTTTTGTCATGGATTTTCGCCAAGTAACGCCTGTTTCTATCCAATATTCCAATATTCCAGAATAAATTGCTCTAGTCTACAGTTATTGAAACTCGCTTCTCAACTAGATATATTAACTATGTATTAAAAATTGTAACAAAATCTTGGCTCAGTTCCAAAATAATTAAGAACGAAGGAAGGGAATGAATAAAACTTACAATTACAAATCGAGTTAGGTACATATAATTTAGTTTAGGTACTGGAAGGCACTATGAAACAGACGTATGAACATAGCTGCATATGTATCACACAAGCTCATACATAACTTGTACCTACCATACATGATTAGCTACGAGTTTCTTGGATATACCAGTAACTATTCAAGCGTAGTAGGTACCTACATTCCTAAGGATAGCGCTTTCTAACACGAATAAGATTAGGGATATTAGGTTTAAAATCATACATAAATTAAGTGTAAAAAATGCTCAGAACCAATATGTTGCTTTTCCGCCAGAGAAGTGTTATGCAGTTATTTATTCTGCGAGAATGTGCGCTCTGGTCCACTGAATATTATTGGTGGATATCAAACGCATACATAGCAACTTAACATAGCAGATATCTGGTGGAAAAGCAGCCTTACATTAGGGTATCTATTGTCCTTTATAGGTATATAAGTAAATATGCAATACTGAACACGAGAGTTTATTCCCAGTGCAGTCTAAATCGATTCCATCCGACCCTTGTGATGCATCATCCGCTATATTCTGCGGATAACATTCATTTTGTACTTGATTGAACACAGCACCTACCTAGACGAACTCTTTGATAGTTTTTTTATAAAGGTACTTGGCTAAACTGGCTCTATAATACGTATATCATCGCGTTACGAATAAACAGCATGCCAATTATAATTTAAGTTGGCATGTGGCAAAAAATGTCACAAATTTTTTAGTTCTGAAATCTTCTTCTGAGTTCGAATCTCTTGGTTTTTGACGTTTTTCAATGTAATGTGGCGCCTTCCCTATTGGAACGCCAACTTATACTCAGCAATCTGTAATATCTGGAAACGGTGCAGAAATTAAAAACTTACAAACCACGAAATTGTGTTTCTTTTAGTTAAAATTACACAATAAATATCAACTAAAGACGTTTTATGTATGTAATGGCTTTTACTGGTCAGAAGCCTTGTCATATTACACTCAATACGCTCAATACCGCACCTATGTCTGGACTCTTGACACACCTTAAGATTAATTTTATTCTAAACAATGTATACAAATTAAAAATCCACGAGTACCAAGGTTCAAGGCATCAGTCTACTAATCTATATATATAGAAATGGTGAATGTAATGTTTGTCCTCCCTTAGCTCTCGAGAACTGCTTATGCTCCAATGATGGTTGACCCCTCTATGGATAGCCCTCGATCTGGAGGCAAGCCAAAAAATCGACAATTTCACCTAGCCCTAAGGGGTCAAAAGTTATAGGCCAAAACCTATGGCGTGGTGCGGCGTGAAGCACCGCGCAAGACACCGTACTTAACAAAGAAGACTACACTCCTTTCCCTACATAATACGCGCTTATAACAATAGGTACCAACTCCCACTGGCGCACTCGAAGAGAAAACAAACCCCAATGCGTTCTAAAATATCAACACAATTTTACGATTTACTTAACAAGAGCAACACCGCGCATAGTATATTTAAACACGGCGGCCAATTACCTTATATACAATGGACGATGGATCTAGAACAAATCCCAAGAAAATAATGTCCCGAGTCGACCTATACATTATACATAGGCATACATAGATAGATATAAACAAATTTCATATTAAAATTTAAACCTTGATTCAACGGAATAGTATTCACTTTTGTTTGCACTAATTTATCGCATTACGTAGCTTCATCTGTTCGCCTGATTAATTCACCTTATGCAGCTTCTACTTGAGCTTCTACGTGAACATAGAAACAATGGAGTAGGTTTATTTTGTTAAAGTCTTTTAAGGATTCCATGCCATGTAAACCAAAAACTAATTAACGACTGACAAAGATAGGTAGAAAGTATTTTTAATATCGAAACCCTTAAGTATTTTTTCGAGTCAGTTTCATAATAAGTAACTGTAGTCTATGAATAAAAAAAAGGGAATTAATGACTTTAACTAATTATAATATTATATTATGTTTCTCTTTTAGCGTTTTGTTTCTCTTTTAGTTCGGACACTTTTGAGCGATGATCCGAAATCCATTGTATATACGATCTTTGACGGCGGCGGCGTTATTATCCGTCTGTATCATAATACTCGTGATCATTAACTGGCATTAATGTTTATGTACTACTATACTTCCTGCAGTTACCATAATATGAAACATCACACCATTCATTATAATCATTGGGGAAGACGGAGGACGTATTTATGCGTCGCAGAATGTTAATGGTGCATCAATGGGGTTCTTACTTGCCTCTTGACGTTTTATCACATTTTATCTTTGACTTTCGATCAATAAGTATTTATCGAAGGTTACTTTTTTTTACTGTTATTTGTATACATTTTGGTTGTTTAAAATATACTTACTTACTGAATATACGTTTAGTTCAATTTGATAAGATTCCGCCTGATCACCGCCGCTCCGCCCGCCCGGGTGACATAGTTTACACGTTTCTGATTCCCGTGGGAACACATTACCGCGATAAAGAGTAGCCTATGTTAGTCGGGGATAATATAAGCTACATATCAGTTAAAACAATATAATCGTTTCAATTTACTGTTGCCTTACGGAGCCTGTTCAATTCAAACATATGTTTATCCTACAAATAATCAAATCTTTCCGGCGGAGATTCAAACCTTGGACGTGTCTGGACGTTGGTATCCGCGAACTAGAAAACTGTCTCAATTTACACGTTTACATTCGAGATGTACCTTTGTTTCTTAATGTCCTCTCCTTCGTCCATTGCGTCTCTGATACGCATCAGGAGGTATTTCCAGTGGTGCCCGGCGGATTATGGCCACCCACTCTTCAGTCGAGATGTAGATACCTAAATTAAATGCAACATTGTTGAATACAGTGGCGTTCTCACTTCTGGCAACTAATGTTATTAAAATATTGAAGTGGGTTATTGGAACACTGTCATAAACATTGTTTTGTGTGTTCCTTTGTTTTGTAGTGACAATGACGTCATAGACTAATAAGAACTTACTACAGCCACAGAATAGGGAATAGTACTTACATACAGAACTTACACTTCGACGTTAATTAAAGCACATTCTTTCGTTTAGGTACATAGAACATAATTCGAACGTTGGGGTTGTCCAGTAAAGTAAAATATAAACCAGCATAATTTGACCAATAATTATGACGTTAATGCCTCAATATCAACTCTATGGTTCATGCCGTGTCACAAACAAGAGACAACCCTTACTGACTTACAACTTCAAGTTGTCGCTGACGTATTTTTTGCGGTTGTAAGGCGAGTGATATAGGCCTGCTACAGCTTGCATTTTAGAGTTTTCGAAACAAAAATCTCTTATACAACAGTAATGTCCGTCCGTCCGTCCGTGAACAACTTTCAACTCGAGAACGGTAAGTGCTAGAGACTCAGTGTAAACGCCAATCGACACAGCATGATCAAAGACCTCTAAAATGAACTTGAACTTTGACCTCTAATCTCAAAGTCAAGGTCAAAACGAGGTCAAATCGAGAACGGTAATAGTAAGATACTCAAGATCAGCTGCAATCAACTCAGCATGGTCGAAGACCTCTAAAATGATGTTTAACTTCATGTCATGTGACATTTTTTAGATTTTATGTAAATACTTTCAAAAACTCTAAAATATATGGCAATTTTTTGCCACATTTTTAACTTGTTTCAATGGAATGTCCCATTGGAACGGCAACTTATACTTGGCAACCTGTACACCAGATTTTAGTAAGTAATTTAGTTGTTAAAGTTGCGCCCATGATGTGGCTTACTTATTATTATCGTTTCACTCGGTTCTCTAAATACAAATTATTTTATATTTATATTACGACCTACACGCCTGTATTAGTTAATGAATTGTTAACACATGTCATACCCATAAATAAATAAATCAATACACATATTATTAGATTAGCGTGTAAACAAACCCTTTAATAATACTTAACAAATAATATGCCGAAACCTTTCTAGAGAATCACTCTATCCATTGGTGAAAACCGCATAAACATCCGTTGCGTATTTTCAAAGATCTAAGAATAATATAAGTATATAAGAATAATATAAGATGTAAGAATAAATAAATAGCAATACAGGGACAGACGACTTTGTTCTGTACATGTTACATTACGTTTGAAAATCGTGAAATTTGAAAAATGACCCGTAAATGCTGAATTTGTATCAACTCAACTCAAAGGATCAAATTTCTGATATGCCAAGACAGTTTATGGTAATATATTTACATTTTTATAGATACTCCATAACATCTCCAGGCGTTCCCAGAAGCCATTATGCGATTTCTGTGCCAGTACAGTAGACGACCATTATTTAAGTGCGATACTGGCGCAGCTGTGACGCCATGAACATTATTTTATTACTGAAATTTCCCTTCAGAAATCTCCACAATTTCCAGCCTTATATCTAAGGTTATAAACCGAATTCTGTAATGAGGAATTTATCATAAAAATTATGATTTATGAAGTTTATTATTACATTACAAAAAAAAATATTTTTTTATGAGTATTAGCTAATGCCTGATATTCTGCCTTAGTTTTCTTGTTTCATATTTGCAAGAGAACACGTCATTGTTAAAAGTATATTTCGAACATTTGTAAATGAAAGTGAAATAAATTATACACAAAATTATAAAAAAATAATAATTTATAAGCAGAGAGAAGTATGCTAACTTTTTCTTGTATAATTTTACAATGTGATTTACAATAATTAGATGTCTTGGCTAGTGGTGTCTTGGTCTGTTGGTAGAACGTTCCTCCTGGAAAGCGATCAGTCGCTGGTTCGAGTCCAGGCCAGGACTATAGTTTTTGTTAGAGTGAACTACAAAGACACGACAGTCCTCAATAGTAAAACTTTAAGAGACAAAAGAACGTTTCGTGAAATGTTTGTCGCCATATTGTGGAACGGTGCGCGGTGGTAATATCGGAATAGTAGACAATTATCAAAACGATTCCATTAGGGAACGGTAAAACTACCATTAAACGTAATGCAACACGTTTAGGGCCCCGCAAATTGTACTACAAATAAAAATTATTGGCGAAATGTGAACTGAAACCTCACAATTAGAGATCCTTGAAAGGAAAGGTTTTTATAACACACACACAATCACGTTCTCTAAAATCTACCTCTTTGGGGTAAATCTATATATTTGCATAGAAGCGCCTTTACATATTATACTCGTAGAACATTCATAGGTATGAACATTCACAGGGTGTAAAGGGGCCCTTCTTACAGGGTGCAAAGGGGCCCTTCTTACATCTATCCGGCCCCAGCGACCTTACCTGCTAGTGGCGCACCTGCTGATTAACGGACGAGGTTCGTATATTAAGGTACCCATGTGGTGGCTTCGGCCCCTACGTGGATACCAGGTGGTACAACAGTGTTGGTCCGGGGGGGTACCACCGTGCAGCTGTGCTAAAGCCCCCCAAGTAACCCAGCCTAGGCTGTGTTGCGTTAGGGGTTCAGCAGCTGCACTGCCGGGCTCGGGGCGATGTATGGTGCGGCAGGCATGGGTCCAGTGGGGGCGAAGCGGAGTCCAGTGTGGGTGGTGTGGGTCGATTCACCGGCCAGTGAGACCCTTAGCAACGGCGTGGCCGCGGCCGCCCGCAACACAGTCATGGGGCCCGCCTGGGACCAACCACCCCAGGAGCCTACCCCACATGTTGCGCATAATCCTGATGTGGGGTCGCCGCTCCGGGTGGTAACCGGTGCCCAGCAGCGGCCTTGGATCAGGGGGGTTTGGGAGTCCTTCCTTCCGGCGGGTCGGCTCCGACCTAGCCACACGGTTCTAGACGAAGCTAGTCTCTGCCTCTTACTGCCGCACCAAATAACGCCCTGTCTTCACGTTTCCCCATATCTCACCATGACAGTGCAACAAAGTAATAAACGGTACACAGCGGCCTCTAGAAACCCCATAAAGTTGATTTCTTTTGAGGTGGAGTTCGCGAATATCCGCGGACTCCATGCAAACCTCGATACCGTCCACCATCACCTAGAGACGGCATGGCCTTCTGTGATGTTCCTAACGGAGACACAGATACGCCGCCCTGACGACACGTCTTACCTCTGTTACCCGGGTTATGTCATTGAGGAACAATTCCGCGACAAAGCCGGAGTGTGCGTGTTCGTTAGGGCGGATGTTTGCTGCCGCCGGTTGCGCTGTCTAGAGAACCCCTCCTACTCCGTCCTTTGGGTGCACGTGGATCATGGCTCTATGAGCCAGATCTACGTGTGCGTCTACCGCTCCCACACATGGGACACTGGGACAACAAGGTTTTTCGAATACCTCAGCGAAATGGCTGACGATGCGCAGGTGCGGTTCCCGAACGCTGACCTGGTTTTCCTGGGGGACTTTAACGGTCATCACGTTGAGTGGCTGGGGTCCCTTAGGACCGATCATGCGGGACGAACCGCCCATGCATTCGCTCTCTCCCACGGGCTGACCCAGATGGTACAGGGGATCACCCGGATACCTGACAGGTCAGACCACACGCCCGCCTTGCTGGATCTACTGCTGACGAGTCGCCCAGTCGAGTACAGTGTGTCGGTACGCGCCCCACTGGGCACTTCCGACCACTGTGTGGTGCACGCCAGCTTCCAAGTGCCACCGCCTGCTCGTGCTGAGCAAATGACTCGACGACTATGGCACTACTCGTCGGCAGACTGGGACGGTCTCCGCGATTACTTTGCGTCCGTCCCGTGGAGCCAGCGCTGCTTTGTAGGGCAGGCGCCTTCGGATAGCGAAAAAACAGTCGGCATATCGCGCCTGGGTCAGGGCTCCGGCGGCACGTGACCGGAACGTGAACCACCTCAAAGCAGCGTACAATAGGGCCACTAGGTTCAGCAAGAGAGCCTTCAAGAGAGCGGATGCCCAGCGCGTCGCGCGGCTTGGTCAGGAGCTCACATCCCATCCCACGGGCAACCGTGGATACTGGCAACTGGCCAAAGCCGTACAGTAAAATTTTTGCCAACTCTCGCTGCCACCACTGCGTTTTCCGGATGGATCACTGGCTCACAAAGCCCAAGAGAAGGCGGACATGCTCGCAGACCTCTTTGCGGCTAATTCCCGTGTCGATGACCGTGGCCTGCAGCCCCTTGCCATCGCCAACTGTGGCCACACTATGCCTGATATTGTTATCAGGCAATGTGATGTACGGGCAGTGCTGCGGTCTCTCGTACTCCTGTCGCCTGTCGCCTGTCATACTCTACAGGCCTCGTGCCGGAGGTCTGGAAAGAGGCGAACGTACAACCGATCCCCAAGAAAGGGGATCGATCCGATCCAGGCAACTATCGACCCATAGCTGTCACCTCAGTCATTTGCAAGGTGCTCGAGATCTTTATCAATAAGCAGCTCATGCGATACCTGGAGGATCACTCGCTAATCAATGTTCGGCAATATGGCTTCAGGCCAAAACGATCAACAGGTGACCTCCTGGCATTCGTCACGCATGTCTGGGGTGAGGCTATGGAAAAGTTCGGCGAGTCCTTGGCTATTAGCCTGGACATCGCCAAAGCTTTCGATAGGGTCTGGCATGATTCACTCCTTTCCAAGCTTCCGGCATATGGTCTACCTCCTCAACTGTGCAGCTGGATTGCCAGTTTTTTATACGAGCGCCGAGTGCGGGTCCTCTGCGATGGCCAGGCTTCTCGCTTCTTGCAAGTGAATGCCGGGGTACCGCAGGGGTCCGTACTGTCACCAACTCTCTTTCTTCTGCATATCAATGATATGCTTTCCCTCGGGAACATTCATTGCTATGCAGATGACAGCACATTGCACGGGAGTTACTCGGTTCGACCGACGGCGGGGCGATCTGTGACAGAGGAGGGGAGACGACATCTCGTAGCTGATCTCGACCGAAACCTCGACAGTATCTCCCAATGGGACCGAGAACTTGGTCGAGTTCAATGGCCGCAAAACACAGGCGTGTGCATTTACAGCGAAAAAATCCCCTTTCCTTCCCCTACCCACTCTTCAGAATGCAATATTACCAATGAAGGACAATCTAGACATCCTTGGCATAGACGTTCGTCGAGAGCTCAATAACACAAAATAGATTGAGAGATGTATTGGGCTAGCTTCGCGGAAACTAGGAATACTGAACAAGGTAAAGCGATTCTTTACACCGCACCAGAGGTGTCTGCTGTACAAAACGCAGATTAGACCGTGCGTTGAATACTGCTCACACCTCTGGGACGGCTACGCGAAGTATTTGCTGGACGTACTCGACGCTATGCAGCGACGCGCTGTTCGCATTATAGACTGTCCGGAGGAAACGGGAAGCCTTGAGCCGCTAGCCCAGCGCCGAACAATTGCGTCCTTGGCCGCGTTCTACCGTATTTACCACGGTGAGTGTTCTGAAGAGCTCTTCAACCTGATCCCACCCTATCCCTTCCGATCCCGAACAACGCGTGCCGGGCAGAGATGTCACTCTCATACCGTGAAAACCGTCTTCGCGAGAACCGAGCGTTTTAAACGTTCGTTTCTATGACGAACGATGGTGGCTTGGAACGCCCTGCCTGCGCACGGGTTTCCTCCAACATATAACCCTGGGTTCTTTAAGCGAAGCGTGAAAAGGCACATTACTGGGTCGTCAAGTTGAGGGCCACTCTCTATATACAGTCCTGTGTACTGTGAGAGTCGCTCACAATTGTCAGACGTCGCCTCAGCTTACCATCAGGCGGGTGGCGTCAATTTGTTACCCTAAATATAAAAAAAAAAATAGGTAAAAATGTCACTCAATTCTTTAAATAAAACACTTTAATAGGATTAAAGTTGTGTTTATTGTTTAGCACATTTACAATCCCTTCGGCCATGACACATAATCCCAATGGGGGGGGGGGGGGGGCTTAAGGGATGTGACACACAGCTAGTGGTGTCATTACACCTACCTCAATAATTGTAACTATATTTATTTTTTTAATTTCAAATTTGAAAGATCTATTATGAAAGATATATTATGTTACTGGCAATGTGCATAATGCAGGTACTCTATGGAATGCGTAGGCATTGTACAGAATATCTGGGCCTTCCAGGCAACATATGAAATAATATAAATATTACTGTCCATTTCATACTTTACCTATGTATCGTTTTATACAGATTGCTGGTAACGCACTTCGGGTATTAGCCGTAACATATACACCACAAGAAGTTTTACAACAAAGAATTGATGATTAGATTTATATATTAGATATTTTTAGATTACAAATCGCTGCCTTATAGCATAATGCTATTTCCTCCAGTTAATTAGGAGTAGAAAGAAAAGGCAAACTCTATTTGAGATGGCAGTTAAGGTGTACTAAATTAAGATATAACAACATATCACCTATATGTATAAGTATACATATACACATCAATTATACAAAAATATACAATATACCTACGGCACCCTTAAATCAAACCAGATTATTTCTTAAACCTCCAAATACTAATAATATCGGTATATAAAACGCGTATGTACGTAAGATGAATTCGATATACAGAAAGTATAAAATTTTACGTCCCACCTATTGTGGTTAGAAAGAATTTTTATTTGCACTGTTATGAGTCCTCGTTTCATATGCTTATATTTTTAATACTTGTTATGATTTGTATTGAATTTAATACGCGAAATGTATATTATATTATTTTTTATGTATATTTGCACACAGCGCCATCTATGTATTTACAAACTAATATGTAATGATAGTAATATTATAAAGTTTGACAGATTGTATTACAATAAATCAAATTTCATAATTTGGTGGCAGTCGATGTAAGTAGAAAAATGATAGTTCATTTAACCCCAACTCACCCAGAACGAACTTTTTGGGGTTCGTAACCAAAGCGTAGACTGTCAACAGAAAATGAAATTTTAACAGATGATGTATTTTGTTGCCGATACAACAACAAATACTAAAATACAGAATAAAATAAATAATACCTGATTACGTGAAACTTCGAATAGTTAAACTACAAACAACTCCTAATTTGTTGGACACAGAAGCTTTACATATTATCTGTCCTCTTTACCCTAGCTATATATGGTAGTAAATGTAAGTATTGTATATATAGCTCAGTATTTATCTATGTATATATTATAGCACCCATAGTTTATGTAGGTTTATTTATTTACTTACACTGCACACACTTAGCCTTATCACTCTTACTTCTCCTCTCTGGCCTGCTGGAGGAGATTCCTTTAAGAATAAGTAGTGCCCTTGTACTATGCTCACTTTGTTATTTTGTACTTCTGTTTCTTGTTTCTTTTTGTGTGTATGTACTTACAACAATTATAAAATAAAATAAATAAAGCTTCAATTTCTCTGAAAACTAAAATAGTTTCAGGATTAACGTCCCAATAGGATGGAAGGAAAAACAATGCAAAGTTGAGACGTTTTTCATGTACCCCAGGCGATAAGCGGAACACTGAATCATTTTTTCATCCCTTCTAAACGATTTGTGGCCTATACTTAAATATTAGATGATCGATATCTTCAGATTAACTATTGGTAAATTGCTTTAGTTTTGGTTACTGAGAATAATAATAACTAGTTATCCCGGCGAACTTTGTATCGCCTCAAATATAAAAAAACCTTGCCTAAACTTCTACGAATATTTCATGCAAATGTATGTATTATGAATTATAATTGAAAAACGCGACGGACGGACAGACAGATAAATTGTCGTATTAAATATATAGATACCTATTTATTTATTGTATTTTAAACAATAACTAGCGGACAACAAATTATGCAGGTACACAAAAACCTTCCTCGAGAACCACTCTACCCATTGGTGAACATCGCATCAAAACAGAACGGAAGCGACGTTCCTTTATACAATGATAAAACAGTAGAAATCGTGTGACTGCAAATTTAATTCACTTAATTAACAAAATATTCGTTCGAGGTCCCATAAAAAAAATAAAAAAACATTAAACATTTATTTTCCTCATTTTTGACTGTCTGTCTGTATGTATACGCTTCGTGATTCGTCTATTTCGGATTAATCTCCAAAGGTAGTGAACAAAGTTTCATGCAGTTTTTACAAATAAATGATCAACACTTGGATACAATATTTAAAGTAATTCCAGCTTCATAAGACCCGCCGGGCGCCACTGGAAATTCTCTCAGTGCTAACTGGAGGTGCTCGGCAATTTATTGACAAAAAAAAAGCTTCATAAGACATTGGATCTGTAATAATACTCTCAGTAGGTAATCGTCCACGAATGCGAACCAAAACTCATTATCAGGTTTGAAAATAAACGATATAGGCGCGACTCGACTCGATATTGCCTTGCTTTATCGAATAGCATGTTCGTTTGTTCGATTGTAATGAGTATAACTTTCTTTTTAATTCTATTTAGGTGACGTCATCCGGGGCGAAGAAAATATGCCCCTTTATAGAACATTCTTAGAAACTACTAATAATAAATAAGGGGGGAATAACATTTACTTTGTGAAGAAGAACAACATTTATTTACAATAAGAATTACAATATACATAATTATATACTGAAAATATTAACATTACAAAATATCGTTTAAAAAATCCTCCGCGTCATTGCCGACTGGGAAAGTTCCCAGAATGCTGGCTGTGTTGCCACGTTGGATTGCGATACTTATTCTTTGGGCCTTAATATAAAGGCCTTAATCCCTAATTAAAACCTTCTGCAAGTTTTTTTAGAAAAATAAGGAAAGTTTTACGTAGTTTTGTACGATTTTAAGGTCATAAAAGTTGTCTAGCTTCGCTCAATGTATTTGTGAGTTTTTCTTGTAGTTACCAGTTGTGTGGAGAAAGTGGATTCTGTCAAATATAAAACATGTGAAAGAGCGTTGTTTAAAACAAGTTTAACAGTGAAACAAGTTTCCTAGATTAAAGTTATTATTTATTGATTTAGTTTTTAAGGTATTCTGACCTATGGTAGTTTAGAACTAGTTTGAGGACATGAGTTACGTTAAAGAAAGTAAAGAAGGTTGAAAGAAATATTAAAAACATGTTTCTAAACATTTATATGATCGCAAAAATTTATCATCAGTCACTAGTTCCAGGATTGAACTGGAATCTTTCTCTTATAAGGAGAATTCCAATTCAGCCACGAAGCGACTTTATAATATATCCTGTGTATACTGTTGAACTTCTGTGCCATATGTTAATGATTTGAAACATTAAAATGATTTAAAACTGAAGGATCTCAACATATTACTAGGAGCTGCGGTCGCTGCCGTGGTATTGCGCTGCAGCATGCAATTGAGCGAAGCGACTATTATCATATTTTTGGTCAATAACTTAATTTGGTCAATAACTTTTTTTGAGGGTCCTAAATCAAAATTCGGTCTCGAACAAAACCTGCTCCTGAGAATGCTTGATTTTTGATTGAAAAATTCATGAAAATCGGTTGGGTAGTTGTCGAGAAACAATTGTACATCGAGTTGCATTGGAGTCACCTGATAAGGAGCTCCGCTCGCTTCGCTCAATTAATTTAAAATAACATTACTAGGTTGTAGGTCCATATAGATGGCCGTCACACTGGCGCTTGCCAGTACGTGGTCTCCACTCGAGAATCTAGTCGAATCGTCGAACGAAACCTTCGGGTTTCGTTGGATACAGGTGGCAAGGGACCGGTCACACTGAAAACTCATGTTATGCCTATGTTCAGCATATGGCAGGGACAATGATAGGCAGAAATAATGATGAATAGAACATTTGCTATGTTTGATTCTTGTTTGTTTCGTCCACATTTAGTCTTCAGAAAATGTGTAATTTACATGTCAATTATTGAAAAAGAGTGACCGTGAGTTTTATTGCCAGGTTCTTTATCTCGGTTCTACTTATTGCTTTGCGAAACTGGCAGTACATGTAAATATAGAAGCAATAATATTTCTTATTTTAAGTACTTACTGACGTTTGTAAGAGTCATATAATGACCTATACAAATAAATAAATCATTTCATTTCATTTGTTTGGATATCATGTTGAAACACCTGGACGTTGTCAGAGATACGACACTTTCGTCACAAAATAAGTGCTTTCGTATTCCATTTATTATGTTCTTGAGAGAATCGGGAACATAAAAACTTTCACGCCGGCATACTAACACTTTACCAGCTTCAGTTAAGTTCAGAAAAGGCTACTCATATTTATAAAATCTGGATTTACACTATTACAAATTCATTAAAATGAAATCTGTCGCAAATACTAATGTAACTATAATGAATAATTTGCATACAATACGCGCAGCGTAAATACAGCAAACAGATGGGGCACTGAGTCACAGCAGTGGTGACGTGAAGGTAATTTATATTTGTAATGTATAAAGCGTATTCATATCAGGCTAACACATCGTAAACCGTTTTTATTTTTGAGCCTCCCCTACTTTCCTACACTTTAACTTCACTTAATCAAATCTTTGTGTCTGCAGTTTAAGTGTATTGTGTAATTTCTTACCAGGCACTTTGCACCGTAAACAATGAAAAATGTACCTACCACTTGAAAAAGTACGTTTGTCAACAGTTACAATCTATCTAGCAAATATGTATTAATTTAAGGAAATAGACTCGCGGTCGCGACTAGAGTTTATCGACGTTTGAGTGAAGGGACGGGCTAAGCCATCCAATATAATTTGTATGGTAACGAACACACTGGTCATTCACGACCAGATTCGCGTTTTCCCATGCTATCCCACGCATACGACGCTGTCACACACGTAAAGTGTCATAGCGCGTAGATAATGTAAACGTCAGACGCCGCCCGTAAGACGTAGGACCAGTGTGTCGCTGGTTCCCACGCCGAGTGGCATACGTCGTGTGTGAAGGACTAGTGTGTTTTAAGCTTAAGTTTACGAGCCAACAAACAGCAACATATTATTTGCAGATGTGTACAAATCTTATCTGAATACGTGCGAATTTACGATGTATTATTGTCTCAGAAGATGTGGGACGATGGCGTAATAGAATATCAGTACTACAGAGGAAATTGTGAAAGATTTACACTCACGACGCATATTGCGACCGGCTCACTTTCTTTGTACTATTGACGCTTATGAAATACTATTGTGTAAGTGACATAAAAACTGAAATTATATGTAATTCAAGGCTGTATGAAATTGTTTATCAATAACGACCTGCCTGTCAGTGGAAGGGTTTGTTGATTGGCGAGGCATTGTAAGTACCTACAAGTTATGCGAACTCCAATACTCCGTAGGTGTCCATGAATGAAATACCTACCTTACAAGGTCTCAGCTGAATGTGCTAACCGAAATGGGCACAAACTGGGCTTGTACTGTTGCCAAAGGCAAGTGAAGGAATTCGCAAGGTGCGCATGATTAACTGCATGGTGTCTAATAATTGTCTTCCTTATTGCTCAACGACCCGTAAAAAGTTGTATTCTGTAAACTAAATCAGGTATAAGAAAGTTTCTAATTCTCAATCTCTCTCTATCTAGTCAAATCTAGTAAAAAAATCGGAAATGCTCAGACCATTTTAGTTACCAAGACCACAGTCAAAGACCTCGAAATTGTGAGAAATATCCACTAACTTTTTTAAACCATCAAAAGTAGGTTAACTTCTTAAGGAGTTAACTTATTGCTTTAATAACTGCCTCAGTGGCGTGGTCGGTAGTCCGATGTACTACCGACCACGCCACTTTTTGACACCGACACTTTCGACTCCGGAGTCTCGGGTTTGATTCCCGGGTCGAATCAAATATTTGTGTGATCCACAAAATGTTTGTTTCGGAGTTTGGGTGTTTTCTACGTCTATTATGTATGTATTTAGAAATATATAAGTATGTTTATCACTTGTCTAGATCCTATAGCACAAGCTTATAGCTTAGTTTGGGCTAGATGACGTTGTGTGAGAATGTCCAAAAATATTTATAAAATAATTTTATTAAATCATAATCTTTAGAGACCAAAAATATGACATCACTATGAGCAGCGTCAATAAGAAATCCTTCAAAACGAGTTTAACCATAATGTCCCGACAACTCGTTCCATTTTACGAGTATCCTGTATCGGAAGCAAGCGTATCAGGTAGGTACTGCATCAGTTATTCTATTCATAGCCGTGTTTAAGGGCACCACCAGCACATTGTATTCAAAGGACCCACTGCGTAGACGATAAACTGGTCACTACAGTAGCCAGGAACCGGATATTCGGTACCTATCTGTCAGAAAGTGTTTGTATTATCGTATACAATATAAATATTCTGAGTTTACAAGTTTGTTGTTATATTTCGTAGCTGAATTGGGTCTTGAAAGCTGCTAGGTTATGTATCCTAAATTATTATATAAGTACTTAATTAGACCCAAATTAGGACGTCTAGTTAAATATTTTAATACTTCGGGCGTTATTATTAATAGGTACTGGTAACTGCCTCGGTGGCGTGGTCGGTAGTGCATCGGCTTTCGACTCCGGAGTCACGGGTTCGATTCCCGGGTCGAATCAAATATTTGTGTGATCCACTAATGTTTGTTTCGGAGTTTGGGTGTTTTCTATGTATATTATGTATGTATTTAGAAATATATAAGTATGTTTATCAGTTGTCTAGATCCCATAGCACAAGCTTATAGCTTTGTTTGGGCTAGATGACGTGTGAGAAAGTCCAAAATATTTATTTATTTAAAAAAAAATTGTTCGAAAGTACTATTATTGAGTTAGAAATAAACATCAACCTATGTTTTAGTAGAAGGTTTTAAAAAGCTGATGATACTATTATAAGGTACAAACTTTCCTACTAAATACATTTAAAACTTTTTATTTTGGTTATCATCACAAAATACCCGTAACATTTCCCAGGAAATCTAGGTATATCAGTCTATTTTCTTCCAGCAGACACCATCCATTTGTCTATAAAACTGCTTCATTAAATAATATTGCAATCTACTTATTATGTTAATCTAATGACTTTTTACATAATGAAAGAGAATAATAATTTCCGCAATTTAAATGCAATGAAAAGTTAGAAGAGTCTGTTAATGGAGTCAGCTAGGGTAATTATTGTATAATAGACATATTTTAAGTTAAGTTAATGAAAAAAAAAACAGATTCAATAGAAATTGTAATAGGTGCTGATGGTTCGGAAGGTGTTAACTGGGATTGCCCGGTTTTTACCACAATCGTACATAGTGTATGTTTTTTGATTTTACCCTAGTAAATATGTGAGAGTTTTAATTACTAGGTACTGTCTCGGTGACGAAAGTGGTATGTGTATGCGACTGCTTTCCTCGAGGTCCCGGGTTTGATTTCCGGGTCGAATCCAATTGTGTGATCCACGAATGTTTGTTTTGGAGCTTGGGTATTTTCTATGTATATTTAGTATGTATTTAGAAAAGTATAATATATATGTACGTCTACCGAGGGTGACTGCGGCTGAATTTCCCCTGCCCCCTTTCTTTGGGCAAGGCTTACAACTAGCAGCGGGCGCCAAATGGGTTGAGGTGATGAGATGAGGTACTTACAAAATATTATTAGTACATCACGAACAATCAAATATACTCGTAGTTACTATAACTCGTCCCGGACCGAACTTGGCGGAATTACAGCCTTTAATCTCCTCCTGTCTCTCAGTAGCTAGTGATGGATTACTCTTCAACTATCAACTCGAAATCCTCTCAGAACTAAATACAATTTCGGTAAAGCTAAACAACTATTTTTTCCTGCCACTGAGTATGACGAATCTGACAATTTGACTTCCAAGCAGCCAATCGTCCATGTTGTCTGACATCTACGTTACCTAAAATTAAATTGCTTCGGTGGCGTGGTCAGTACCTAATGCATCCGCTTTTGATGCCGGAGTCTCCGATTCGATTTGGGATTGTGTGATGACATATACGTTTGTACCGAAGTCTGGATGTTTCCTATGTATAATATGTATGTATTTACAAAAAAAATGTATATAAGTACTTATTACAGTTTATCTAGTACTCATATCACAAGCTCGAGATATTTTGAAGCGTATCTGCAGCCTAGGTGTCATAGATTTTTTTTTTACTAATGCTGGTTGAAGTTTGATTTGAACTGATTTTTTATTGATGCTATAACTATCAATCTTCTATCTACGACCCATTTAGTTGAGGTAACTCTAATTTTATTTTTCATAATGATGAAGAAACTAATCTGCTACACAAAAGTCGTATAAAAATAAAAATTAGAACAAAAATAAACGAAAAAGATATATACAAGAAATCGGCTTTTTTCAAAAAAATCTTCAAAGCCTTATAACTTGAAAAGGGTTAGGTTGGGGGGCAGGGGTCCAAGGTGAAATTTGTCAGAAATGGTGGGAACTACCACCCCTGAACGGGGTTCGCACGACTTACCAGGTAACCCTGTATAAGACTATCATGACTGCCTTGGTGGCTCAGTGGTATGAGTTTGCGACTGCCGGCCCTGAGGCTGGGACCTCGTTCGATTCCGGGTCGATTCAAATTATTTGTGTGATCCACAAATGTTTGTTTCGGAGTTTGGGTATTTTCTATGTATAATATGTATGTATTTAGAAATATATAAGTATGTTTATCAGTCGTCTAGATCCCATAACACAAGCTTATATTAGGTTAATTTGGGCTAGATGACGTTGTGTGAGAATGTCCAAAAATATTTATTTATTATTATTATTATTTATTATATAATTTAAAAAAATGCTTAATAATAGTTAAAAAAATGAGGACGCGCAAAATACATGTTTTAACATTTTTCTATATACTATTAAAAACACATTTCCAAAGTTTATATAAAGATTCATTGACTGGCCCTGGGTTTCGTGATTTTACCATTTTTATGCCTTACTGCACTCCACTAATAGGAGTCATTTGGATGAAAAGATTATCAGTTATGTAAGTATGTACCTGTGTTATACATTTTAACAAAATTAATTCAATAGTTAGAGAATGGAGCAAGAAACAAATTGGTTCTTTGTTTGTGGAGATCTATCACGTTTAAAACCTGTAGGATAAGATTTAGATTTGTGATATTATTATTTAGATTGCTGATCTACAATTACAGCACCTGAATTTCATTACAATGACTCCCGACAACGATAAAATACCAAAAACGAAGTGACGGCATAAAAAGGGACCAGGTACCTCGTTAGATGGTGTTGTTAGTTTTATCTAAATTGCGCCATTAGCAACCAAGATTACGGCCCTTAATCTGTCCCAGTTAATGTATGTTAGGGTATAAAATTCTAGATTTAAAGCATAGATACTATACTATTCTCACTGTACGTTAAAATACTACTAACCCCTCGAGTCCAGGATCTGCTTATAATGTCATTGTAACGGATGACGCTATGGCACAAGAAACCATAAGTTAATCGGTTCGAGACCGAGATGCCCAGGACTTTAATTGGCTGTGCCACAGCGGCTGGCACGTAAGATTTTTTGCTTTTCATCAACATTTCATCGCAAGGCAACGAGTTTCATTTTTTTTTTTTTTCAATATTACCATATAGCTACTACTATACTGGCAAATTGTGAGTGTGTAATGCGGCTCTGCCTACCCCTTCGGGGATACAGGCGTGATATGTGTGTGTGTGTGTGTTAATCGGTTCGCCACCTGAGTTCTGTTTGCTGCTGTATGTGGGTCCTGTTACCTGCTGTATGTTCTGCCTATTACGTGGGTCTTGTTTTCCTGTGTGTGCTATTATTATTAAACCATCATGAAACAAACAAAATGAGCTAGTTTATAGAATTAAAAGTTTTACGAAACAAACCACGACTGAATGAATAATCTGATAAGACTCGGTCTAGGCTCCTCTACGTGGAAAAATGTATGAGATCGATCGGAATTTGACATCGATCTGTTTACATGAAAGAGGTGTGTCTTTGTCAGTTTGTATATTACGATGGTATTGTATACGATTGCATGTAGGTACACACTTAACCTTGAAAGCGAAGAAGTATTACAATTATATAACTAACAATAGCTCGACAGTTCTCACGATGGTTATCTAAGGTACTTCCATACCTACTGTTGGTTACCAAGTAAGTTTAGACATAACAACACAATGAGTGAATTTGTTATAAAGTTAACAGTTTAATTATATAAAACGTAATTTACGTTATCCACTGCTATATTTTTTTATTGTGAATTACAAACAATTTAAAAATTAAGTGGTAAAATAAAGTAAATAAAGAAGCAGTTTATTTTTTCTGAATTTTTCTTCGAAGTTAATTTTAAAGTACATTATGTATTTTACAATTATTATTGTATAGTTTTTAATGGGTAGTATTTGACTGCAAATCAAAAATTCTTCCTTTTGTACTAAAAAAAATAGATATCACAATAAAACTGATTATACTGATTGCACAGCAAAATAATTAGGTAAGTACCAACCTACTTCAAAATATTATAATCTTAGCAAGATATTTGATGTGCATTTCAATATATCCCTTTCATAATTATGCAGACGCAGACTACAGTTGCAGAAAAAAAAAATATCGTTTGTGTCTGATCTGAATGTGAAAATTCTGTAGCCATCCCGTCCTGCTCCGGCCAACAGAGTTCCAGGAACCATGTAAAATACAATCTATCCATAATAATTTATAAAAAGTACCTTAGAACTATCAAACAAGAGTTTTAATTGACTTATAAATTCGAGGTGTCCACAGTAAGGACAAGTTACATAAAGACAAACCTGAAAAACCTTGTACAATGATAACTTTACTACAGCAGGATATCTCTTGTCAATTAATCCAGGTACTAGACAACTTATCCAGATGGGGATACATTGACTCTAGTGAGAGTCAATGTGATTGTGGTCTGGCACTACAAGCCATGAAGCAGATGCTCTCGTGTCCGGGTGGCTCGGAGACTTGTAATTTAGTGAACCTATACGATGCCAGGCCATATGCGATACGCGTCGCAGAGCACTGGGCCAAGGCGATTTAATAAAAATTATAAGTGTTGTTCATCAAAACGAAAAGAAGATCGAGTTACATAGACTAATCAATAAATAAGTAACGGGTAACTTTGAAAGCTATTGCACCGTTGTTGTCACAAAGCTGACTTGTGGTTTCATTACAGTAACTAAATTATTCTCACTGTGGTTACACGGGTTGTTGCTGAATTACTTGAGTAGGTACGCTGGATTAAGGTTTGATTTATTGTATACTAGCGGATGCCCGCGGCCTTGCCCGCTTGACAAATTATATAAACAAAAACTTTCCTCGAGATTCACTCTATCCATTGGTGAAAACTGTATCAAAATCCGTTGCGTAGTTTTAAAGAAATAAGCATACAAAAGGAAAGAAATTGACTTTGTTTCTTACTATGTTATGATGAAGAGAACTCAGGGCAGTAGTAAAACGATATCGGATATCGGGAGCGTGGGTAAGTAAAATGTATGAATATGTCTTCTCCGATATCCAATATCGGGTCGGACAATATTAAAGTCAGGAACATGTTTCATACATTTACTTACCCTGATATCGGATCGGACAATGTGAAAACGTTCTATCGCCGAAGCTCATAATAAAATAAGTTATCTTGCCTGCTGAAAGTTCGACGACTACTCTACCAATAAAAGGGGTAGGCAGAGGTGTATTACACACCCACACTTTGCCAGTAATTTTGTTAGTCCCATGTATTTATTTATTTATTTTATTTAAACTTATGCACAAAACTGTACGAAGGCGGACTTAATGCCATAGGCATTATCTACCAGTCAACCTTTGCGTGATGCAGAGAGAACTAGTAGAGGTGCTCAGAGGTTGCTATGACACACAATAATTATTATGGTAAATAATAAACTTAAATCCTAATAACTACTTAAATAACTAATACTAATATACATACGTATATAACGTAAATAAACCTACATAATACTAAAACATACCTACATAGTACATACATGTTACATAAAATAGATACACAAATATAATTACATATAAAGCTACTATGAGTAAGTGACAGAAGTTAAAGTAAGACATGTAATAGGCGGGTAAGCCTATTACCGTAAATCAAACCAAAATTCCAACTCATACTTTGCCAAATGCAGCCAAATTCCTGTCAGATACTTTTGTTTTCCCCTTTTCAAAAAAACCAATGAGAAACTTAATCGTAATACTAAACATTTTTAAGAATCAATGCTGACAACCTTCTAGTAACATTTATCTTATCGATGATGCGGGGGAATTGATTTTGAAACATGTCTGTTTCTGGCACAGACACATATTACGCCTATATCCCGAAGGGGTAGGCAGAGGTGCATTACACACCCACAATTTGCCAGTATTTTTAGTCCCACGTAATAGGTGGCAAGCCTATTGCCGTCACCCACCGGGGACACATATATTGGGTTACGTCTAAAATGGCCGAATGAATTTAATAATAATTAAAAGAATGAATTTAACGTAGCAGCAATATTGTAATTTTGAAAAAAAAATTTGAAACCTGTTGAGATTGAAACATGTTGGTATAATTGTTTTAAGCATAGTAAACGTAAATACACATCGTAATAATAATCAAAATATACATCTTCCAAGTATTTAAACAAACAAATAAATGGTCAGTAGTTCTGTACGCAAAACCACTTGCCCTTGTCTTATTCTGAAGGCTATCTGGATATTAACATTAATTGATATAGTGGACCTCGGACTGACCCTTATTTATAGTGCCCAATAAATTGGCGTAAATGGACACTGGTGTGATTTTCTCGGTGCCACAACTTAACCTTTGCTTTCTCACTAATTCGTGTAAATTGTTCAAGTGTTTCATGAGCTCACTGTGTGTTCCTTTACCATCTTTACGAAATAGACATTATATTGTTAAACGTAAGTACGTAAAAGCATACATACAGTGGAACGTATAAACTTTTTAGAAGTCTATAACATTCGTAGTAATCCGTCAGGGTTTAAGATACCAATCGGATCATGTTGCAAGACCAAATCAACGCGGAATTATGAAAACTACCTATATATAAGTTTTTTCTTGCATTCATCTCATTCACCGAGCCTTTTCCCTACTCAGTTGGGGTCGGCTTTCCAGTCGATTCGGCTGAACTTCGATATTTTCCGTGAAACGACTGCCATCTGACCTCCACAACCCATGGATTTTTGATTTAAGGCTCCCTAACTACCTCTAACGACTGCCATAGATGTTTGTATGACAACCGGGACCGACGGCTTAACGTGCTCTCCGAGGCACGGAGGGGTCTCAGTGTCTTAAGAAATGGTCACCCATTCTAAGACCGGCCTGACTAGATGTTTCTCAACTGTTTGTTGTCTTTTCTTGCTTTATTCTACATTAATACCAAAATCTAAATGCTATACCGATAATAGTAGTTTTTACATGCTGTAATAATAAGGATCGAGGAAGCTGATAGAATGATAGAGCTAACTACTTCAGTATGTATACCTGTTTTTTTTTTAAGTTCCGATCCTTCGTCCATTGCCGGGCGTCTCTGGTATTTGCAGTGGCGTCCGGCGGACTTTAGCCACCTGTGTGGCCTCTACCTGGGTTAAGTTTTATCCCGCGTTGTTGGTCTGAATGAATCTGGTTGGCTAGAAGCTTGAAGCTGCTTGAAGCTGCTGTACGGCGAGTAGCTAGCCCGCCGTCCTCAGGCCACGATTTTGGAGGTCAGTGGTCTTGGATGTAGATGAGTCTGCGGCGCCCTGGCCGTCGACTTCGGAACTCAGCCGGGAGAGTACGCTCCCTCTTCCTGCTCGCAGAAGGACACGACCATGTTTCATCTACTCCCGCTAGACACTATGGCTTGAAGTATAGTCTCCAGCGAGATATGTATATACAATATAAAGTAATACCTACAATAAATTGAGCGTACTATACCGGTAGTAAGTAACCGATAGCTTTATCCACGCATGCCTGGCAACGTTATACATAATTGTTTAGCCGAGTTAAGCGTATGACCAGCGTATATCATATTCTTCACTTTAATGTTTACGTTACGAACTCGAAACGTTGCACGTTATACAAGTGGTTACATTTCTCCACAACGTATGTGGTTCTCGGAACGGTGCCAAATGAAACGTATACATTTGTTAAGCGAACATTATGAAAACAGTCAAGTCCAAAAACTATTGAAGCAATAACAATTGGAGCAACATTTTGTAAAATCAAAGTATAAAATTTGTGCAAGGAAGAGTAAGTTCCGAGTTGAGCATATTAATTAAGACGGAGCGCAGCGGAGTCTTCCTCATACTTGGTCTCAATCGAAAAACTTTGTGCCACGATATTGGTCGCAATTTTAAACCTATCGACTTGAAATTTGGCATGCAGATAGAACACATTAACGTGCTTTGCTGTATACTTTTTGGTATATATGTAGCTTATACAGTTTTTGAGTAATCAAACATTAAAGTAACGTACCTTTCACAGTACTAAAAAAATAGATTGTTGGATTTCGCGCGCCAAAGAACAATGGCAGTTGCCCATACTAGCAATTGTTTGAAACAAAAGAAGAGCGCACATAAACGAAAAATATGTCTTCCGATACAGCGTCCCTTGTAGGGAGTCTACAAGGGACGCTGAGTGAAGTCATTTTCCATCGAGAAAGCCGGAAAATAAAGTTTCTTATTGTGTTTTGATATTGTAGGTTATGTTGTCGTAATAGATAAAATAGCACAAGGTCGCGCAAAACAATATCAGAGTCCTTTGGACATGCAATAGTCACACGAGGAATAAATCGAGGAAATAAATTTAATAATTCAAAACTTTAAATTATTTAGCAATGGAACTATTCATCCAATTGGTGTGATTTATTTATGCCGTAATGCAATTAACCTGTCTTTCACTCCGTCTTATTTATTTCGACGTTCCGGCGAACCGCCTAGTATAACTCTCAACGGCTAGGTATTTACCAGTTTGATTGTAGAAAATGGTAACCGTGACATGCGCTTTACCACTTAACGTCTGGGAAAATGACCGGAGAAGTAGGGGCTCCCACAGACACAGGACCTGACGCCTCACACAAAATATATTCTAAGTCGGTCTAAAACGAAATGGTAGTAATGATGCAGTAGAGCTGGCCCATTCAAAAGCATGATCTAAGACAATAGAGAAGATACTAAGAGTTAACCATAATCCATGTAGTAAATCAACTTGAGTCGATGTATAGGTTGAAATCACAATGTATGAAAATAACGTGTAGCCAAGTGCCTTATTATTTTATCCAAATTAGATTATACTTACATCTAAATATATAAACTTCTCGTGTCACAGTGTTTGTTAAGTGCTCCCCCGAAACGGCTTGACCGATTCTCTGTAGGTCTAAGAAGAGGTCTCAAACAATTTTTTAAATCCCTTAATGATAAGGGTGGCCCACTTCTAAACATTTCATTATAAAAATAGCGTGGTACATGCTGTTTGGTTCGAAAACAATCCGGGACTTACCACGACAGCATTCCTACACAGCCACGTCATCTAATTCGGTATAAACAATCAGTTGTCAAAGACAATGCGAGTTCAACAAGAAACTTAAAACCAGAGATAACATACAAAGGCTCCTTATCTAATGAAAGGTGCATTGACAATGTAAATAGAAACGGAATGAACAAGTATGTGTCGTTTGCGACATTCCTTACTGATGATTGTATTTAGTAAAGCCGTTAACTACCGGAACAGGGAATCTTCGAATGATAAGAATCTTCCAACTCACTTCTGTCCGCCTGGCGCCACTGGGAATTCTTTCAGTGTTTACCGGGGGCGTAGGTGAGGCAGCAGCCTAGGTGCGCGAATTTAAAAAAAAATCCTCACTTCTGTATCTATATATATATATATATATATATATATATTCTGTGTATATATATATATATATATATAGCAAAACGGAAAAAACCTTTATCATAATCATAGCATAGTATAAATCAAAGTGTATGTATAGATCTTTAAAACTACGCAACGGATTTTGATGCGGTGTTTGCCAATGGATAGAGTGGTTCTCGAGGAAGGTATTTAATATATAATTTATGAAGCGGGCGAAGCCGCGGGCTTCCGCTATTATAGTATAAAGTCAATTTATTTGTATAAACACACACACATATATATCACGCCTATATCCCGAAGGGGTAGGCAGAGGTGCATTACAAACCCACAATTTGCATGTATGTGTAGTATTTTTAGTTCCACGTAATAGGGGGCAAGCCTATTGCTGTCACCGGGCACACATAGAAGTGTGTTATGTCCAAAATGGCCAAATGAATTTAATAAAGAGTAGCAGCTTTATTGTAATTTTGAAAAAAAAAGGAAACCCGTTGCCTTGCGATGAAATGTTGATAAAAGACAACAAAATCTTACGTGCCAGTCGCTATGGCACAGCCAATTAAAGTCTAGAGCGGCGTCTCGGACTAGATTATTTGTATAAAACACTTTTTAAAACCGTTTTCCGATCGTCTGTTTCTTGTGGCTAAAGAGATACATTTGCGTTTCCAAGATTTTTTCGTAACGTAAACTTACTCCCTTCCCAAACACAAACACTTTTAGCTTGATTGGAAAGGTTAATAGGTTTGCTAGTATTAATAAAACACGTAAGTTGGGACGGGACGCTTGTTTCATAGTATAAAGTGTTATAAATATGCTATCTAGTTTTGTGTATTTGCGAATGCGGGTGGAAACCAAAATCAATCCTTTATCAGTCAGTCAGTCTTATATAAATACTAGCTGTCCCGGCGAACTTCGTAACGCTTTTTTTTTTCATAAGAACCTTCTCCTGATAATAACAAACTCAACAAAAAAACAATTAGCGAAATCGGTCCAGCCGTTCACGCTTGATGTCGTGACCAAGGGAAATAGGGATTCATTTTTATATATAGAGATATAAAGATAAAACCCGACCCCAAAGATACGGGGTAATACCCGACCACCACGCAGCGGCCACACAGGTTAAAGTCCGCCGAGCGCCATTAAGAATTCTTTTAGTGCTTACCGGAGGCGCTCGGGAATGGACGTAGGCGCGGCAGCAGCCTAGGGTTGCAGATGAAAAAATAAATCAGTCATCCTTACCTTGCATTACACCTGCTCACATACCGACGAGGCTTCGGCAGGTAACCCATCTCCTATTACGCCTATTACGTGAGACCAACAGCTATCTGATATTTCGCTAGTAGCTGTTGGTCGACTGGCGAAAAATGGGGGCAATAACCCCCACTTTTCGCCAGTCAGATTCTGTCTAACCCTTCAGGAACAAGGACAAGATTTTGTGTGTGTGACTGTTTACCTTAACCATACTACGAGGGTGGATTGAAAAGTAATCGGCCTAACCAAGAAAATAAATCCTACTTCCTACTAATATTATAAACGCGAAAATTTGTGAGTATGTATGTATGTATGTATAGATGGATGGATGTTTGTTACTCTTTCACGTAAAAACTACAGAACGGATTTTAATGAAACTTTACAATAATATAGCTTATACATCAGAATAACACATAGGCTACAATTTATAAAGATATTGTGTGAATTGTTCAAAATGTGACGCGGCGCGACGGGAACGGGAAAAAATCCAAATTACCACGCGGACGAAGTCGCGGGCGACCACTAGTACATAATAAATGAAATATATTTTTATTTTTCAACGTAATCACCATCAAGTTCGATGCACTTTTGCCATCTTCCCTTCCAAGCATTTAGCCCGTAGAAAAAAAATTATTCTTCCTTAGAGTCAAAATATACGTCTACTGCTGCTTTGACCTCGTCATTTGTCAAAAATCTTTGACCTCCCAAGTGCTTTTTTAGGTTAGGGAACAGAAAAAAGTCTGACGGTGCCAGATCAGGTGAATAAGGTGGATACGGTAACAGTTCAAAGCCACAGTTGTGAATTTCTGCCATTGATTGGACAGACGTATGAACATGATCAGAAGAAAAATCCTGTTTCATCTTATCTTGATGAAACAGGCCTTTTCTGCTGATCATTCCTGGACGTTTTTCTTTTATTTCCTCTCGTATACGTCGTAGTAAGGTGCAGTAATAATCAGAGTTTATAGTCTGACCCCTTTCAAGATAATCAACCATAATCACACCCTTCGAGTCCCAGAATACTGAAGCCATCACCTTACTTGCCGACAAAATCGACTTAGCCTTTTTGGGGGGTGGTGAACCAGGTCTTTTCCATTGTT
This sequence comes from Nudaria mundana, assembly GCA_963556515.1. NCBI lineage: Eukaryota > Metazoa > Arthropoda > Insecta > Lepidoptera > Erebidae > Nudaria > Nudaria mundana. The sequence continues at coordinate 15,064,237 of OY748304.1, forward strand.
TTGATTGTTGTTTTATTTCCGGTGTACAGTAATGAACCCATGTTTCGTCCATAGTAACAAAACGATTCAAAAAATCACATTCGTCAGCTTCAAATAACTCAAAACAGTCGCGTGCAATAGTCAATCGCATCCTTTTTTGCTCAACTTAAAGCAGTCGCGGAACCCATCTCGCAGACACCTTGTGGAAACCCAACACGTTGACTATTATGTTTTGAGTACGTTCATAAGAGATGCCTATAATCTCGGTAATCTCTCTAATTTTCAATCTGCGGTCTCCCATAATTAAGTCGAGTATTTTTTTTTACATTTTCGTCAGTAGTGGATATCGAAGGCCTTCCAGAGCGGGGGTAAGTCTTTCACACTCTCTCTACCACGCTTGAATTCTGCTATTCATTTTTTGACGAATGAATATGAAAGAGCGCAATCTCCTAATGTACTGACCATATCATCATGGATGGCTTTTGATGACAGCCCCTTCTTATGGAAGTACTTAATGACGGCACGCTGCTCGATTTGCTCCATTTGCGGAAATGATGTCAGATTGCTTTGTTAATAAATGTATAAAATTAAAACTAATTATCGCACACGTTTCAAACTTCACACAATTAACAGGTCTGAACTCTAATGCAAACTCTAAATAATGTGCGTAGATTTGATTTTTAGAACTAAATGGATCAGTGTTAGGCCGACTAATTTTTAATCCACCCTCGTATTTTCAGGTGAAGCAATTTTTTTTAATATTTATGTCGACAAATTGACGTGGCACGCAAGCACGTAAGCTGTGGCTTCGTCTGGCGACTGTGGCCGACTCTCATAGTACACAGATATATATAAATACTATAGAGAGTAGTAATGTGCCTTTTCACGCTTCGCTTAAAGACCCCAGGGTTATATGTGGGAGGAAGCACGTGCGCAGGCAGGGCGTTCCAGGCCACCATCGTTCGGCAGAGAAACGAACGTTTAAAACGCTCGGTTCTCGCGAAGATGGTTTCCACAGTGTGAAATTCAGACCAACTCAAGCCTAGCCCCGATAATAGTGTCATCCCACGCTTACCTCCATACCATCTGGTCGCGTTACATATAAATAACACTGTCATGTCAAGGAAATGAACTGTCTATGTATAAATAAAGCTAAAGTGACAAGGATAAGGGTCTTTTGATGAAAAGACAGGTACTGATTGTACAAAGGCTTTTCAGTTCAGTACAATTGAATACGCGTTTATTTGTAAGTATTTCCTATATAAAAAAAAAACAATTTATTTCACTGAATTTGTTTTTGTAGCTGTTAGAAATAAAAAGACTGTAGGACTGAGTCTTCTTATCTGAAATGTTGTCATCACGTAACTCCGTGGGTGATATCCATGGACCTGATAAAGAGGTGATATTCAGAGATATCCAGATCTTAAAAAAGGTTGTGGGCATGGCCAGGCGAAAATCGGCCAAGTTTGAGTCGAAATATGAACTCGCTTGTGATAGATAGATTACTACAAAGAAATTGTTTACAAAACAAATGACGCTTTGACCAAGATTTTGTTTAGTGTACAGTTCAACGTAATAAACCCTGGTGTTTTCTAATCTAGAATTTATCTCAATACCGTGAAAATGTGACGTCATTTTCTCAATGAAGGTGGTTGGGCATGCCGATACTGCCGACCACGGTGGATCCGCGCATGAGGTACTTTTTATTAAAAAGACACCAACCAGAGTTAACAAAGTCCATTGGCCTGATACGTAGGTCACACTATAAGTTTTGCTTAAAAAAACAACATGTTAAATCCAAAACATTATGTTTATTGCTTTTCAAAATACTCTCCTTTACATTTTAAATTTTTTTTCATGCGATCGAACCATTTTTTAAAACATGAGGTCCACAGATCTGAAGGCATGTTTTCTACGTGCTGATTGCCTCTTCGGAGTTGGTAAAAGTGAAACCTCTCATCAAATCTTTGATTTTTGGGAAAATACAGAAATCACAGGGTGATGATCAGTGTTAGGTCGGGGCTATGCGCAGGATGCGTGACGGTGCTCAAACAAGGTGCTTCTCTCCCAAAAGCATTTTGAAGACGTGCGGCACAGTCTTGCGGAGAGAGAGAACTTTTAAAATCATAAAAAATCATCGCTCTAAAATCTTTTCGACTTAATTCCATTTTCGTTGCATACGTAGAACTTTGATGTATGATAAAAAAGAATTGACAATTGATTTCCCGCCAATTGTTTTTTTTTATTACTAAGAAGGTTGCAACGTTTAAAAAAATATAACATTCAAAATTCAAATAGTTCCGATTAGCTAGAAGTGCAAAACTTTTAGTGTGCGCCATGTACGCTTATAATCTCGATAAACACGAACAGGTAATCCCCATAATGGAATTGATAGTAACTAGAACGATGACAAGACAATAATATCCTCAGATGTGGGATTAAGGCGGTACTTCGTGCTAAGAGCAAAGGTAAACCACTCAAGTCCTCCTTGTAAAGCTTCGTATACATTGTAAATGAATAAATACTAGGTTGTACCTCTACTCATGAAGTGACTTTATTTACACTAAGAAATGAAATGAAATGATTTATTTATTTGTATAGGTCATTAAATGGCTCTTACAAACGTCAGTAAGTAATTAAAATAAAAAATATTATTGCTTCTATGTTTACATGTACTGCCAGATTCGTAAAGCAATAGGTAGAACCGAGAGAAAGAACCTGGCAATAAAACTCACGGTAAAAATTACAATATATGTACATAATTATATACTAAAATATTTTCAATTCAAAATATCGTTTCAAAAATCCTCCGCGTCATTGCCAACTGGGAAGGTTACTAGAATGCTGGCTGTGTTGCCACGTTAGATGGCGATACTTATTCTTTGGGCCAGAAAATAGCTAGCCTTCTGGTCCTGAGAAGCATTGATTAAATATGAAATATCTACAAGAAAATGTGGTGTATTATTCTCCATCTGAGAAATCTTATTTGAGATAAGTTGATGAGGATGTATGATTGTACGCACGTATGTATGTTTTTACATACATTACATATTGTATAACCAGCTTAGTCGTGACATCATAACACTGAGACATTATGTATAGATAATATGAACGAATAGCTCCAAATATGGAACAGCCAGCGCAGCTCAAGGGCAGTTGAACAAGTGTTCAGACAAAAAATCATTCATAAAAAACAATAATTTGTTCCTTTGTTGACTTTTTGCTTGCCAACTGGAATTACGATTGAGTGCTTACTATAATTATTTAAAAATAATCATAGTCTAAGGAAGTTTTTACAAATATGAATTACCGGGTGAGCAGGTGATGCCTCGATTGCCTTGATTCACGGCGGGAATGAGGCCCCGCACCACGCAACCTGATTAACTCACCGAGGGACGCGGGATAAAACCCCCTACCCCAACGACGCGGGATTCTCATCCCGACCAAACCCCCGAAGAAGCCACACAGGTGGTTAAAGTCCGCCGGGCGCCACTGGTTATACCTTCTGATGCGTACCAGAGACCTCCGGCAACGGACATAACAGCAATCACAATAAAAAAAGCGGCCGCACAATATTAAAAAAGGGCTGACATTGATCTATTTGATCCGAAGATAGTTAGAGACAGTTGATAGATTAAGATTATGTCACTAAATAACACGGGTGAAGCCACGGGTATCTGCTATAGTACTGGATGGAGTCAGGCGTTACCTGGCAAAAGTCCATGATAAAACAATGGAGTATATGATGTTGGATTTTTTATATATAATTGCACTAATTTCGCTAAATAGAAGACATTATAAACGTCGACATATGTTTCACCTACTCACCGAGGCATTCTCAAGACTGTCTCCAAAGAGAACAGCCCTGTTCTCTTTGGAGAAAGTCTTGAGATTACAAACATACATACATATGGTCACGCCTCTTTCCCATTGGGGTAGGCAGAGACTATGGAATTCCACTTGCTACGGTCCTGGCATACTTCTTTCGCTTCTTCCACTTTCATAACTATCTTCATGCACGCTCTCCGGTTCTGGGTGCTCTTGACCTGGCCTTTGTTCAAAACATCTCCGATTTGGTCGAAGTACGTTCGCCTAGGTCGACCCTTACCTGCCTGTCCATTCACGCCCGCCTTATGTATCTGTTTCGTCAATCTTCTTTCATCCATCCTTTCTACGTGCCCGAACCATCTAAGCATCCCTTTTTCTATCTTACTCACTACATCTTCTGATACACCGCAAAGTTCTCGTATCTCACTGTTCCTCACTTTCTCAACCAATGTCACCCCAGTCATACTTCTCAAACTTCTCATTTCCACTGCATTTATTTTACTTTCATGCTTCTTCTGCCAAACCCAACATTCACTTCCATACATAAGTGTAGGGACCAGCACTCCTCTATGAACAGCCAGCCTAGCCCTCTTCTGACAAATCTTCTGACTGTTCATAAAGTTATGCAGAGCCCCATTCACTTGATTTCCTGCCATAACTCTTCTTTCAATGTCGTCGTCACATCTTCCATCCCTTGTAAACTTGGACCCTAAATACACAAACTCTTTCACTTGCTCCACTCTTTCTCCTTCAATAACAATCGCACAGTTCGACATGCTTTCGTCTCGTTCAAATACCATTACTTTCGTCTTACTTGCGTTCACTTTCATTTCCTTCCTTTTCAAAGAGTCATTCAAAATATCAACCATCACCTGCAACTCCTCCGCCGATGACGCAAGTATTACCTGGTCATCAGCATATAAGAGGCACTTGATGGTCAATTCATCCATTCTTAAACCACACACACTCGCTTTCAGATCTTTCAGACAGTTATCCATGTATAGGTTAAACAGCATTGGTGAGGTCTTGAGATTAGTGCAATTATATATAAAAAATCCAACATCATATACTCCATTGTTTTATCTGCTATAGTGTTCAAATTATATGTTTTATAGTAGGTACTTTTCTTCTGACATTTGAGACTATTTACTCAAGTCTTACTGCAGCAGAGAATTTTACTGAGAATCTTTCTCCGCTAGACGTTATACAAAAGGCCACTCCTCCAAGTTAAGAAAGGATCAAAGGTACGCCGAGTATCATTCACGTTCATCCGATATCTCCTAAGAGCTGGTTAATCCCACTCTAGTGGGCTGACATTTAGTACAAGTCTTAGGGATAGTACCTATGTTGTGGACAATATTGACGAGATATGTTTGTTGCCACTATGAATTATTTGGATATTTGTTTGCACATCACATGTCATGAATGGATTTGGCTGAAATTTTGTAGGTGCACAGGAAACTTAAATGAATATTCATTTCACTTCATTACCTTGGACATAGAAACTGTCGGATATTTTCAAACACCAAGGATGATCGCGATAGGGAAAAAACAATGACAAATTTGTATTTGGTCGGGTTTCACATAAAAACGACTGGTGCTATTTTGATGGAGTTCCGCACGAAGATAGATCTGCTCAGATCCGGAGCCTTGGTAATCCATTTACATAAAGTTGAAAACTATCAATAAAGCTCTTAATTTTTTTATAAAACCGGTTCGACTGTCATTGACTGAGGCCGAAATCCAATATCTAGGTTATGGTCGAATCTACGATTGTAGGTATTTTTAAGAATTGATAGTTATTTTACTAAACAATGGTAAGTAAAAATTTTTTAAGAAAAAACTTTTTAGCATTAATTAATAGCATTAATTTTTCGCAGAATCTTAAAGTTAAAGTTATTTTACTCTTAAATATTCCATTGGAATTTTATACGTTTCAGAGAGAGGTTTTTTTATTATTTATGTAAAGGTTTGACCTTCTTTATGGCAATAATTTAATATCTACCTATATGGCCGGAATAAGATAAGCGTGTTCTCATTTTAAATTTGAATATCTGGTAAAAACAAGATGGTTAAGGGTTGACATTGAAATTGTTTATTCGTTCCCGGTCGGTGTCAATTATTATCGTTTAGTCATAATCAGAATTTATAGTCATTTGCTAATTGATAAACATAGCCGGGGTCTAGAAACAAGAATGGTTACGTCCACAATGACGTTTGAGGAGAAGATTAAAATGGATAATTAAATTGTAATTAACTATTATTTTATTACTTATTGTTTTATATATTCAGAATGTAATATATTACAGAAATCCAAAGAAATTGTCACGCTCAGTGTAATACTTGTCTATAAAACCTAAGATTTAAGATGGACTTTCCCAGATCTGTTACTGTTACTTTGTACCCAAATTTGTACCTAAACTTGTGGGACTTTCCTATTTTTGTTACTAACCAACGTTTGTACAACCAACAGGGTTTATTTATTTTATTTATTTATTTATTATTTATGTACAACACACAGAAACAAGAACACAAAAACAGTAGTACAAACAATACAGTGAGCATAGTACATAGCACTGCTTATTCCTAGAGGAATCTCTTACAGCAGGCCTGAACGGAGATGTAGGGGTGAGAGGGTGACGCGTGTGCAGTGCAAGTAAATAAACTTACATAAACTAAGGGGGGCATATATACATGTATAAATACATACTGTGCTATAATAAACTTACATAAAGGTATCACTACATTATAATATAATAGGTAGCTAAGATTAAGAGGAGAGGTAATGAGCTTTTACTTTCTTTTTAAAGAGATGAAGAGTTCTACAGCTTTGTATGTCAGGGGGGAGTGAGTTCCACAGTCTGACCGCATGAACAGTAAAGGAAAAGGAGAAGAAATCAGTTTTGTGGGAGGGACAATTTAGTCGGTACTTAAGGTGAGACCTACACTGGGTACCGGGTGCGTTCACGTAAGAGAACCGCTCCCGCAGGTAGGAAGGATAAGCGGGATTGAACACGATATTAAAAAGGAGACATAATATCCGAGTGTCTCTGCGACGGCGGATTGGGAGCCACTCGAGTTCCCTGCTGGGATGGCTCTCCATCTCTTGCAAACACCAAATAACTCGTTTAAATTAATAAAAATGTACAGCGCGTGCAAATGGAGCTTTCCTATTGGTCAAGTTGGATTTTTCTAAAATTAAAACTCAGCTGACTTGGAATTTACTAAATTTGTTTCTGAAGTATGTTTTCAATTGCAAATAACATTTGACTTAACCAGAATTGGTACCATATGTTTTTTTGGGATAAATATATATACGCACAAGATTGTGTTGCCTTTTAAATGTCATTTTTGAAAATATGTGGACTTTACCATTTTTGCTTCTATACGCCTGGTGTCATCCATAAAATTATCTCTGATGATATTGTGATTCTATCACACCCACTATGCTCTGCCTCGCCGAGCATCCAATGCAACATTATAGGGATTGCATCGATATCAGATAGCATGAAAAGTTACCATTACTATAGCTATTCCATCAGGGAGTTGCTGCAGGCATAAGCTAGAGCATAGGTTATGTAGTTTATAAAAGAAGACCGAACACGTACGCACGTTTATTTACTTACAAACAGAAAAGTAAGTAGGTAATTCAATACAATTACGTGAAAGACAATACAAGCGGTAAGTTCTTACAACAAATACAATAACACACAAGAATACCTATTAACATTCCACATTCATCACAAGAAATATCACATTCAAATAATAAACAATGCAACTGCATGCAGTCATCTATTATGTACAGTCAGCGCATATTTTTAAATTAATCGTTCAAACTTCAAAGGTTGAAGATACCATCGAATGACTTATTCGACAATATTATCACAGTATAAAAACCTAAAATGATCTTTCGAGCATCTCGATGGTGAGAGCTGACACAAGGGCGTTTTTCCTGTCACGCATGATTTCAACCGCGCGCGAGTCCGACCCGCATACATGTCAATGTCAAATCAAAACGACCCGCGAGCCTGCAGCCCGCGTCATAAGATAATTGTATGAAAATATAATTAAATTCGGGGAGCAGACATGCGAGCCTGGCCCGTACGCGATTGACAACATGCATGACTGATGAAACTGATAACTTTTGACCACTCTACATGCCTACAACAATTAGAATTTTCTGTATGCCAACAAAATTTATGTTCTTCTCATAATTCTGACTACTTTCTTGTGCTGGCTGTACCTACTTCTACCCTTACTACTACATTATAAAAGGTCTATTATGTGATAATATGCACTCATTTTTATTCCATCCTCGACACACGTTATTCAACTAACCTTTCTTATGCATTTTGATGTATAATTTAAATAATTTTTCTATTATCATTTACTAGATTTACTCGGTGTTTTGGTCACACGATTTTAGTTTTTCGTATGAAACATATACTTACTAGATAGGTAGATACCTATTTTATAAGTTAGATCGTTAGAAATTCTGTTCATGTAGTAGATTTTACGTGGTAACCGCTTCAACACATAAATATAATTATATGTATAATTATACTTACCTACGGAAATTCTAAAAAAGTTTTGACTACACATTAATTTCTTTTGTCACACGTAATAGGGAGCGAGTATTTCTGTTAAAAGGGCGCTCAATAAAGTATACACATACTATTTTATTCATAGATTCTTATTCTTTTTGTAGGTAGGTATATAATTCTGTTAGGAAAACCAATAAAGTTGACAATCACGTACCGTTCCAATTTTTGCGTCGACACTCGTACAACCTAAATTAATTCTCCTACGCACAGTTATGTTTGACCAATGGACGCTTTATTTCTTTGTGCCAATATTGGTTTACAACTATATTTATGGAATAACACAATTAATTTGCTTTATGCTCTTATATATTGGGAATGTGATGTGATAATGGGTTATATACAAAATGGATTTAATAAAAAGTAGCAGTTATATTGTAAATTTGAAAAATAATTGAAACCCGTTGCCTTGCTATGAAAAGTTGATGAAAGGCAACAAAATCTTACGCCAGCCATTATGGCACAGCCAATTAAAGCCCTGGGCGTCTCGGACTATAAACACTATCCATAGTTGAAACGTGGATTTGCCCCTAGACATCAACGCTCCATGTAATTAGAGCAAGTCGTGAACTTGCAATAATACTCTGCACTATAATTTCGGAGTCCACGTTCGCAAATTGGTGCTTGTGGACTACCCGTATGTCTCAATTGAGTCGGTAATTAAGTGTTCCAACCGCTTTGAATGTTCCTTAGACCAATGTGCCATGCCAGATACCATTATCCAATGGATAATTCTATCCAATCGAACATCTTGTTTTCGGGTAATTATACCCGAAAGACTTCACATATTTCGAATTGCACAAAGTGTTCAATCCAGTCTAGTTTTATAGTAGGTTATATACCTACTATTAAACTTTCCTACTTACTTAAACTTACCTACAACGCTACAGCTTAACTTATCTACTATAAAAATGGTGGGAAACATTCTAGGATCAACAAAAATCTTGAAGAAATTAATGCAATGTTATAAACTTAAGACAAACCGGTTTTTTACGCGATTATTTATTTTATTTATTACATGCTTACCTCTACCTATGGCAGAGCCTATTTCATACAGTATTATTATCTTATCTAATTTTAATAATTCGGTGATGTCCCTCACAGGGCTCCTTCGTGTTTAATTAGTCTTATATTAATATCATTACACATACAATATTATATATAATACATACAATACATACAATGTTATATAATATCATCTTTTATTCCATTCCCCTTGTAACATACCAGTTCTCGCATATATTCTTCTCGCCCTTTCATACTACCTTTCATTCTTTTATCTGGGAGGGGTTTGGGTAATTTCTTATTTCTAAATAACTAGTAACATGGTATTTTGTTTCCTCTTATACGTAGGTCACACTATAAGTTTTATACAGCATTAGAATGTCCGTGGTCGTACTTCAGTAGCATCTGTGAGCACCATTCCACGCGAGCCCGCTTCTGCTTCGCTGTCAGTTCATGAGGGATCCCAACGACAACAAAGTTTCCGAACTTTCAATTCTTCGTGTAAAATTTTCCGGATTTGACTCATACCAATCCCCAATAGTCCTCGAATTGTCTCATAGGTCTTCAATTAACCCCTTAACAGTAATCACATTATTTTCGTTGACGGCAGTTGAAGGCCGCCCTTCACGAAATTCGTCATGTAAAGAAACCTCTCTCAAATTATGCAAACCATCGCCTCATGGTGCTCAAACAAGGTGTTTCTCTCCCAGAAGCATTTTGAAGACGAGCGGCACAGTCTTGCGGAGAGAGAGAGAACTTTTAAAATCATAAAAAGTCATCGCTCTAAAATCTTTTCGACTTAATTCCATTTTCGTTGCATACTTTTTTTTTTTTTAGAACTTTGATGTGTGATAAAAAATAATTGACAAATGATTTCCCGCTAATTGTTTTTTTTTATTACTAAGAAGGTTGCAACGTTTAAAAAAATATAACATTCGAAATTCAAATAGTTCCGATTAGCTAGAAGTGCAAAACTTTTAGTGTGCCCCATGTAGTTACGTTTTAAGTTTTGCCTTCTTAATGTCTATTAACAACTATACTTATATCTAGAAAAATCCATCTTACATCTATCTTTGTTTTATTGTTCTATCTTAATCTTTTAGAGTTTCTGTTTTACGCGATTATTGAGATATACATATCTATTTATTACCCGACGTTTCGACCCTGTTACAAGAGCCGTGGTCAGGGTTGGACTTGGCTTCAGCTCATCGTCTTAATTATAATGTGTACAATACGCAAAGGTTTAAAAAAGTATAATGCAATTGTTGTTATTATATTTCTATCAGAACTTTAAACTGTAACTAGTCTATATTAAAGTGTCCTAATTTGGATATACAAAAAAAAAAAAAAACAAACTAGTAACAATAGGACGTCTCTAAAACAAACTAGATCGAAACAAAGCCAGTTCTGTCAAGTTAGCAAAGGGATTTAGTAAAACAAAGAGTTGATCACAGTGTTCCGGTCAGCAGTTCAGGACACCGGCCACATTGTCATACGCAGCACGTATAGTTTGGCAAGAATACAAGTCGACCCGCAGGGTTAAGGATTAAAGAGACACACAGCTGCATTGGACGGACAACTTTATGACGATATTATTTAGTATTTTAGATAACGCTATTGTGGTATAGTTTAAGGTGCTAACATACCCTTCTTTTCACTCCTCTCATTAACTTCGTCTGCTTGGAATGCATCTACTGGCACTGGTAACATAATTACGGTAACGTTTTGATGAAACTATGCCTTGCGTTGAACTTCTCTCTAATCCGTTACTCTAATAACTCTAATCCGTTCAGTAACTTCGTAAAAAATACAAGTAAATTCAAATGAACGGTTGTCCAGAATACTCATTTGTAATTGTATGAAACAAAACTGATTAAAGAATATAATGGCCAGTCCATTCTCAATGTCAATTACGATTTTCATCTAAGCAAATCATCTATTCGTTTATATTTGCCCCAGTCCCCAAGTTATTTGATTGCTGTACTCGAAAAATGCAGGTTTTATAATAACAGTCATTCGCCAAAACCTTTAAATATACGGAGCCTGGTATTAAACAGCCCTTCAGAAATGGTATCCACTCCTAGATCTCTGTATGTCACCTTAGATATGACAAATAAAGTTACTACTTCGTACTTAATGAGGAAAAAGTGTCAACAGTATAACAGTATAATAAGAAGATTTATAAATTGGATTTGTTTATTGTAAGTTAATTAGTTATGATGTTTTGTAGCTAAGACGTGCGCCACTGGTATTTGATATCGTAGAGGTATCGTTTTTGTTATTTGCTATTCCATAAATAAAAACTAAATCTTTCTATTATTTTTTTTTTCTTTTTATGTACACACAGTATATACAATATAATAGCGCGATGTAGAAATTATGAATATGATATGAAGCAAAAATTCGTCAGTCTTTGTCAGCTACATCAGTTTTTGTGATCTATTTATAATTTCTTTCTTAATATTTTAAGAATAGTTTAAGCAAACTCATTGCTTTGAAATACAAAAAAATAAAGTATATACAATATTGTTAATAGAAACATTATATTTATGTATACATAGGCGCCACTTATCTCTAAAAAGATCTCTTCTAATGGGCCTAGGAGAGTAGAAGTGAGTACAATCAGGTGCTGGTGTGTGTGCAGGTTGGTACGGTGGTTAGGGTTAATAAACTTACATACACTATAACTACATAAATATTAACTTATCATAAACATAAATACATGAGCATACAAATAGTTAAGGAATTGAAGCGATATAGTGTTTCTTTACTTTCTTCTTGAAGACATATACAGTTTTGCAGTTCTTTATATCGTCCGGATGAGCGTTCCACAGCCTAACAGCATGAACAGAAAAAGAGTAGGAAAAGAAATCGGATTTATGGGAAGGACAATTTATTACACAATTAACAATTTATTAAAATTACCCACATAAAATACATAATTAGCTAAATGTAACTGCGCCTTAGTGAATGGCGCATCGTACACGGATCAACATACACACAACATACAAACATGTGTATTTGTTTGTCTGTGTGTAGCGCATATCACTGTCCTTATTCGATGAAGGCTACTTTTTTATTTACATTTACTTTAACCCTTTCTAAGGAAAGGCTGAGAGTATCTTCTTAAGATTCATATAAAAGTCAGTTTTATTTATACATGAGGAGGATGAAACTCGTACAATGTCGCCCTATTAGTGACCTCTCTATTTGAAAACTCACTCAAAAATGGAAGGTTATGTAATCTGTTCTTTGGATAAACTAATACTATCATATTGTGTTATTTATTTAAAAGGACACAGAGAACCGTGAAGATTTTTTCTTTATTTTTTGACATTCTCACACGCCGTCATCTAGCCCAAATTAAGCTAATATAAGCTTGTGCTATGGTATCTAGACGACTGATAAACATACTTATATATTTCTAAATACATACATACTATACATAGAAGACACCCTAACTCCGAAATAAACATCACACAAATAATTTGATTCGACCCGGAATCAAACCTGGGACCTCATACCACTGCGCCACCGAGGCAGATATCGAGTGAGCTTAGCACAACGGCACTGTTTCAAATGGAATCTCTTCCAATATGCCTGCCTGATAGATTTTGAAATTGAAGAATATAGTAGATTTGGCAGATACATTTTTAACTTTATAGATATTACCAATGACTAGTGATCCCACGTAGATACCTAATTAGTACTCAAAATACGAAGTTCAATATTTATCGCCGTGTGCTGTAATTTTGTTGCATGCTCTGTGTGATACGTAAGCAGTTGAAATAACCACAGATTGTATTTTAAGAGCAAATGCAATCAAGTGTTCTAATTAAAGCTCACTTTAGAATACATAAATTTTATTGCGGAAATGTGAAAGTGAGCCAAACCAATCTGCTGAATAATTTAATAGCACATCCTTTCATTTGTCATTAACAGAACAGCCCCTTACCATAGATATGACAAATAAAGCCATAGCGCTGGGAAGAGTTTGTCGATATCCAATAGAAAAGAGTTAATATTGCAGGAAAAAGTGTGTTAATTGTTTCACGTGACAAACTCTTCCGATACCATGCTCAAGCAAAAAAGAATCCATTATTAATGGATAGTCAATGGTCAGTTGGCCACTGACGTTCCAAATATATATGGATTGAATGGAAAATTGAATTCTTGTTACCGCGAAACCTTGAACGATTGCAAATCCGAAATACCATAGTTTATTATATTTCTATGCGGATGTAAATTACTTCATGGCAATGTGCAATGGAGCGATAAAAATTTACTAAACTGGGACACAAACACTTTGAAAGCTCAGTAAAACAGCTATCCCCTCATAACACAAACCTTTGTTTACAAAATTAAGTCACGAACTACAGTAACTGTTACAAGTTAAAAATGACACTTGTCTTTTATCGATGCCATTGAAAAAATATAGGGCAGTAGGCTTATTCAATTTGCATTTTAATCCAAACTGGACCCCACAGAAACAATCGTTGTGTTCAGAATTCAACACTGTCTTTCAGCAGGTGACCCGCAAGCATATAAGCATTATAGCCCCAGAGGCGTTTAAAGGCTTATAGGGTTCCTTAGCATCTAGCATCCCTTAACAACAACTTTTGTACGAACTTAAACATCTGTTTTCGCAATTCACACTTCTTTGTGTCCAACTGACATTTCTAAACTACCTGCTACGTGCTAACATTTCGACTTTAATAGTTTCACGTTTCCTGGATATTTTTAAGTTTAAAGTTTAATCTCTTACACTTGTAGAAGCTCGTTTGCAGCCATGACAAGCGATTTTCCAGTTTCTCTCGGCGTGTGACTATGAATATCTTATGCAATTGTTATTTTTTAATATCTTCACTCAGACGTTATTTTATCTGTTTTGTAACAGATGATTACATCTCTTATTACAACAGCTCAATAGTTAAGGCGATGCCAATTTTTTTTACTACGATTCGGTACACAATAATCTTTCTTTAACTAAACTATTGAGACTCGAACAGAACGATAGTACTCGAAAGTACCGTAACAATTCTTTCACCAAAGTGGTTTTAAATATTTATCCAATAATCACCATTCTGGGTTCGTAAGGTCAATGTAAAAAGGGTTTCATGCTTAGCATTAAATGAATTTAACATGTGTGATGTGTGGTGGTGGTGTTTGCGAGTAGGTTTTACGTCGTACGGTCTTATCGAGTACTTACCTTGAAGAAAGGGAACAGTTACTTCCGTTTGTTTTTATTTGAGGACCATTCTTTATTCTGATCACTTTTACTTCATATAAATATGTATACCGGTAATATAGTTCTGCAATGTGCGATTTTTATGACGGAGTTAAGGGACTGGTCATCCTTCACATGCGACTTGCATGCGTTGCGTGCGACCACGCATTATGACATCTGAACAGGATCTGGCCTATAGGGCCTATACAATTTGTATGGGAACGAACACACTGGTCATTCACCAGATTCGCGTGTTCTCATGCTATCCCACGCGTACGACGCTATCACACACGTGTTATAGCGCGTAGATAATTTAAGTCAGACGTCGTAATACTTAGGACCAGGTGGGTCGCTGTTTTCCACGTCGCGTGGCATACGTCGTGTATGAAGGACCAGTGTGTTTTAAGCTTTATAGTGTTCTCTATATTTTATTGTCACGCACACACAAACTCACGTCTTTGTAAAAGACAGACAGTGAGCTAGACAGAGGAGTAGAGACGTCCTCTCTTTTTTGTGACTGATGCTGATGCGTGTAAATGTTGCAAATACGTTATACCTATGCGACACTTAAAAAATTAAAACAATGCCTGGCGCCACTGGAAAGCCGGACGCCACTGGAAATACATTCTGGTGCATACCAGAGACGCCCGGCAATGGACGTAAAAGCGGCCGCACTTGCGAAACCTATATTTCTTTCTTAAATTTTCCTGCCCGTATCCCTAATTCTTATGGTATACTAATTGTAAATATTCCACGTACTTACCAATATTTTATCTACCGTATAATGCGGGTGGTTGGTTTATAAGTGTAACACTCAGGTGTTGAATAATTCAGGAGGATTCATATGGAGTTAAATTCACAAGTCGGTTACAAATGGTGGTGTTTCAATATTCAAGTACGTTCGTCACTCCAGTATGTGGGGAAGTAGGTGACCTTGTAGCTGTCGGGGATTTAAATTTTAAGTGGACTTTGTCACCTGTAGTAAAATAAACCCTAAATACATGGGGTACATATACGTTTCCACGTAACTAAACCGCGGAAGTAAAAGTATTGGTCTTGCATCTCTAAAAACGCGAATTTGATCCCCGGTCACCACACTAAAATGTGTGTTGTATTAGTAATTTAGTACATGTAATAGTACTCTAGTACATAATAGCACATGTCGTATGTGGGTAAGGTACTCATAACACAAGCTCTGCTTATTTTGTGACTAGATAAAGTTGTGTTCTAACATATTTATTTATTAATTGACGTAGGTAAACGCACTTTCAATCAAAGGTCTTTTAGCTAAGTTGAACGAACGAAGAGAACGCTTTTATAAAATATAACTCGTATTTCGATAGCTTTACTTTAAGAAAAATAAAGTCCATCAAAATCTGATTTACTCTTGTCAACGTCCATTATTTAAGGACAAACGACTGCTCAACTTTCCGGCTAAGAGCGAACCCTTGTACACTTTCGGTGGTTATTCGTGAAAAAATCAACGCAATTCACTGAAAGTATGTGATCTTATTACATTAAGTTTTATTAATAGTATATTATGTTCATGTTCTTTGTTGCTTTGGGATGTAGTAAATAGCGGTCATATTTTTAGGATTACATATTAATGGAATAAATCTTTAACAATATCTCAGTCTGGAAAAGTTCTCACCGACTAAATTTTCCACGAATCTGTGTAAATCTTAAATGTCACACCATCATAGTTTGTTATCTGCCTCGGTGCCTTTGACTGCCTCGGTGGCGCAGTGGTATGAGTATGGGACTGCCGTCCCTGAGGTACCAGGTTCGATTCCGGGTCGAATCAAATTAATTGTGCGATCCACAATTGTTTGTTTCGGAGTTTGGGTGTTTTCTATGTATATTATGTATGTATTTAGAAATATATAAGTATGTTTATCAGTTGTCTAAATCCCATGGCACAAGCCTATAGCTTAGTTTGGGCTAGATGAAGTCGTGTGAGAATGTCCAAAAATATTTATTTATTTGTTATGTCCAAAATTTATTTATTAAGTACCTTTTAATATTGAGAAATCGTGTATCTAAAAATTTGTCTTTAATTAAAAATAAATAAAGGCGATATAATATCTATAAAAGGAGTCTTTCAATCTTGTTTTATTTGTAGATAAGTATGTAACACATTAATCTCCGAAGACACTGAACTTAGTTTCTAGCGGTTTCCATACTTATGTTATTTCACGCGGGTGGAGCTACGGGCATCAGATAGTGACCAATAAACTAATACAAATTACAGGATGAATACAGAGATTAAGGTTATTGCCGTCACCGCCATGCACATGTTTTGGGCATACTTACGCAATCAAATGCTCTGTTGAATATCTAGCATCTTTGATAACATCACATAAGTATAAAATTCGCTAGTTTAAATAGGAGTGAGAGAGAATTAAACAATTAAATTCAACTTTATTAAGTTAAGAACAATGAAGTGTTCATTAAATGCAAAAAAAAAGCAGTTATGTCAATCAAATCGTTATTTAGTTCCTTCAAAAACTTCCTACAAAGTTTATTTTTTCAATACGTACTCGTATCTATCAGAACTGTAATTTGTTAGCGACTGTACATAAAAACATCGTTTCTGTCATATTCAGTATCGGGCGTTTTCACATTGCACGATAACCACACACGATGTCGTGACGATGTCGTAAGTAGCAGCAGTAACTTTAATACGGGACGATTCATCGTTACGATCCATCGCTTTAGACCGATCGAAACGACGGATCTGTAATGTATGTTACGATCGTTAACGATTTACTTGGAGATCGCAACAAAAACCCATGCAGTCATGAATATCGTAACGATGAATCGATAGTGTATTGGCTCTTGCGATCAACGATTCGATTTTTGTTCCTTAATTCATTTAAAATATTTAAATGCGAATACTGATATCGCTTTAATAGCCATTTCTTAACCCACACTTTTCTAGGTTTTCTTATTTTCTTCTGTAACATAATAAAAGTTACCACCACAGACGAGAAAATAAGTTCGTTTTAATTTTTTTTTTTTTAAATTATTCGTTGGACATTCTCACACAACGTCATCTAGCCCAAATTAAGCTAATATAAGCTTGTGTTATGGGATCTAGACAACTAATAAATATACTTATATATTTCTAAATACATACATATTATACATAGAAAATACCCAAACTCCGAAACAAACATTTGTGGATCACACAAATAATTCGATTCGACCCGGAATCGAACCTGGGACCTCAGGAGTGGCAGTCGCATACTCATACCACTGAGCCACCGAGGCAGTCTACAGGACACGTATTGAATTTTTGAGCACGTCTTTATCGTTCCATTTCAAATGTATAAATGATCGATCGTAACGACCAATCGCTTCGCGTATGAGCGGCAACACTACAGATCAATCGTTTCGATCGGTCGGTAGCGATGGATCGCAACGATGAATTGTACCGTATATGGGGGGCTTTAAGGTAAGAATGTAAATTATCCTGACGATATCGTCACGATATCGTGCAATGTGAAAACGCCCATCTTTGAGTGCCCATGCCATAGGAGGATAGAATACCACTTTGAATGTATATTCACCAAGAAAAGTGATTTACCGTTTATGAATTTTATTCATTCGTCATAAATTCGGAGATTTGGACGGACCTATTTGGAAAACGGAAAACTATATTTCATACTTCAAGTTGTTCGTCTTGAGCTTAGCTGAAGGGGTTCATTCAATATTCATGACGCAATCGCATTTACTTTCAGTTGCTGCTTTTCAAGATTCTTTATTAAGATTTCTTATTTTTAAGGGAATTAAGAGTAATTTACAACATTACGATCTCATAAACTAACAATACAATTTTGGAGAAATGTTATTACTCCACATCCGAGTTTCTTGCCGATGAGCTGTAGCTATCAAGGATCTTACTACCTCTACCAATATACTAATAAACTTTTAAATTTTCTTTAATTTTAGGTTTTTTAATTTAATTAATTTATTTAGGTATTGGATGACTTTAAGTTTTAATGTAATATGTCATCATGAATTGGATGGAATAGGAATTATTAATTAATTGAATTGGAAATATTATTGGAATGATTAATTGACTTAGACATTGTTTGACTTTAAGATTTTAATGTTACATGACAAGTTGAAATATTATTGGAATTATTGATTGTCTTTGTTTTTTAATTATTTGTATTGGAATTATTGTTGAATTTAAGATTTATTCATGAATTTATACTCAGACGAAATATTTGTATGCCAAACGGCAGAATGTATATGAAAACAATAACTGTATTAACCATCTCTTTGTAATTATGTACCTACATTCTATGCAAATAAATAAATATTCTATTCTATTTTAATAAGAGAACAGAATGATCCTGAAATTATAAGATTACAAATATAGGATGAACACACATGTCTCATTCTCTTTCCCTTTAGATGTCTTATGCATACTTTTATTATTACGATCATTATAATATGTACTTATCTTTGTTTGTTCAATAGTATTTATGTTTTATATATGTAGGTATATCTCTATAGTTATATTTCTCCATACTCAGTTCATTCCTGTACCTTTCCATTCAGAACACTTTGCATCTCTATTTTACTCATACGCCAATAACTATCTACTTTTTATTTCACTTCTGTCTACTTATGTCCATCCTAAGGTGGCCTGTAAGATATCACTATTGGTGATAAGGCCGCCATTTGTACATACTAAATTGATAAAAAGTTTCTGTATATTTTTTGTATTGTATTGGTGTAGGTACAATAAAGTATACTAGTGATCACGGCGAACTTTGTATCGCCTCAAATACGAGTATAAAAAAAAAAAAAAATATTTCATGCTAATGTATGTATTCTTAATTATAATTGAAAAACGCGACGGACGGACAGACAAATTGTCGTATTAAATATATAGATTCTATTCAATTAACACAGGGCATTGCTTACTATGTCGCCGAGGTGCCGTCTGTTGCGTCCGCAAAGTGGTAATATCCTCCACACGGGGGTTCCAGCGGCACCTCCCAGTTAAGGCGACAGAACGGCGTCCGGAGGTTGGTTTAGTGGGTGGGCCTGGACTCTCCGGGCATAGGCCTAAAGGCAGCTAACCTAACCCCATACGCTGGCGTCACCTTACCCCAGGTTACCCCGTACAGGTTCTAATGGTTCCAGATAAGGAATTCCACCCCGTTATCAAAAAAAAGGGCATTGCTTAATATGGTCTGAAAATTACTCGATTCAGCCACTAGTCAATTATAAAATCGCCTGAGAAATGTTTGAAATCTATCTTCTATCTTATCTTATATCTTATATATATGTTACGGCTAATACCCGAAGTGCGGCTGCACCTAGTTTTAGCCGGTTAGAACTAGGTGTAGCCACTTACTCTTGGTTAAACCGAGTACGAGCTGATTGTTTTCGGGTAAAACTAGGTCTAGCCTTCATCATGCCGGCTACAACTAGGTCCGGTTGTCACTTTCACCTGGGAGAAATCTCTTTTTTTTATTAATACAAGTCGCTGGCACTCGCCGGCCGCTGCCGCGGCACCGCTCGCTTCGCTCTCTCGGCTCGTGCGTAGGTGGTCACAGTTTTAACCTAACCTAACCTACCCATACTAGGTTTAACCAAGAGTATGTGGCTACACCTAGTTCTAACCGGCTAAAACTAGGTGCAGCCGCACTTCGGGTATTAGCCGTAACATATATATATAAATCAATTGCTGTTCGTTAGTCTCGCTAAAACTCGGGAACAGGTGGACCGATTTGGCTAATATTGGTCTTGAAATGTTCCTGGAAGTCCAGGGAAGGTTTAAAAGTAAAATTTCAGGCGGTACGAAGTTTGCCGGGACCACTAGTGTTCAATAAAAAAGTCATTACTATTGACTGGCAGTACCCATTAATATTCCACTCAAAGTACCTACAGGTAACTACAATGCACCTACACGTCATTATTGGTAATAGAATCTCGAATAAGATCTATCTAATGATATCACGAACTAATCAGCTGGTTGTACCTAACTAATAATGACAACGTGCGCCGGCGCAGACTTAGAAGTGAAAGCTCTAAGATAATATCAAATAAATGTATTTTATTTCAATTTAGTTTTAGTTAGTTTAGTCGGGTAGTCCCTATTATTGCATTGCATATTTACAGTTTGTTAAATATACAACACACACTTCAACAATGCTTATTATATTTGCCCTTACAGGACACCAATGGAAAATTATCCTGATTTTAATAAATAAATATGTAAGGACAATTCACACAACGCCATCTAGCCTCAAACTAAGCAGAGCTTGTAATATGAGTACTAGATAAACTGATATAAATACTTATATGTTTACATTTTTTTTGTAAATACATACATATTATAGATAGGAAACATCCAGGCCTATCTTCACACAAAGTTGATTCGATTCCCGGGTCGAATCAAATATTTGTGTGATGAACTAATGTTTGTTTCGGAGTTGGGGTGTTTTCAATGTATATTATCGTTCCAAATCAAAGATTGTACTTAGCATATTCTTAGCTAAGATTTTGCTTAGCCTAGCTTGTGCTTTATAAATCTTTATAGAGCTGTATAAATCTCACTCGAAAAGTGACGACTTATAAGTAGACTATCTATCTCATAGTGTACACTTACTTGATTATCACTTCTAACTAAGGAAGTAATATTGAATGGAATCAGGCGTTACATGGCGAAAGTCCATGATAAAACAATTGGGTAAGATGGTGAATTTTTATATAATTGCACTAATTTCGCTAAATAGAAGACATTACAAACGTCGACATTATGTTTCACCTACTCACGAGGCAGTCTCAAGACTGTCTCAAAGAGAACAGCTGTTCTCTTGTGGAAGTTTGTAATGTCTTCTATTTAGCGAAATTAGTGCAATTTTATAAAAAATCAACATCTTACCCCATTGTTTTAAGGAAGTAATACCTAAATATATTATACCTATCGAAATGCAAGTTATGTGATCTATGGTATGGTACTAACAACGTTGCGTGCATTGCAATAGGATGTCTGCAACTTTCCATTTATAAACAGTCAATCATAACCAACGGTAATTGTACGATTTCAAATGGTTAACCACATGAACGCCAACTCGTTGTGTTAAAAGTCAAGACACAGAAGACTTTATATTTTTGTATTTCAAAGCAATGAGTTTGCTTAAACTATTCTTAAAATATTAAGAAAGAAATTATAAATAGATCACATAAACTGATATCATCGGCAGGATTCGAACCCACGGCCTTTCCCTAACAGGGAGACTGCTCTGCCAACTGAGCTACGATGACCACTACCGATAACATCGAATTTTTGCTTCATATCATATTCATAATTTCTACATCGCGCTATTAAGCAGAAGACTGTTGCCCGAAATTAGCTAAGCTTTAGTAAATATGCTGTGTAGTGTATTTTTTGTTACCATATGAAGGAAATTCAGATCGCCCAAATACTATTTGATCTAGAGTCAAGCTAGAGTTTAAAACTCAGAACTGCGCCTATAGCAATTTACAGCTCCGACTATAAAGCTACCAACTCCCAATTACACACCGAAACTAATATGTGTTAGGTTTACATTTCAAGTCACGAGGTCGAACAACAAAATAAAAAGAAAAGAAAAAGAACCCATTTATCATTTGATCTGAAGATGAAGTTAAGGCGTAGTTTCATTTTCACAATCTTCGAAGCTTCCTTAGTCTGCTGGTAAAGCAATGCTAGTTTGAATTGTTCTAGTGTTCTTAAGTACATTCTGTCAAGAAAGTACGGGGAAAAGATCAATAATACACAAAATGGCTGACGATGCGCAGGTGTGGTTCCCGAACGCTGACCTGGTTTTCCTGGGGGACTTTAACGGTCATCACGTTGAGTGGCTGGGGTCCCTTAGGACCGATCATGCGGGACGATCCGCCCATGCATTCGCTCTCTCCCACGGGCTGACCCAGATGGTACAGGGGATCACCCGGATACCTGACAGGTCAGACCACACGCCCGCCTTGCTGGATCTACTGCTGACGAGTCGCCCAGCCGAGTACAGTGTGTCGGTACGCGCCCCACTGGGCACTTCCGACCACTGTGTGGTGCACGCCAGCTTCCAAGTGCCACCGCCTGCTCGTGCTGAACAAATGACTCGACGACTATGGCACTACTCGTCGGCAGACTGGGACGGTCTCCGCGATTACTTTGCGTCCGTCCCGTGGAGCCAACGCTGCTTTGTAGGGAAGGCGCCTTCGGATAGCGCTGCTGCCGTTGCTGGCGAGATCAGTCTAGGGACAGAATATTATATCCCTTTCACTGACTGCCAGCATCCGCAAAGCTCGCCCCTGGTTCAGGCGTGAATGTGCCGAGACTGTCCAGAAAAAACAGTCGGCGTATCGCGCCTGGGTCAGGGCTCGGGCGGCACGTGACCCGAATGTGAACCGCCTCAAAGCAGTAATAGGGCCACTAGGTTCAGCAAGAGGGCCTTCAAGAGAGCGGATGCCCAGCGCGTCGCGCGGCTTGCTCAGGAGCGTGAGGCAACTGGCCAAAGCCGTACAGTCAAATTTTTGCCAACCCTCGCTGCCACCACTGCGTTTACCTGATGGATCACTGGCTCACAAAGCCCAAGAGAAGGCGGACATTCTCGCAGACCACTTTGCGGCTAATTCCCGCGTCGATGACCGTGGCCTGCAGCCCCCCGCCATCGCCAACTGTGGCCACACTATGCCTGATATTGTTATCAGGCAATGTGATGTACGGGCAGTGCTGCGGTCGCTCGACGCGCGGAAAGCCAGTGGCCCTGACGGCATTGGTGGTGTTACGAAAATGTGCCGCTGAGTTGTCTCCAGTACTAACGCGTCTGTACCGCCTGTCATACTCTACAGGGCTCGTGCCGGAGGTCTGGAAAGAGGCGAACGTACAACCGATTCCCAAGAAAGGGGATCGCTCCGATCCAGGCAACTATCGACCCGTATCTGTCACCTCAGTCATTTGCAAGGTGCTTGAGCTCCTTATCAATAAGCAGCTCATGCGATACCTGGAGGATCACTCGCTAATCAATGATCGGCAATATGGCTTCAGGCCAAAACGATCAACGGGTGACCTCCTGACATTCGTCACGCATGTATGGGGTGGGGCTATGGAAAAGTACGGCGAATCCTTGGCTATTAGCCTGGACATCGCCAAAGCTTTCGATAGGGTCTGGCATGCTTCGCTCCTTTCCAAGCTTCCGGCATATGGTCTACATCCTCAACTGTGCAGCTGGATTGCCAGCTTTTTAAACGAGCGCCGAGTGCGGGTCCTCTGCGATGGCCTGGCTTCTCGCTTCTTGCAAGTGAATGCCGGGGTACCGCAGGGGTCCGTACTATCACCAACTCTCTTTCTTCTGCATATCAATGATATGCTATCCCTCGGGAACATTCATTGCTATGCAGATGACAGCACACTGCACGGGAGTTACTCGGTTCGTCCGACGGCGGGGCGATCTGAGATTGAGGAGGAGAGACGACGACTCGTGGCTGATCTCGACCGTAACCTCGACAGTATCTCCCAATGGGGTGCCGAGAACTTGGTCGAGTTCAATGCCCGCAAAACACAGACGTGTGCATTTACAGCGAAAAAATCCCCTTTCCTTCCCCTACCCACTCTTCAGAATGCAACATTACCAATGAAGGATAATCTAGACATCCTTGGCATAGACGTACGTCGAGAGCTCAATAACACTAAATACATTGAGAGATGTATTGGGCTAGCTTCGCGGAAACTAGGAATACTGAACAAGGTAAAGCGATTCTTTACACCGCACCAGAGGTGTCTGCTGTACAAAACGCAGATTAGACCCTGCGTCCAATACTGCTCTCACCTCTGGGACGGCTCCGCGAAGTATTTGCTGGACGCACTCGACGCTATGCAGCGACGCGCTGTTCGCATTATAGATTGTCCGGAGGTAACGGGAAGCCTTGAGCCGCTAGCCCAGCGCCGAACAATTGCTTCCTTGGCCGCGTTCTACCGTATTTACCACGGTGAGTGTTCTGAAGAGCTCTTCAATCTGATCCCACCCTCTCCCTTCCGATCCCGAACAACGCGTGCCGGGCAGAGATGTCACTCTCGTACCGTGGAAATCGTCTTCGCGAGAACTGAGCGTTTTAAACGTTCGTTTCTCTGCCGAACGATGGTGGCTTGGTACGCGCTGCCCGCGCACGTGCTTCCTCCAACATATAACCCTGGGTTCTTTAAGCGAAGCGTGAAGAGGCACATTACTGGGTCGACAAGTTGAGGGTCACTCTCTATAGTATTCCTGTGTACTGTGAGAGTTGCCCACAATCACCAGACGTCGCCACAGCTTACCATCAGGCGGGTGGCGTCAATTTGTCGACCTAAATATAAAAAAAAAAAAAAATTTTTGTTATTCATCCATTGTATCACCTTCAAAGTATGCTCCTTCAGAAACGATACACGAATAATCGAATCATCAAAACTTTTTTTGAACGCTGTTTCCGGAATAGAGTTCAGTTCTACTCGGTACTTTCTTGACAGAGTAGTATATTACTTTATTTTAGCGAATCCTAAATAAGCATTTTTACCTCATGTCTTGAAACGAACTTCTTCATACAGATTTACTTTATTAGATACCATAAAATAGTACATTAGCTAATACGTTATTAAGGTATATCGTAAACAGAAATGGCGCGGCGATAAAATCATGTCATTATAGGGAAACCAATAGGGAGTAGAGTACAAAAAGAGAATGGTAGGCTCTTGGTAGGCTATCATCTTATAAATAAAAGAAATAAAGTATTAATAAGAGTTCGGGTTTGCTGAGCGCGCGACTGGTGGCTTTTTAGGTTATCTATGGCGCTCCGCAATACCGGATTCCAGACGTTAACTTGCAATACCGAACAACGTTTCACATCTTGTCCCGCATCTGGAGCTAGAACGGAGTAACTAGTTCTTCTGTGCGGGACTATCCCGGATTACTTTTACATTGGCAAAATCATCAACGCACACCTTCAAAACAAGAAGAAGAAGTACTAAGAATATTTTTAGAAACTTGTTTCAAATTAGGAAGACAAGGAAGGATTGCAGAATGCTGGTAGAGTTTCCACGTTGAAAGGCGATATTAAATTTCTAAGCCATGACATAACCAGCCCCTTCTATTCCTGAGAAGCACCTATCAAGATAAAATAATAGTATCTTCACCGTATGTGGCCCTTTAGCGATATTTATTAGTAGGCAGCGAGCGTTCGTATCCCATGACCCCAGCGTAATCAAACTAATAGAAACCGACTCTAAACTCCACGTTTTCACTCATAACAATTATAGTTAACATAATTATAGGTAATATGAACTTAGTAGAGACATCGATTAAACCAGCAACTGGTTATCTCGGTTGGTGCAATCAATTCGAAAGAAGGCTATACCAATTTATTGGAAAACAATGTATTTTTATTATCACAACATGAGAGTTGATGGAAAATTCATTTGATGAATGTCAAGTAATAGCTTGGTGATAGCACTATCGGGTGTCATCAATATCAAACGATAGCTGATAAATGATAGTTTATCGTTTTATGATATTCATTGTTAATATGACAATAAAGAACTATATAACAATAGTTCTTCTTTATCATATAAAGATTAATAAGAATGTCAGACATTGGAAATCGAAACGCATGTTCTTTCAAAACACAATGCTTGCATTCTTGAATTGTTCAGATTGTTGCACCAATACACACATAGCATTTTACTTACTGCAAGTGCTGGTGAGCATTTGGTCAAGATAAAGTATCATCTGAAGGATTTGTTTGGGCAAGGACGGTGGGTTGCTACTGTAACTAGCCCGCCGTCCTCAGTCCCCGATCATGGAGGTTCGTGGTCATTTGGGTGCCAAGTTTTGTATAGAAAAACTATAAGACACACAAGGGTACGTCATCAAACATAGTCAAAGATTCACGCTAACCCGATACTGGTAGCCAAAGGTATGGTACGTTACGTTCACGATAAACTGAATACCTTTATTATGATTAAAAGTCATGAATGTAAAAAAGTTCAGTTCATATTTTATTTGATTATTATTTTACTTGGCACTTCGCCGACTGGTGCTTACAATATAATTATAAAACATTCGGGGTCATTGGACTTGACATGTTAACAATATAAACATTGTTCGTGATTGCTTCGGCACGACGCGTACATAGTTTTGAGTATGTTGACAGGCACTGGCAGCCAAGGTGTGGATAAGATAAAGTAACAATAATGTGTGAAAGAGATGTGTAATCTAGAGAAAAGTGCTAGAGTGAGACACCACGTGATCGTTTAACTACGCAAAAAAAAATAATGAGTTACTATTGTTTTCGCAAATGCGTTCAACTATACCACACATACAGACTACTCAAACCATACTAAGAAATGGAGACGATCCCATACTAATTGCGTGCTGCGGGGCGCAACCAGATTCACTCATCGACGCGGGATAAAACCCAACCCCAACGACGCGAGATTTTCATTCCGACCGAACCCCTGAAGAAGCCACACAGGTGGCCAAAGTCCGCCGGGCGCCACTGAAAATACCTTCTGGTACCAGAGACGCCCGCAGTAATGGACATGGGAGCAGCCGCGAACTCGCGGAATTAAAAAGGGGTACAAATACAAAGATTTCACTTTACTTTCGTTTCTCTAACAAACACAATTAACAAGTAAATATACCAGTTAATCGTGTTGAGAGTCCAAATTTTATCATTGGTTTTTGCGACATATAGAATAATGACATAGGTACTGCTAACTAATATGACCCTATTCAGTTAATACTATCAGGCGTTACTTTTCGGAAGTCCATAGTTAAATAAAATAAATCTAACTACTTTGCAATATTCCGCCACATGCAAATTACCCAACTCTCATATTTATTCATGCACAAGTCCGCCCTCCAAAACCCACTTAGGCCGAAAGAATAGAGAAATAATTTTGAAAATAGAATAAATATGAGAGTTGTGTTATCGTGCAAAAATAATAAAAAACCTCGACACGTGTTTCGCCCCCAACCAGGGGCATCATCAGGAGATGTTGATGGCTCGGCGCACGGCGACCGAATAACACAACTGTCATATTTATTCTATTTTCAAAATTATTTCTCTATTCTTTCGGCCTAAGTGGGTTTGGAGGGCGGACTTGTGCATGAATAAATACGAGAGTTGGGTAATTTGCATGTGGCGGAATATTGCAAAGTAGTTAGATTTATTTTATTTTATGACCCTATTCGTTTTTCCAGTCGTCTCCACTTGGTCTACATTACTTGTATATACAAAACAGTCATATTATACATCTACCAATGTCATTACCGAGGTGAACCATCTGTTCCATGGCATTGAACAACCGTGACGAATCCTATAATGTACTTATTCGTCGTCTGAGATCGAGATCACGATTTTTATAGTACCAAAACACGTTCGATCGTAAGTAGGAACTTAGTTTTATAGTTGAATTCAATTGTACAAATCTGCTAGCCTAATAATAACTTTGTGATGTCCGCGTGGCCTCGGAGTAGACCATTATAAGTATAAGAGACTGTTTTCAGGATATGCGTCCGTAGTTAGTAAGATTTCGAAAATCAATCTCCACATCTCCACACTTTTATTAATTTCGCTGACGGAAATGCTACTTAGATGATGTTGAGGCAGTATTCGTAAAAAATAAATAATGATTTAAGACCTTGCATACGAAACATCTTTCTTTCTTTCACCATCTTATGAACATATTATTATTTTCAAATTATTTTAATTGAAAGATTTTACTTCCCAAGTGGTCATTTCAATTTGGTCCCATTACGACAATTATTTGGTCCCATTTCGGTAATTTAAAGTCAGTTGTTGTGTCATTTTTTGCCGTGTACTACTATTATAAAGAAGAAAGATTTGTATTTTGGAGTGTATGTTTGTAATGAATAAACTCAAAAACTACTGTGCCGATTTCAAAAATTTTTTCACCATTGGAAAGCTACATTCACCCTGAGTAACATAGGCTACTTTTTATCCCGGTAATGTGTTCCGGGAACGAGTAAACTAAATCACACAGGCGGAGCTGCGGCGATCAGCTAGTTTTATATAACTTGCAGAACTCCTCGAACTTTAGTAGTTTGTTTGGTAGTACATTGTGCTATCGATGATCGAAGTGGACTCGTACAGGTGGACGGGAATACTAAATAGCCATTCAGTGTCACTGTCATGGACTCATGGCTGTAAGAGCTGACGGTGTACTCCACGACTACGATATAACTTCAATTTAAAAAGTTCTATCAACCCGAAAGTTCATCATGTAATCTGTTTGATCTCTCACTATTTCTCGATATTCAAACCATTTGATAAATTAAATGCTTTTTCAAAAATAACATTTTAATTTTCTTTTCTGAGCAAAATCGAATAAAGAAAACCTACCGATGTTAAACGAGCGACTACAAAATTTTATTGTAGACGATTCAGGAAGTACTTAATCGGAATCTGATACGAAGGCGAAGTCTGTGGTTGCCACAGCAAGATGGAAGTGCCGCCTTATCCCGGAATGCTATCCCGCAGAATATCTATCTATGGACGGATTACTATTGAATCTAGATTCTATTTTATCTCGGGTCTAGCAGATTTGTATCTATTGATACAAACCTGCTAGACCCGAGGCGTACCTACTATTAAAGTGTAGAGTTCTAGACAGTATGCCCACCTCCTCATGTCTTGTTTATGGACATACGCTAGGATTAAATTTAGATATGTATTAAATAAAATAATATATGAGTAGTACAGTACTACAGTACAAATTTCCAAATTTATCGTTACGTGTCAAACAAATTCCTTATTGCCCATATAAAAGGAGATAATGTCCCTACGTCATCAGCTCCTGAGCATCAAAGCTAAGTTGTTGTCAACCAATTTCCAAAAAAGGAGGAGGTTCTCAATTAGACTATATGTTTTTTTTTTGTTTTTGTCGAAAATTTTCTTTTTAAATGAAATCTACTAGTTTTTAAGTGGTCCTATTTCAATTTAGTCCAAATCCGACAATCATTTGATCCCATTTCGCTAATTTGAAGTCGGTTGTTGTGTCAATTTTTGACGTGTATTTTTTGTTGTTAGAGCTTTGTTGAAGCAAAACAAAAGTTCTTCTCAACTTTCACTTTGATATTAAGAATCATTGCAATCCTAAGTGGATCACGGTTTCATTTAATCGACCCTAAAAATCTCCTAAACATTCCTCCACGAATAACTTTTCGGTTAATAAAAGGTAAAATTGATCTCGCAGATCATATTTTTTACAACTGAACATCGAAATCTTTACTTTTGTCTGAATAGATCATAAAATGGGTAAATAAAATCCTTCTGAAATGGTTACCTTTCTTTTTATGTAAGAAGAGCCAGGAGAAACAAAGTTTTCATTTAATGAAACCGTGTATTACCTGAAACAAAAAAAAAGCATTGATTTTAAAAACTTCTTTTAACAAAAAATGGGTAAGGTATCATAAAATCAATACATACATGCAAGATACTTCAAGTTGTTTTATTTAAAATTCAAAAATGGAAATGATGCAAAAGGTCAAAAAATAAGTCGTAAAGTAAAAACCATAAAAATCGCACCAGAACTACAAGTCCTTCTTAGAAGATAGTAAAAATAATCAAGGACGAATCAGAAGTAAGCTTGAAACACATTGGTCCTTCACATACGACGTGTGCCACGCGACGTGGGAAACAGCGACACACTGGTCCTACGTCTTACGACGTCTGACTGACGTTTACGTTATCTACGCACTAGGACACTTTTAAACGTGTGTGACAGCGTCGTACGTGTGTGATAGCATGGGAACACGCGAATCTGGCGCGGTGACGCGTAAGACAGCGTGGTGAATGACCAGTGTGCTCGTTACCATAGAATTTGTATAGGCCAGATCCGGTTCAGATGTCATTATGCGTGTTATACGTCGTATGTTGAGTTTGCCCGTACCTTGGTGTTGGGCAGTATAACGCTCATTGTAGGTAGGTAGTGGAAGTGTGGGTTAGTGACCTTACATTCATATCAAGCAAGCCTCTGGTAGTTTTACTAATTACAAACACAGATCAAAAGGTTAGTTTTTATACCTCTCAAAAAAACTTAAGAGCCATTTCACGTTTTCGCACGAATTTCTAATATTTTGAGCCCCTAAATTACCATATTCTGTAATAACTAGAAGTTATTGAATATGTGCAAAAAATGGGCCAAGCTTTCGTGTTGACGTTTAATGTAACACATTTACTAAAAATAACTTATTTGATCTATAGTAATCAATTTCCCACAAGCATTTTATTGAAAAACGGGCGCAGAGTTGATTTCAGAGTCGTATTTCAATCAAAAATACTTATAAATTGAGTTAAAAAAAATACATAAAGCATTGGATATATATTTTAATCGTCATTTAAGGTAACAGATGATTGAATTGTATTACAATTATTTAGTCAAAAAATAAACCATTTGGCCAATTTTTGAGTTTAACATCGCAATTTGATCGTGATTTTTGGTTTAAATACACAGTAATTACAAAAATAAAATTATTCCAAAATAAACTACGTTCATTAGAGAACCGATTTCTGCAGTAATATAGGAAATTCTTGCATATACTTTGTCAAAATATTGATATAACTTCGATCGAAATTACAATAAATTACGATACACAAGTGGGCACAGTACTAAGACGGCGCATTTTGTGAAATGGCTCTTAATAGTGACTGTTATCGATCTGAAGAAATTTTCATTCGTAGGTTAGTTCTTACTTTTTGATTCTAAAATACATTTACACTAGGATCCGGAGATACAATGCTTTGGTGTTACAACATTATGTTTTATCGAATTTTCAACCGACTTCCAAAAAAGGAGGTTCTCAACTCGACTGTTTTTTTTTATGTTTGTCACCTCAAATCTTTGGACTGGTTAAATCGATTTTGAAAATTTTTAGTACTTTCCAAGTGGTCCGATTTCAATTTGGTCCCATTCCAGCAACTATTTGGTCCCATTTCGGTAGTTTGAAGTCAGTTGCTGTGTCAATTTTTGACGTGTATTTTTTAATTTCATCACAATTTTTCGTGCAAAATAAAGCACATTTGCCGCTAGTTCTGTGGAGTCAATATAAGAAACTCAATTTTTCCTAATTACTAACTAACGATGGGCGTTTTCACATTCCACGATAACGACACACGATATCGTGACGAAGTAGCAGCAGTAATTTAAGGTAAGAATGTAAATTATCGTGACGATATCGTGTGTCGTTATCGTGTAATGTAAAAACGCCCTATCGGATGTTATAACACCCAAAACAAACTAGAAACTGCTGCCTTCTTTTTTTATTTTTAGGTCGATAAATTGACGCCACCCGCCTGATGGTAAGCTGTGGCGACGTCTGGCGATTGTGGGCGACTCTCATAGTACACAGGAATACTATAGAGAGAGGCCCTCAACTTGAAGAACCAGTAATGTGCCTCTTCACGCTTCGCTTAAAGAACCCAGGGTTATATGTGGGAGGAAACACGTGCGTAGGCAGGGCGTTCCAAGCCACCATCATTCGGCAGAGAAACGAACGTTTAAAACTCTCGGTTCTCGCGAAGACGGTTTCCACGGTATGAGAGTGACATCTCTGCCCGGCACGCGTTGTTCGGGATCGGAAGGGAGAGGGTGGGATCAGGTTGAAGAGCTCTTCAGAACACACACCGTGGTAAATCTGGTAGAACGCGGCCAAGGAAGCGATTGTTCTGTTACGTCGGAGCAACAAAGTGACTCTTATCTCTTCGGTTACAAAGATTTGATTTTGTTAGACAGTAACATTGTTTACGTGAGTTTTTTTGGTGGCAATCAAACACAAGTACTTTACTGCTTTATAGCAAGTGAGTGTGATCGGTAAATTCGAATGCCCTCGGGCAAGGAACATACCAAACGGTAATTGACCCTGGTTAGAAAAGAATGCTCTGTTTGTTCTGTATAAGACATTGTCAATTTTTTCTGGCAGTTCTTTAAAAGATTGACGATACAGATACATAAGGCGAGTGTGAATGGACAGGCAGGTAAGGGTCGACCTAGGCGAACATACTTCGACCAAATCAGAGATGTTTTGACCAAAGGCCAGGTCAAGAGTACCCAGAACCGGAGAGCGTGCATAAAGATAGTTATGATAGTGGAAGAAGCGAAAGAAGTATGCCAGGATCGTAGCAAGTGGAATTCCATAGTTTCTGCACCGTACCCCAATGGGAAAGAGGCGTGACCATATGTATGTATCTATGTATGTTGTTTAAAAGCAGTTGATCAATTGGGGAAAAAGCTATGCATGAACTGTGGTGCTTTGGATCTGTAATGGAATGCGAATGTGGGTGTGTAATTCACCTCTGCCTACCCCCTCGGGAATATAAGCGTAATTGTATGTATGTGTATACTGTTGGTACGTACAAAATACCTACGAGAAATTCATTAAAGTCTATGCTAATTTGCTTATTGTGATGTAGACGCTTTGTAATTCAGCGTCTGTGAAGTGTCTAGACTAGACCTTTAAGCACTAAACAGTACGGCGAGACAGAATATAGTATTATGTATAGATTTCAAGCAAACTTGAAGCGTCTGCGTGGATTATGATTATTAAATAATCTTCTGACAGAAAACGTCTAGGGTTGTCACACTTTTTGTCTACCTTTGTCTAGTACTATAACTATGTCCGCACCAGCACCGCCTACGTGGTGTCTACTTTTCTCTTTCCCAAAGGACCACATTACCTGTAAGTATCTGTTTCAAATATTAATTGATTAATAACAAAATCTAGAAATAAAATAATATGACTGCATCGCTATTTCGAAAATAGAATATAAAATCCTACTTGATAATGGTTTCAATTAACAAAATTAGTAACTGGTTAAATTCTGTCAAACCAGTCAATTAAAGAAAGTCAAGTCAAGTCAGTGAAATAAAATACACGTCAAAAACACAACAACCGACTTCAAACCACCAAATAATTGTCGGAATGGGACCAAATTGAAATGGGACAAAATTGAAATGGGACCACTTGGTAAGTAATAGCTTTCATTTAAAAAAAAATTATAATCGGTTTACCCAGTCCAGACTTATGAGGTCCACTGGAAATACCTTCTGGGGTGACCGGAGACGCCCGCGGACATGAGAGCGGCCGCGATCGCGCGGAATAAAAAAAAAAACAAGGTTACAAACATTAAAAAAAAAATTAAAAACATAGTCGAATTGAGAACCTCCACCTTTTTGGAAGTCGGTTGAAAATGAAAATATTCGTAATCTCAACAATAAAATTAGAGATTAATTATACGTGCCGTCCCTAAGTTTTCGGTAGGATAATAAATATAGTTCATAGCCCGCAGACTGTATTATCTTAGTTTCTGCATAACAAATATTTTTTGTCGATGAATAATTTACTTCCATGATTATTTAGATTTTAGTACAATAACTTATTCATTGGAGCACATAAATTGGTGACGTCATAGCGTGATGATAAGATTTATATCGGTGTATAAATCATATGGGTATCGATAACTTCTCATACACAGTCAGGTCAATGTTTGAAGGTCATTAACTTGTTATTACTACTGTAGGAGTCTCAAATATTACATACTAGTGGTCGCCCGCGACTTCGTCCGCGTGGTAATTTGGATGTTTCCCGTTCCCGTCGCGCCGCGTCATATTTTGAACAATTCACACAATATCTTATTAATTGTAGCCTATGTGTTATTCTGATGTATAAGCTATATTATTGTAAAGTTTAATTAAAATCCATTCCGTAGTGTTTACGTGGAAGAGTAACAAACATCCATCCATACATACATACATACATACATACATACATACTCACAAACTTTCGCGTTTATAATATTAGTAGGATTTTCTTTTGCAACCGACTTCAAAAAAGGAGGTTCTCAATTCGACTAAGTATATTTGTTTTTTCTTTCTTTTTTATTTTATTTAAGCCAAATTGGTTCCGTAGTTCAAGTCTCGGAACCCTTATACTTTAGTCATGTAACTCATGTCCGTACGTCCTCGGTTTTCCGTCCAAACGGTTAGTGCTAGAAAGTTAAAACTTGGCATGGATATTTACCATGCCGATAAAGTGCTAAAATAAAATTACGAAAAATATAGGCGACTCATGTACCTATTTCATTTGTCCGCATACTCCTCCTAAACGCTAGAACCGATCTCCTTCAAACTTACCACAGTTATAACGTGTGGCGTGAGGGTGGTTTAGAACAAAAAAAATTAAAATCGGACATATAATCTAGGAATAATCACCGCAAAAAACAATGGTTGTCGTTCGAAAATTTAACACTTCGCTCAGTTTCTCGCAGCTCGCAACAGCAGCATGCATTGCATACCTAGTTTTATTTTAGGTTTGCCTTCCCATTCCCTACACGTAAAACGGGGATGATTTTTATTTTCTCGCGTATAATCCATAGTTTGCGAGATAGTCAACGTTAAAGGGACGGTCAAACTCATCCTTCACATGACGTCATTATGACATCTGAACAGGGGTGTCGCTGCTTCCCACGTCGTGTGGCATACGGCGTATGTGAAGAACCAGTAGGTTTCAAGCTTGAAGGACATATTGATACACAGATAAAATATAACCCCCATAAAAAGCTAAAGCTAAACGAACTCGAAAAATCGGGAGCCATAGAGGCTATTAAGCGTTACTACGAAAACCTATTCTATGCATGATCCGACACGCAGCTGGCCAGTCTTTTTATATCCTACTAATATTATAAACGCGAAAGTTTGTGAGTATGTAAGTATGTATGTATGTATGGATGGATGGATGTTTGTTACTCTTTCACGTAAAAACTACTGAATGGATTTTAATGAAACTTTACAATAATATAGCTTATACATCAGAATAACATGTAGGCTACAATTTATAAAGATATTGTGTGAATTGTTCAAAATATGACGCGGCGCGACGGGAAAAAATCCAAATTACCACGCGGACGAAGTCGCGGGCGACCACTAGTTTTTCCTATATTTCGTCTGGGTTATAATGATGAATTTATTTACAATAAGAATTACAATATACAAAATAAACATAATTATAGACTAAACATATTTACATTACAAAATATCGTTTAAAAAATCCTCCGCGTCATTGCCGACTGGGAAGGTTCCCAGAATGTTGGCTGTGTGGCCACGTTGGATGGCGATGTCTGGGTTTGGTTTTTTCATTGAAACTACTGCTTGCCGAGTGGTCCCATTTCAATTTGGTCCCATTCTAGTTTGTTTGTCAATATTTGACGTGTATTTTTTTTTTTATATTTAGGTCGACAAATTGACGCCACCCGCCTGATGGTAAGCTGAGGCGACGTCTGGCAATTGAGGGCGACTCTCACAGTACACAGGAATACTATTGAGAGTGGCTATCAACTTGACGACCCAGTAATGTGCCTCTTCACGCTTCGCTTAAAGAACCCAGGGTTATATGTTGGAGGAAACGTGCGCAGGCAGGGCGTTCCAAGCCACCATCGTTCGGCAGAGAAACGAACGTTTAAAACGCTCGGTTCTCGCGAAGATGGTTTCCACGGTATGAGAGTGACATCTCTGCCCGGCACGCGTTGTTCGGGATCGGAAGGGAGAGGGTGGGATCAGGTTGAAGAGCTCTTCAGAACACTCACCGTGGTAAATACGGTAGAACGCGGCCAAGGAAGCAATTGTTCGGCGCTGGGCTAGCGGCTCAAGGCTTCCCGTTACCTCCGGACAGTCTATAATGCGAACAGCGCGTCGCTGCATAGCGTCGAGTGCGTCCAGCAAATACTTCGCGGAGCCGTCCCAGAGGTGAGAGCAGTCTAATCAACGCAGGGTCTAATCTGCGTTTTGTACAGCAGACACCTCTGGTGCGGTGTAAAGAATCGCTTTACCTTGTTCAGTATTCCTAGTTTCCGTGAAGCTAGCCCAATACATCTCTCAATGTATTTTGTGTTATTGAGCTCTCGACGAACGCGTGTGCCAAGGATGTCTAGATTGTCCTTCATTGGTATTACCTCTATCCTAAAGTGAGTGAGAAAATTAAATAACTAAAATGAAAATTCATTTCACTTATTTCATTTTCTCACTCACTTATTCGTATTCATATGACGACCATGGAACTACGAGTACACCATGTAGGTACATAAAATACGAAAGTTCGAAGATTTTAAAGAACAATTGCAACTGCAAAATGCGAGCTAGAAGTATTCCTGTTAACCCGTCCAGAAGTTTTAGGAGTGGTTTTACGTCGGTAGGTATAATATGTTTGTGAAACAACTTCAAAAAGAAGGAAGCTATGAATTGTTTGTTGGATTTTCGATTACACAAAGATTCTTGAAAAATTATGTTTTTGTTTGAATATTTCCCAGATGGCGCTTGCAACAGCGCTGAAATATCGGAAACTCAATAATATGTTACATGGTAAATATCCCGAACATACCGACAGTAATATTTATTACATTGTCGGTTACCACTAGACCACGAGCCCCTCGTGGTCTAGTGGTAACCGACAATGTTAACACATCGCAAAGGTTAAGCAACATCTGGTCAGGCCGGTCTTAGGATGGGTGACCATTTCTAAAGACACCGAGACCCCTCCGTGCCTCGGAGAGCACGTTAAGCCGTCGGTCCCGGTTGTCATACGCACATCTATGGCAGTCGTTAGGGGTAGTTGGAGCCCTAAATCAAAATTCCGACCGGTCTAACTAGAGAACTTTGATATCGCCCATGGGATGTGGAGGTCAGATGGCAGTCGCTTCACGGAAAATATCGAAGCTTAGCCAAATCGCGGTTAGACTGGAAAGCCGACCCCAACTGAGTTGGGAAAAGGCTCGGTGAGTGATGATTCTGATAGTAATATTTCCCAGATATATATTTTAATAAAATCTTTATTTATTATCCATCTCCGTGTCACCTCTGGACAGATTTGACAGAAACTCGGACCTTCATAAAGAGACATAGACATCCCGGGAAAAAGCCTTGCCCATAAGTGCATTACTTCATAATCATCATCAATCGCTTCCGTCCGTATATCTTTTAAACTATGCAACGGATTTTGATGCGGTTTTCACCAATGGATAAAGTGGTTCTCGAGGAAGGTTTTAGTATCCAATTTGTCAAGGGGGCAAGCCGCGGGCGTCCGCCAGTAAATAATTAAAAAAACTGATTTCAAGTGTACTAAATAAGTGGCTTCTTGTAAATTGAGCAATTCACTATTGAGATCACGTTGGGAACACTAACTCGCTTTTTTATTAGATGAGATTTTTTCGCAATCGATTCGATTTCCTAACTGTCGTAATGTTCTACAATTTTTGCCGGGTTCCGTGATATGAATACAATTATTTTTACCCATCATAATAACACGCAGATGAATTTTTAGTTTTTAAGGTTCCGTACCCAATGGGAAAAAGGGAACCCTATTACTGAGACTTCGCTGTCCGTCCGTCCGTCTGTCTCCACGCTGTATCCCATGGACCGTGATAGAAGGTTGAAATTTTCACAGATGATGTATTTCTGGCCGCTATAACGTCGCTATGTAAAATGAATATTTAGGGGGGCTCCCATACAACAAAAAATAAATTGGGGTAAGATGTTGAATTTTTTATATAATTGCACTAATTTCGCTAAATAGAAGACATTATAAACGTCGACATATGTCTGACAGAGTCGACATAATGTCGAGATTGCCTCGTGAGTAGGTGAAACATATGTCGACGTTTATAATGTCTTCTATTTAGCGAAGTGCAATTATATAAAAAAATCAACATCTTAACCCATTGTTTTATCATGGACTTTCACCAGGTAACGCCTAATTCCATTCAATAAAAAATAATTTGTTTTGCCATTTTTATACAAAATGGTACCAAACCCTTCATGCTTAAGTCCAACTCGCTTTTGGCCGATTTTTTGTATGATTAGGATAATTTGTCTACTTCTTTTGAATTTTGTGCTAGTAACGTTTATGATTAATTTTTATTAAAAAAAAAATGAATTTAAATTTCATAGTACCCAACTATAAAGCTGAACATGAAAACCACATTGGTTCAAAATACATAACTTCTCTTACATAGCATGTCACGTTGTGCCCAATAGGAGCGAAATAGCAATGAACATTATTGCAAAATAAATAATCTTATGGTTGGTGGCCATTCGAACACCACAGATAAAATAGGTAATTGCAACCAGTACATGTTATTTGCTGTTGTATGTTCTTTACCGCAATCAAGTTCTCAGGTTAATTTACACAGTTAATTATCTCAATAATCGATCGCTCACAAAACAAAAACTGCTATTACATGCACACTAACAACAAAACAAACATTGTCTACATCAAGTAGGTACGTATAAGTTAATACGAACGGCCTAAATTTCATGAATCTTACGCCACAACCAATCTACGGGAGACTTTCGCCCAAACACCATTCACTGCTGGTTTAACTGCAACAGATTTTATATATACCTCCATAAAAGCAGCAACAGGCATTGAACAAAATTCTGTGGTGATGTAAAAGGATAGGACTCCGGGTACATGAAGTCGTTGAGCGAATCCAACGCGTAAGATGTAAATGATGGAACAAACGCAATTGTGCAAAGTGCCTGAGTTATTAATGTGACGTAAGAATTTACAATTGAAGAATCCCTCTAGAATTTAGAATATTTATATCAGAGTTCTCTATTAATCCAACCCTTCCCTGATAGAGACCTAGAACGAGTCGCTGCTAGCTTTTACTGTCCCGCTGTCCCTATTAGCGTAGAAATTGCACCTTTTCAATTAATTGTCTCCACCAGCCTGTTGCTACTAATAGATCTAGGATTACAGTTTCTTCTGACAACTCACTACGACACGTGATAAAAATAAACTGACAACCAGTTATCAAAACAATCGTAGTGGGAATTGAGAGTGAAAACACTTTAGTGCCACTATATCTTAGAACTAACAACATCTGCGACATACGAGATATGTAACGTAACGCCGCCGCCGACGGAACGCGCCATTTCAGTGGCTGACAGGTTTGTTGCGAAACTGTCGACTTCGCGGATTTAGAGCAACACTAGACTCTAATAAGTAATGTTCATTTCAAGTGAGATTAAATTACACAAAATAGTCGGGGAGCCACAAAATGTATTGACATGGTATTCAGGACTCTTTTCTGACAAGAGCAATGCTATTCACATCTGACTAAATAGTGTATCTTTGAATCTAATAGATCTCACAAAGATGGCAATCAACCACGAGATCTCCTTTATAACTCATAATACAAAATAAAACCTATCAGTGATACACTTTTCAAACTTCTAATTTCAGTTTTTTTTTACAATTTACTTTATTTTACAATAATGTAAATGCTTTAGCATTGGATATCCAAAACAACGCTAATAGCTACTTTAAAATGAATAGGCACAAACTGTGCTATTAATTTCAGCAGTTAAATCCATTTTCCCAACTTTTTCGTTGTCCATTTTAAGCTTCGTACCTACGCTGAATGTAATTTTTACCTTCACAAGAATTATTCCTAAGAACTAAATGAACAAATTGAGATGGAATTCCGTTTTGATAGGATTTACGTGATTACTTACCAATACAAAAGTGTAGAGAATGTAACGTATTTTGCGTTTATAGCGACCCAAACCTTAGTAAAAAAATATTGTTAAGTATGAAGAAAACTGTGCCTGAATTCACTAACATCGTAAATAATTTTGAACATCAAAAAATCTTACGAAACAAGTACCTTAATAGTACAAGTAAATGACAGAATTATAAAAAAAAACACTCATAAATGATCTATAACACTCTTACACGGGGATACATTCCCGCGAGGTACGACATTTGCCATAAAATTTGCGCGAACGCTGTAACACGCCAACTTTACCCATTCCCCATTCATAAACGCAGGGAGCCATGAATGAGTTAGTAGGCAAGAGAGCGTAGACCGAAGGGCATGACAATATATTACAACACCATGTATATTACAACGGCGGGTGTAAATCTGCGCGACTTACCGTTGGGACGCAAAAAATGGTGCGAGTGTAGGGTGTCGACCTACAGGGTCATGTGTCTTCTAGAATGTTTAGTAGCACGTGGCTTTAATAACACGAAAGGGTGTGTTAATAATACAGTGTATGTGTTTTTGTGCCGATTTATGTCGACCTGTGGATATGTGTGGACGTAAACCAGACACAGAATTTATCATAAACATCCGACATAAGCTTGCAAGAGAAAAGTGGTATCTTGGTCAGTTGGTAGAACGTTCCTCCTTGAAAGGGAACAGTCGATGGTTCAAGTCCAGCCCAAGCAAGACTATAGTTTTTGCGATTAACAGTGTAAAATTATTTAAGAGATAATTATACGAGTATTAGACAGAAATATGAATCTGGATAGGAAAAGGTTAAACTATTTTATTATCGATATATTTTTATTAAATAACTTTATAATGGTTCGTTGACACTCGCTCTGGGTCTTTCCTGGTGCATAGATTGTCCATTGCCATTCAGCGGGGCAATGCTGCCAGCATTATGGACACCTTTGCACCAGGAACGATGCAGGACGTATATAGTAATTTGTGACTTTTTTTTAATTTCTGACTAATTAACTGTTTATTTTTGTATATATTTATTAATAATTTTGTAAGCTTGACATGTACCTTGACATTTAATTTGTTGTATGTACAAAATGTATACAGACGGACTTAATTCTTTCTCTACCAACCTTTGAGTGATGTAGAGAAAAATCAAGTTAACTACGTGTAAAAATACAACCAAAGCTGCTTTCAGCTCTCAGGCTATACCCAGACGGGTAACAAAATTGCATATTTAAACAAATGAGCTGAAGTTAAATCATGTCTATTCTCATAATTCGACGAGTAAAACACAGTTCCCTGCAACGTAGTGAAGAATGCTCTTGTTGGACTGCCAGGAATGTTTTTAGAACTATAAATACTGAAGTCGGTGCGTCACGGTACAATAGCTTCCCTTCTAGCTAATTGGAGTACGATTTGTGCAAATGACTTGATATAGAAAGTTCTAAGTTTGCAGAATTAATAATGTTTACAGATATTTTAGTAAGACGCAAGTCATTTCTTTGTTTGATATCGGAAACGCAATAATTTTGTCGTTCACTGTATTTCCGAGATAGATCTTCAAGTGTATTAAATAATCATTTTATTTAGCTAGAGTGCCTAAGAGCCTAGAGTGTCTAATATACTTTTACATTTATGCAGATATTATTATGTATTTATGTATGTATTTACAAAAAAATAATTGTATATAAGTATTTATATCAGTTTATCTAGTACTCATATCACAAGCTCTGCTTAGTTTGAGACTAGATGGCGTTGTGTGAATTGTTCTAACATATTTATTTATTATTTTAGTTGCCTAGTTAGTATTTTCTTGTTAATTTAGAGCTTAAAGTAACGTATGTGTACAAAATATAAAAAAAAAACATATCACGAACTTTAACTACAAAACATTCATTACCTCCTTCGTATTAAAATAATTGCAGTAAATTGCAAAGCAATAACTCGAAACCCGTTCTCCGAGACACAAATATCCTACTGGTTATTGCATAATCAACAAGTTTATAGGTTTAACCCGTAAATGCGATCGTGAAAGTAGCCGTGTCGATGCTCATTTCGATGACAAATGTCAACTATCGGGTCGGATCGAGTTGCCACCCGACAATCGTAAAGTTTCAGTTAAATCGAGTAATTACGAGCTTAACCCTGCTCTTGTAGATGTTATAGATCTACGCTTTAAAGTTGTACGGCCTTTCGCGGTTATTACCTATTTTAACAGACTTCTTAAACAGGAGGAGGTTCTAAATTCGATTGTACCCGTATGTTTTTAAAACGACTTTATAAAAAGCGGGAGATTTTTAATTCGATTGTATGTTTTTTCTATGTTTGTTACCTTATATCTTTTGAAAATTTTAATTGAAAACTAATGCTTTCAGAGTGGTCCCATTAAATTTGGTCCCATTCCGGTAATATGACGTCGGTTATTATGTCAAAAATTTGACGTGTTTTTTACAGAGGTAGTTAAAAAGAAAACAGTGATGACAGACGATGTGACAGTGACTTGTAACTACCTAACTTTTTTTTTTTACAGTTAGGTAGTTATCCGGGCGCCACTGGAAATTAGTTCTGCTTGTAACCAGAGACGCCCAGCAACGGAAGTTAGAGCGGGCGCGGCCTTGGGCTGCGGTATTAAAAAAAAAAAAGTTACAAGTCACTGTCACGTCGTTTGTCATCACTGTCACTTCACTGTTACAATTGCATTCCAACATAAAAATATCAAAGAACTATGCTATGGACCAGTTATAATCCATTCTTGGTTCTAGAAGCGATAAACTTGCGATACCGTTCATCTCAGGTGTATCAGTGGACATAAATATTTGTACGATTCGCAAAATATGTACCTATTTGAAACATGTACCTACCTATATAGAACACATGCCTACTTGGCATGACATGTGTTCTATATAGGCACGTATACGAGTATTACAAAAAGTAAAATCATCTAGTTTACACAAGCAGGCGAACGTAGTTCTATCAAGTGGGAGATGTTTGACAAAAGGCCAGGTCAAGAGTGTCCACAACGGAAGAGCGTACATGAAAGTGGAGGAAGCGAGGGAAGTATGTCAGGATCGTAGCAAGTGTAATTCTAGTCTTTGCCTACTCCCATGGGAAAAAGGCGTGACAGTATGTATGTATATTACACAAACCCTGCCATAATTTGAATCTAAATTGTGTTGTATGTATGTCTAAACATACTTAAATTAACTCACACACTTCTAGTTAATGAGAACCGTGTATGTATCTACACAATTTACCAAGTATCTCATAATTTATCCATTAAAGAAAGTAAACAAATTAAAGTTAAATGAAAGTCAAGTTGTGAGGTAGAATGCGTTACGCGTGACTAATTGCCTCTGCCAAAGCTTTACGACTCGTTTCCACTGAGTTACTGCATACGTGCATGCTTTAAATACCAAATTGTTTATGGAATTTTGATGTAACAACAATATTTATTGGGTGCAAAGGGGCTCTACCAACATCTTTAGGGCCCCAGCGACCTCACCTGCTAGTGGCGCACCTGCTGATCAACGGACGAGCCTCGTTAATTTATGGTACCTATGGAGTGGCTTCGACCCCTACATGGGTACCAGGTGGTACAACAGTGTTGGTCCGGGGGGGTACCACCGTGCAGCTGTGCTAAAGCCCCCAAGTAACCCAGCCCAGGCTGAGTTGCGTTAGGGGTTCAGCAGCTGCACCGCCGGGCCCGGGGCGATGTATGGTGCAGCAGGCATGGGACCAGTGGGGGCGAAACGGAGTCTAGTGTGGGTGGTGTGGGTCGATTCGCCGGCCAGGGAGACCCTTAGCAACGGCGTTGCCGCGGCCGCCCGCAACACAGTCATGGGGCCCACCTGGGACCAACCACCCCAGGAGGCTGCCCCACATGTTGCGCATAATCCTGATGTGGGATCGCCGCTCCGGGTGGTAACTGGTGTGGGGTAGCGGCGGCCTTGCATCAGGGGGGTTTGGGAGCCCTTCCGTCCGGCGAGTCGGCTTCGACCTAACCACACGGTTCTAGACAAAGCTAGCCCCTGCGCTTTGTCACTTACTGCTGCACCAGAAGTCGCCCTGTCTTCACGCTTCTTCGTCTTCAAAATCTACAATGGCAGTGCAACAAAAAAAAAGTAAACGTTACACAGCGGCCTTAGGAAACCCCACGACTTCACTTTTCGAGGTGGAGTTCACTAACGTCCGTGGACTCCATGCGAACCTCGATGCCGTCCACCATCACCTTGAGACGGCACGGCCCGCTGTGATGTTCCTCACGGAGACACAAATACGCCGCCCTGACGACACGTCTTACCTGTGTTACCCCGGCTATGTCATCGAGGAACTATTTCGAGACAAAGCCGGGGTGTGCGTGTTCGTTAGGGCGGATGTGTGCTGCCGCCGGTTGCGCTGCCTAGAGAACCCCTCCAATTCTGTCCTTTGGCTGCACGTAGACCATGGCTCTATGAGCCAGATCTACGTGTGCGTCTACCGTTCCCACACAGGGGATTCTGAGACAACAAAG
Source organism: Nudaria mundana (assembly GCA_963556515.1). NCBI lineage: Eukaryota > Metazoa > Arthropoda > Insecta > Lepidoptera > Erebidae > Nudaria > Nudaria mundana. Next base: position 15,108,956 of record OY748304.1, read on the forward strand.
CTCTTCCAGTACCTCAGCGAGACGGCTGATGAAGCGCAGGTGCGGTTCCCAAACGCTGACCTAGTATTTCTGGGGGACTTCAATGGCCATCACATTGAATGGCTGGGGTCCCTCAAGACTGATCATGCGGGTAGGGCCGCCCATGCGTTCGCTCTCTCCCACGGTCTGACCCAGATGGTATGCGGGATCACCCGGATACCAGACAGGTCAGATCACGCGCCCGCTCTGCTGGATTTACTGCTGACGAGTCGCCCAGCCCAGTACAGTGTTTCGGTAGGAGCCCCATTGGGTAGTTCCGACCACTGTGTTGTTCACGCTGGCATGAAGGTATCACCTCCTGCACGTGCTGTACAAATGTCACGACGACTATGGCACTACTCGTCAGCGGATTGGGACGGTCTACGCGATTACTATGCGTCCGTCCCCTGGAGCCAGCGCTGCTTTGTAGGAAAGGCTCCCTCGGATAGCGCTTTTGCGATTGCTGGCGAGATCAGTTTAGGGATGGAATATTACATCCCTTTCACTGATGTCGCCAGTATCCAAAGCCAAAGCCAAAGCTGTTCGACAAAAACAGTCGGCATATCGCGTCTGGATCAGGGCCCGGGCTGTGCGCGATCCAAACGTGGGCCACCTCAAAGCAGCGTACTACCGGGCCACAAAATCCAGCAAGAGGGCCTTTAAGAGAGCGGATGCCCAGCGCATCGCGCGGCTTGGTCAGGAGCTCACTTCCCATCCCACGGGCAGCCGTGGATACTGGCAATTGGCCAAGGCCGTGCAATCTAACTTCTGTCAGCCCTCGCTGCCACCGCTGCGTTACAAGAGAAAGCAGATATGCTTGCAGACCTCTTTGCGGCTAATTCCCGGGTCGACGACCGTGGCCTGCAGCCCCCCACCATCGCCAACTGTGGCTACACTATGCCTGACATTGTACTCAGGCAATGCGATGTACGGGCAGTGCTGCGATCACTCGACACGCGGAAAGCCAGTGGCCCTGACGGCATTCTGGCGGTGGTACTACGGAAATGCGCAGCTGAGTTGTCTCCTGTACTAACTCGTCTGTACCGCCTGTCTTACTCCACAGGAATCGTGCCAGAGGTCTGGAAAGAGGCGAACGTACAACCGATCCCCAAGAAAGGGGATCGGTCTGATCCGGGCAACTATCGACCCACAGCTGTCACCTCAGTCATCTGCAAGGTGTTTGAGCTCCTCATCAACAAGCAGCTCATGCGATATCTCGAAGATCACTCGCTACTAAATGATCGGCAATACGGCTTCAGGCCAAAAC